>OX453021.1:1925116-2378116 GCA_949699075.1 Asteroscopus sphinx
CATACGTAGGTAGCAACTTAAATATGGCTTCAGTGATGTGTTAATGAGTGAAGGGAGAAAAGAAAGGACTTTATTTATTTTTATTTTATTTATTTATGTACACACAACACATTTTATTATAGATAACATACAGAACAAACACTTGAGCACAAAGGTACTGCTTATCTCTAAAATAAATTTCTTCCAGCAGACCTGCGACATGAAACAAGGATAAAAGAAAGACGTAGACACAGTGTGTGACATTAAATACATACTAAATATAAACATACTTGCGATAATAAATTATAAACTACGTATACCAATAAAAATATATATATAATAAATAAAAAATATGATATTATAATCAACAACGAGAAAATAAACAACTTATTAAATTAGACGATCAATGTACTGAGGAAAGGTAATGTTTCTTTGACATTTTTCTTGAACACAGCTATAGTTTTAGAATCACGTATAAATAATAGATTAGAAACATAGTTTGAAGAGATCAGTTAGTAAATTGTTCGACCTTATACCAGTCGATAAGTCCACCATCGTACCACCTGCCATAAATCTAGGTTCCATCTGATGGCTGGCGGTCTATTACCCTACGTTTTACGCGGCATTTTTTGCCTCGAACTTCAAAACTCACATATGTCTGTGCATGGGACATGGACATAGGACATGGGACTCTTCAAATAAAGAGCATAGATAGAATATTCTTTATTGTACACCATTAACATTATTAAACTTAGGACTAACACGTAAAATAAGGGTACATCTTTTTAAAAGTCGAGGAACTCCATGGGCAGCAAGGAAAATGCTTTCTTGCCCACTTTTGAATAAAAAAAGAATATTCATGAACTGCCTTGCTATTTATTTTTTCATAGTATGACATAGTTTTGGCAAAAACTAAAATTAGATTAAAGCAAGAAAATAAAACCGGCCAAATGCGAGTCACACTCGTGCACCGAGGGTTCCGTACCTTCCTTGGACGTATAAGAAGTTATTTAGTTGTTCAACTAGCTATAACTGTGGTTAAATAAGGTTTATGTTTATGAAATTAATTGTTTTTTTAAATTTTTTATATTTGAGTTGATTGAATGAAAGGTAAATTGCGGTTTACGATTTATGACGTATTAAAAAAAACTACTTACTAGATCTCGTTCAAAGCAATTTTCGGTGGAAGTTTACATGGTAATGTACATCGTAATTTTTGTTTAGTTAAATCATTCTCTTACTTTAGAAGTTACAGGGGGGGGGACACATTTTACCACTTTGGAAGTGTCTCTCGCGCAAACTATTCAGCTTAGAAAAAGTATATATTAGAAACCTCAATATCATTTTTGAAGACCTATCCATAGATACCCCACACGTATGGGTTAGAAGAAAAAAAAATGTTGAGGTTCAGTTCTAATTATGGGGAACCCCCAAAATGTATTTTTTTTTTTCTATTTTTGTGTTAAAATCTTAATGTGGTTCACAGAATACATCTACGTACCAAGTTTCAACAGTTCTTATATTTTCGGAAAAAAGTGGCTGTGACATACGGACGGACAGACAGACAGACATGACGAATCCATAAGGATTCCGTTTTTTGCCATTTGGCTACGGAACCCTAAAAATGTAAAAGTAATAACATGGCATGGCACCTATTACAGTAGGTTTAATTACTTGGTTAACTTTGAAATGATGACATTAATTGGAGAAAAGAACTGTCTGCTTGTCAGCTTTCCGACAATATTGGAATGTTTCCATTTTATTTACTTGTATCATAAACTTATTATACTAGCGTCACGGACATAGTAAAAAATATTTTTACTATGTCTGTGACTAGCGTAAAGTAAAATAAATTTAAGACTTGTATATCAACTCAGCCTATCGCAGTCCACTGCTGGACATAGGCCTCTCCCAAGTTGCGCCACAACGCTCGGTCCTCTGCCTTCCGCATCCAGTCCCCCCCAGCCACGTTCTTTAGGTCGTCGGTCCACCTGGCAGGGGGGCGCCCTACGCTGCGTTTGCCGATTCGCGGTCTCCACTCAAGGACTCGTCTGCTCCAACGGCCATCGGTCCTTCGACAGACATGGCCAGCCCACTGCCACTTCAGCTTACTGATCCTACAAGCTATGTCGGTCACTCCGGTTCTTCTCCGGATAATCTCGTTACGGATTTTATCCTTCAAAGAAACTCCAAGCATAGCTCGCTCCATAGCTCGCTGAGCGACTTTAAATTTGTGGACTAGCCCAACTGTCAGTGTCCACGTCCTGTTGTATAGGTACCTTAAAATTGGAAAATGTCTGATGAAAACTACATAAAATTTCTGTAACATCTTTATTATGTATCATATTCTAGCAAATAAATAATTTGAATTGAATTGAAATAATTTACCATAAACAATGATTTATCAATTCAAGTCTCTTATTGTTCCTCCAGCAATAAGAAAATGACAATAATCATTCAATGACATTTCGATACCTCAATCAGATTCTTTACCATTCCAATTTCCTTTTTACGCAAATATAAATTGTTGTTGTTGTTGTTGTTGTTGTTAATTGTTGTTGCTACCACCTGTTTGGAACCCAGTCCTTAAAATAATCAAGTCCCAAACAGCACGCAACACTGTAAAAGATAATGATATTGTGAGTGACTACTGCGTGCATCGAAACGATTTTAATTAATAATATTGTACGGTAGATTAAAATAATTTTTTAGAAATATTTGTAAAGACGCTTGTCATCTTAGTCTACCTGCGACCACGAAATGCTGCAAAGCTTTCGAAACGTCACGGAAACCAATTTAAATAATATACGCCATAGGCGTTCTCTACCAGACAACCTTAGGGTAATGCAGAGACAAAAAAAAAAATATATATATATAAGTATATAAATTGTTATTGACCCCAGCGAACCAACATAACTGCGAAAACCTTTTTACTAACCTTTTATTAAAATATACAACCCATTGCGAAAAAACTGTAATTTTCTACCCTCCAAAGTGAACACTTACAATGAAACAATGGTGATACGTCCGTCGTCCGACATTGTTATTCATGTTTAGGTATAATAACATTTTGAAATGTGCAGCCAGTATAAAATATTTGTTGTAACAAGGGATTGTAAAATGTAACTAGATTTTGGACCTAAGATTTGTCTGGATCGGTTATTTGAAACCCTCCAGGGTTTTCAAATTCTGAAGTTTGGAACATGATAATATACTGAGAGAATCTAATAATTACTATGTCACCACGTTTTTAGGGTTCCGTACCCGAAGGGTGCCAAGCGGTACCCTATTACTCTCGCTAAACTTTTCGTCCGTCCGTCCGTCCGTCCGTCTGTCTGTCTGTCAAAGGGCTGTATCTTCTGAACGGTAATAGGTAGCCGGTTGTTTTTCTCAGAATATATGTTGTTTTGACCACTATCACGACAAATACTAAAATTTAAAAAAGTCTAAAACAAAAACCCCATACAAGAAACTTCGCAAAACATGTATGTTTTTCAACGTTTTTATTCTTGCTTTATGTTCAAAACAATAATACATACCAGCGTCAAACTTGGTCTGATTATAGTGCATACTATGTAGTAAACTAGTAAGGGTACGGGTAAGGGTTAACGCAGTAAGGGTTCCGTACCACCCATCGACCTGATACACAATAGAAACTGATTTAATTTACGAGGTTCATCAAAAACATCAACGCACTGTGTGCGAAATATTAATTTTTGCATCTCTTTCTTACCACCACATATGTCTATGTTTGTCCTATTTTTAGTATTTTTTGTTAAACTACATAATATGCACTATAATCAGGCCAAGTTTGACGCTAGTTTGTATTACCGTTTTGAAGATAGAGCATGAACAAAAACGTTGAAACGTTGAGGTTTCTTGTATGGGGACCCCCTTTGTTTTTAGTATTTGTCGTGATACCCTTCATAGCAACACATATTCTGAAAAAATTTCAACCAGCTACCTATTACCGTTCAAAAGATACAGCCCTGTGACAGACAGACGGACGGACGGACGGACAGCGTAGCGAGAGTAACAGGGTCCCGTTTGGCACCCTTCTGGTATGGAACCCTAAAAACGACGTCCATTGTTTAACTTTTGTGTTATTTTAATTGGCAGATGATATCTAGGCTAGAACTAAGGAAGGAATTTATAAAATTCAACCCTGAAGGGATTGTAACAAAAATTCGAAGTTTAGAACATGAACAAAGTCGCGGGCAGAAGTTGGACGATAAACAGCAAACATGCATTCATATAAGACTACAAAACATTATTTTAAAGCCTTGTCTTACAGCAAAACCCTGTCAGCCAACCCTGAACACATATTTACGACGTATTGTATAAAACAGAAACACCGAGGACATTGTTTGAGCATGTTGCTGCAACCCGAGCTGCAACCTATCCTTTGTAACACATCACTGACCCGGAGAACAATAGGCCGAGACGTGAAGAAACATTGCACTTTTTCATAAACTTAAAATCGAACAAAGCAAATAAAAGCAATCGAGCAAATAAATAAAATTGAATTGAATTGAACTCTAACTCTGTATGAACCTCCTGGTTAGCTCATACAAAGCTTAGTTTTCGGCAGTTTTCGTATTGTAGGTACTTCTTCGTCGTCTTTCCCTTAGCCTCATGCCATTATCTGGCGTCGGCTCTCCTTGCTTGCCCTGGGTACTAAAGTGGGGGTAGCTGGCTCGCGTGTAGTAGGATGGAACAAATATGTCAGCGGGGCTCACCGGGTGGCCAGAACGAAGTTTTTGGAATGGGTGTCGTGCGATAAACCTAAGTGTGGGGTCGTATACCATGAAATGTGTCATAGCAGGAGGGTGTTCAAATCTCGACTAAAATGGTGCCAAGATCACCAGGATCAATTGAAAATGGACACTCTTGCTGAGAAACATTTAAATGGGGATTTCCGTGGGTTTTGGCAGAATACCAAGAAGGTTAACTTGAGGCCTGGTCGCCCGGTGAGCGTCGATGGGGTAAGTGAGCCGAGGGACATAGCTAATATATTTAGATCTCACTTTTCTGTGCAGCCACAGTTGGCTAGGGCGGTTGCAGTGGTCAATGCTGAGGGTCCTGTGGGAATTGTGGGGACCAGTTTCTCTGCCAAAGATGTGGCCAAAATCACAAAATTTATGACGAAAGGCAAATCCCCTGGCCACGATGGCCTCAGTATTGAACACTTGCAACATGCTGGCCCACATATGTCAAGGGTTTTAGCTATGTTCTACTCGTTATGCGTGAGCCACTCCCACCTGCCGTACGATTTTATGAGAACAGTCGTAGTGCCTGTAGTGAAGAATAAAACTGGGGATTTAGCCGATAAAAGTAACTACAGGCCTATCTCTCTAGCGACAGTTATAGCGAAGGTGTTTGACGGTTTGCTTGACGCACAGTTAAATAAGTTCGTGACACTGCACGATAATCAATTTGGATTTAGGCCAAAATTATCTACAGATAGTGCAATACTGTGTCTCAAGCATTCTGTCAGATACTATACGGATCGTAAAACTCCTGTTTACGCGTGTTTCCTCGACCTGTCTAAGGCCTTCGATCTGGTGTCGTATGAAGTTTTGTGGCAAAAACTTGAAAGCATAAAAATGCCTCATGAACTTATTAACATCTTTAAGTATTGGTACGCACACCAGGTTAACAGTGTCAGATGGGCAGGTGCAGTGTCGGAGCCATACAGGCTAGAATGTGGGGTGAGACAGGGTGGGTTGACCTCACCCACGTTGTTCAACCTGTACATGAATGCACTTATCGTCGCGCTCAGCAGTCAACATGTCGGTTGCCACGTTGATGAAGTCTGTGTAAACAACCTGAGCTACGCAGACGACATGGTACTGTTGAGCGCGTCGGTCTGTGGATTACGCAAGTTGTTGCAAGTGTGTGAAGAGTACGCTGGTAGGCACGGCCTTGTATATAATGCCGTAAAAAGTCAATACATGGTCTTTCAGGTCGGCACCAAGTGCCCACAACATGTTCCACCTATTCGCTTGAATGGTGTTCCTTTGGAACGGGTGAACCAATTCAAGTACTTGGGGCACTGGGTAACAGCCGACCTTAGGGACCATGTAGACATCGAACGGGAGCGGAGGGCGCTGTCAAAGAGAGCTAATATGATAGCCCGTAGGTTTGCACGTTGTTCAAATCAAGTAAAGATTACGCTTTTTAAAGCCTTTTGCACCTCTCTATACACGTGCAACTTATGGGTTTCCTACACACAAGCTGCTTACAGTGCCCTCCGTGTCCAGTATAATAACGCGTTCAGGGCGGTATTGGGGCTGCCCCGCTTCTGCAGTGCCTCGGGCATGTTTGCGGAAGCGCGCACCGACTGTTTCCACACCACCATGCGCAAGCGGTGCGCGTCCTTGGTGCGCAGGGTGCGGGCCAGCTCCAATACTGTCCTGGCGATGATTGCTGGGTGACTGGACTGCCCTTACATCAGGCACTGCTGTAATAACAGACATGTTGCTGGTAGTGCCTGAATGTCAGTAAAATGAATGTGATTGTGAATGTTATTATTGTAATTATAAATATGTGTTTTGTGTCTATATTTTATGTAATTTTATGTCATATGGGTACATACCTGAAATAAATGCATTTTATTTTATTTATTTATAGAATTAGCTCCCTAGTCATACTATTAATTATTCTGTGCCCTAGCTACGTATTTGAGCACTCCAAGAATAGCAACTGCTCGAATACCAACTGAGCGAACGGCAACTGGAGTATTCCAGAAACGGCTACTTTCAATATTTTTGGAACAACAAACAAATTAAACTTTATTCGACGTATAGCAACTACATAAAAGTAGCTTCTAGTGATGAAGTGTATTTTGTTCTCAGGTGGTTATTAAATAAAATATATAGATATATACCTATATCGATTGTTTTTGTATGTTTTTCACTTGAATATTCAGGATTTTTTCAGTTTTCAATTAAGTGGTACTTCTATTTACAAGTTTGTCTATACATATACCACCTTTGGTGAACTTTGTTAGTTAAAACGCCTTTGTTCAATCTAAATTCACAATGTAGAGCCAAATACTAAATTCAATATTCTACTCACACTAGTGAGTGTTATATTGGAGTAAACTTTATTACTCCGAACTTGGCATTGTTTACACCATCAATCTCAGTCAACCACTCTATGTACTTACCTCTGAGGAATACAACCACTAAAACTTTAGAACTGGTAACAGGTACTGATACAAAGTTATTTATAAAGTTAGTGATTGAAAATTTTAGGGCTCAAGCAAAGACCTACTTCATTCTTGCAGAAGCTACCATGTTGGCATGAACCGACATGTCGCATTTATTTTTCCCATTTGTCGCCGCTAAGAGGCAACTGGGAAGAGAAGGAGTGACCATTAGGTACAATTGCCACCCCTGGCGGCGCCACCATTGGTGGTAAGTGGTTTTTTTTTAAAATTCCCATTTGCCGCCAGTAGGGGTGTTCACAGTGGGGACAACTGGGAATGACCGACGCCATGTCGCCATGTCGGTTCAATACAATATCAAAAGGAAAAGTGGTAACTACTGCAGGGGGCCTGGTACGAGTTTGACACTTTTATCGTATGGTAAAGTCATCATCCTCCTCTCTTTCTTCCCAATTATATTGGGGTCGCCTACCAATCTAATCAGTATTTTACACGGAGCGACTACCATCCCATGCAGAAGGCACAGGACCGGTCGTTGTGGCGATGCTTGGGGGAGGCCTATGTCCAGCAGTGGACGTCTTTCGGCTGAAATGATGATGATGATGATGATGATGACTACCATCCCATCAGACTTAGACGTGATACGAACTTGACTGTAACGTGTTCCTCCTGCGTCCACGCCCCATTCGCAACCGATCACCTCTGTGTGCATCATGCAATGGACGAGTATGCGTAGCATCTCTAGTACGTCTGTGGGAAGAGTGAAGGACGAGCTGTGCCTTGTCCGTGTCCGTTGTCCGCGCCCTGTCACCTCTGTGTGCATTGCGCCTTAGTCGCCGGTCGCCGCCTGGCCCCCGCGAGTGGCGAACTACACACACCTTCAAAATCTTTATGGAGCACTTTCAGGTGTGCATGTTGTGTTGGTCAGTATTAAAGCAAAAGAGCGACAAAAAAGGCCAACGAAATAAATAGGAAAAGATCCTTCCATTTGAAAAAACACCACACCTCTTTTAAAACGTCATTGCCCACAAAACAACTTTTTACAACATTATCACAAGATTTAAATTGTGAAAAGAAAAAATCGCTCACGAGCAGGATTCGAACCTGCGACTCCTGGCTCAGTACGCCAGTGCTTTAGCCATTAAGCTACCGTGAACACTGCTCGTGGTATCGAATTTATTTTTTTGATTTTTTCTTTTCACAATTTAAGTCTTTATATTTCGCTTCGCATGCGTAAATACGTTAAAAATAATAAAATAACATTATCTCAGTTTCGTAATTTTACATTTCCGAGGCCATCAGCCCCAACCTGAATACTCAATGCACTAATGTCAGCTCAGCACTCATTGTTCGTGACAGAATTGTATCTCGGGTTCATGCCCTCCATGTATGCAGGCCGGCTCGGAAAACTGAATTGGGGTTGATGCAAATAGGAAAGGGAATTATGTCGGAAGATTAAAACACAGTTGTTTTTTATTTATTTATTTATTTATATTATTGAGGACCTCCAACAAAAGATGTACACAAAAAATCACAAGTGACAGATACAGGATTCTATCTGGTCACTATTCACTTACAGGAGGCCACAGCATGCACAAATTTAATGACTGAGCTAACTTATAATTAAGGTGAAAGTATCTAACTCAACTAAAAACAAAACAATATGTAGGTAATACATATATCTTCCCGCTTTCAATCGAGTCAGACACTTTTTTTTTCATTACATTAATGAATTGATACCTACCAATAAGGCTTATTAGCTTATTTCATACACATCTTGTAATCGTAAACAAGTTATGGAAATAAACTAAACAGATAATTAGTCATTCCTAGCCAAAATAGAGAAAGGTCATAAAATATATGGACTTTATGTCAAATTTCTATCCAGAGATAGAAATTTAAAGTATTTTAAGATCAGTCCAAAAATACAAACAGACATAAACTGTTCTACAAAGCCCAGAGATTCTCATTTCTTTTCATTAACGTTCCATCAACATTCGTTTTCCATTCATATAGACATACCAACTCATACCACACTCGACAAACCGGACGTACCTACCTACCTTGCATTTTTGAACAATCCCCGTTCCGAACTCGCTCCCTTCGCAAAAATCTGAAACCCATTGTTATCGGGACTGGCGGTCATTTTTTTGTCAGTAAAATGGCTGGGCATGTACAGGATATGAGCAAATTGATGAGAATGTTGTTAAGGCTTCAAGGGACGTGAAATACCGGGGCTGCAAACAAGCTTTTTATAGCTAGTCTGCTTTTGAGTGGTAATTTTTTTTACAACCTAAGATGAGAGTTCCAGACAGTATTTATGATCCCTGAGCCTCGTAAATGATTAAGATGACATATGAGAATTTAAAAACAAAAATTCAGCACTTTTGAAACCATTTTTGGTATAGCTCCAAACGATAGAGCTCCAATATTGAACTTTGTGTTTTTAAAATGAAATTATTTATTCTGCAAATTGTGTGTTATAATCACTGTTCAATCAAAATCAATCAACTCAGCCTATCGCAGTCCACTGCTGGACATAGGCCTCTCCCAAGTTGCGCCACAACGCTCGGTCCTCTGCCTTCCGCATCCAGTCCCCCCCAGCCACGTTCTTTAGGTCGTCGGTCCACCTGGCAGGGGGGCGCCCTACGCTGCGTTTGCCGATTCGCGGTCTCCACTCAAGGACTCATCTGCTCCAACGGCCATTGGTCCTTCGACAGACATGGCCAGCCCACTGCCACTTCAGCTTACTGATCCTACGAGCTATGTCGGTCACTCCGGTTCTTCTCCGGATAATCTCGTTACGGATTTTATCACTGTTGCAAATCGGTTATTTTAAAAACTAGATGATATCGGTATTTTCTATGTGTCTCATCATGATCAGGACTAGTGAGGACAAAAACTCCCATTCGTTCTACCGTAAAACTGAGTAGAAGAAGTGAGAAAAAAGAGTCCCACTAGTTCTACGATTCTGTGACTGACTAGTGATTAAAAGATCCCATTAGCTCAGTAGAAGCAATGGGAACGATCCATAATTTCAGCCGAAAGACGTCCACTGCTGGACATAGGCCTCCCCCAAGCATGTTGGGGGAAATGCCATAATCGCCACGCTTAGCAGGCGGGTTGGCGATCGTAGTTATATAAATAAATAAATAAATATTTTGGGGACATTTTCACACAGCACAGCACCATCTAGTCCCAAACTAAGCAGAGCTTGTGCTATGGGTACTAGACAATGGATATAATACTTATATACTTTTTTTTTTGTAAATACCTACATACTTATAATACATGAGAAACACCCAGACCACCATTTGGTTGGTTAAATACTCAGAGAACGCTACTGCCCATCCTCTGGTGAATCCATTAGTCGCCTTTTATGACACACATGACAAGAGATAGGGTGGTGCAATTCTTTGGGTTATATGTCCGGCAACACACGGAACAAACCTATGTGACTACCTCTGAAGAAATATCGAAACAAACTCAGGAATCCCTCAAATTACTGAAGATACAGGAATCCTGTCTCTTTTGAAGTCCAACATGCTGTATTGAGTATTTTTGTGAGGACAATGCAGGGCAACGCCGGACTGGCCTTTTGGAGAAAGTGTCAGGGGTGTCAGGTCGATTTGAGTAGATCTATCCCAACTGATGGGCATGCATGCATCAGCCATCGTGTAGCTCAGCCATATAAAATTGTTGGGAGCTCTCAAAACACAAAAAAAAAAACTAACACATTGTCTTCCCAGCATTATCTCCACCTTTTTTGCAGATTTTTACACTATAGATAAATAATTATCCAAAGATGTTTTCCAAGATATTTAGGCCCGTATTACAGAATGATACTCAAGCGTTGAAACTAGTTTTGAGTGAGATTTAATTTTGGAACATTCCTCAAGCAGAGATTTATTGATCACAGTTCAGCTGAGTTTACCTCACGGAATACTTTTATATTCATTTCCTCTATGGTTTAGCTTTATTTTGTACTGTCACCTGTTTCGGTATTTGAGCAGAGATTTGATCTGTAATCACTCTTGTGTGGTCCAGACTACGCTTGAGTATTAGAGATTTCTATTCTATTTTAGATCAAATTCATGTGTTATGTTGTTGAATTAAAGTTTATAATTACCTTATTGGAATAAGACCGTACTCAAGTAACGATTCTATGCTTAAGTAATGATCAGGTGATTGAAGTTTAAACTGTGCTTGAGGAACCTTCTGTAATACGGGCCTTAGATTCCCATCAAAGTCTTTACGTAACTGAGTTCTCTGTCAGCTCTGACAGAATAAACATTGTTTACAAATTTCATTCCAACAAATAATGAACGTAATGAACATAGCTTCATTATCGCCGATTGCTATCGGGGCGTCGAACCCACAGTCGTTATGTTCGCTGATCACGGCAAGGTTCACTGAACTACCGGGGAATGTATTGAAGGAAATCAATAACCATCCCTGTCCGTGTATGTGGAAAATACGTTACTGTTGTCTTTTTAATCCTATTATTGAAAGAAAAGCCATTTTCTATGATATTATTGATTGTTTTGTGAAAGACATTTTTGTCTAACGAATATTAGAAAGCCCTTTGGCAGCCCATACACCTGCACACGGCTTCACATCAAGCTGTATCAAACCAGTAAAGGCTGACCTCGCGTTGGAAGGAAAACCTATACAATGCGAGGTCAGCTTATACTGGAAACGTACAGCTTGATGTGTAGCCGTGTGTACAATATAATTGTGCAATATTTGCAATTGCGCAAAACAAATGAAGATCGGAACGATACAATAATAATTGTGCAATATAAATATTGCACGCTTATATCACAGAATATCTAATAGTACTAATCACGGAATACTTGAATGTACTAATATTGTAGATGTATGGGAGCGATGCGTAGCATCTCTACTTGGTCTGTGATGGGAGCCGATCTGGCAACGCTGGTCATTAAAGACTTGACATGTCATGTCTTTTTTTTTTTTTTTAATTTATTCATGACCATGGATACTTGTCCTTCAGTCGTAATCATTGAACATATTATACTTGTATCCTAGTAAAGTGATGAAAACTTTACTAGGTTTCTGAGAGGTTGATGAGATCATACGAAAGTCATGTTTTTCAACTTTGTACCATTTATCCACACTTGTACACGTTAACGAGCACTTAACATTTAATAATCCACCATTATTACACATTAACACTCGAAGAAACACAAATTTTGGAAAATAATAAAATATCAACAACACGTTCTTTACGAATTTTCCCGCCAACCTCACATGTCATGTCATGCATGTAGGGATGCCAGATCAAAAAAAAAGATAATCCGGAAATAACTCCGGACATTTGCAGCAAAATCTGGACATTTCCTTCATCATCATCATTTCAGCCGAAAGTCATCCACTGCTGGACATAGGCCTCCCCAAGCATCGCCACAACGACCGGTCCTGCGCTTTCCGCATCCAGCGGATTCCCGCGACTTTCACCGAAATTTTCTTTAAAACATTTAATTTCGCGACATATCGATTGCTTGCGTGAAGCGATGCGTTTGTGATACGGGTACGGGTAGATGAAAATGAAGTGAAGAAATTCCGGGCAACTTAAAATTCCCCCCGCATTCCGGACAAACGACTAAATTTCCGGACAAGTCCGAAAAAATCTAGACGTATGGCAACCCTGCACGCATGGCACCATTTAATATAAAGCATAAAGTATACAATGAAACACGTTACGTGATGACTGTAATCCTAGACTGATTTGTAATCATGTATTAAGCTCTCATTAACTACAAACACAATCAACCAGTCATTTCTTGCATCTATCGGCAAATGCAAGAAATGACTCTTTGTAACACTCAAACTGAAGTTTTATCGAAAAAGTAAATAAAGCATAAAGTATACAATGAAACACGTTACGTGATAACTGTAATCCTAGACAGATTTGTAATCGTGTATTAAGCTCTCATTAACTACAAACACAATCAACCAGTCATTTCTTGCATCTATCAGCAAATGCAAGAAATTACTCTTTGTAACACTCAAACTGAAGTTTTCTCAAAAAAGTAAATCTACGCGAGTGATGCGATAAGACCACCCACTGTACATATATATAATTCTTCTGTACGTGTGTTTGTCACTCCTCCTAAACGGCTGGACCGATTTCCATGAAATTTTGTGTGTATATTTCAATGGATTCCTGGATGGTTTGAAAACACAATGGGTACCCGGTAGGTGGCGCTGCTTTTCCGGGCAGGACAACGTCCTATAAGTCATGTATGTTACTTATTTTATGTTTTGTGTACAATAAAGAGTATTTGTATTGTATTGTAAATATTCAATTTTTTCATCATTATGATCTCACTAGCAGGATACTTTCGTACCAATCATCACTATCAAAATTAATAAAAGAAAAATCAAATCCTATTTCCTACCAAGATTTTCCGGGAAGGAACCCTGAAAAATCCCATAGAGATGTCATTTAAAAGATGGAAGGCGCTAGCTACACTTGTAGCCCGACGTCGCGCGTCGTAGGTTGCCTTCTAGCGAAGGACCCTTCAGTCAGCCCCTTGAATGCGCCCCTATACTCCTATAGAGTCCCTAGAGCACTTTCTACAGACATTTACACTGCTTTCAAGCGCTACACCCTGTTTAAACACGCTTTTTATACTCTGTGGCTCAATGGCGGATTTACACATATGCCGCCAGTAGGCTATTCATCTTTTGCCGCCCCTACCTACCTTTACAAGTGTCAGTTCCTAGATTATTTTTACAATCCAACTATCTAGTTAAGATTGCACACAGCGCCCTAGCAAGTTTTTCAGGCGGTGCGTGATTTCATTGTGGCGCCCCAAATGTGGGAATCCAGGGTAGGGGGGGGGGGGATAATTTTTTGGGTTAATTGTTTCGGAGGCTCGGGGCTAAACTTACTCTGAAATCGACAAGGATAGTGAGGTTTTGCAAAACGCCAAGAAAACATCACCGTTTGTGAATTTTATTATCTACAGCACATTTTTTTGGGTTTTTTTACGAAAACATGACGTAAGTTTATTTGTAGCTGCAAAAAGACGTATACACTTCACGAAATCAAAACAAATTTAAGAAAAGTGTTTGATTAGATCTTCTCATTTCACAAACCAAAAATGTGTTAGAAGATATTACGTGTACAATATCTAAAAAAATTTAATTACTATTTCATTATTTTGACAAAATGATGGAGATCAATTTGCAGCTGAGTGCGCATGAACAACGGCGCGAGCGAAGCGAGCGCGAAATTTTTTAAATAATATTTTGGCTTTATTGTACTGTACTGTATAATGTACCTACCCTAGTAAACTGTATAATTAATATTAATGTAACAGAATAGTTGCTTTAAATATGCGCCAAATAATCATGTACTACTACTAAGGCGGGGTAATTAAATATTTTTATTGCACTTAGGTACAGTTTAAAAACAATATATTCAGTTATCTGGTAACCATCCGGCTGATGATGACGATGAAATTCAATCAGTTAAGTTATGAGAGTTTTACAATTTCAACTCAGCCTATCGCAGTCCACTGCTGGACATAGGCCTCTCCCAAGTTGCGCCACAAAACTCGGTCCTCTGCCTTCCGCATCCAGTCCCCCCCAGCCACGTTTTTCTGGTCGTCGGTCTACCTGGCGGGGGGGTGCCCTACGCTGCGTTTGCCGATTCGCGGTCTCCACTCAAAGACTCGTCTGCTCCAGCGGCCATCGGTCCTTCGACAGACATGGCCAGCCCACTGCCACTTCAGCTTACTGATCCTACAAGCTATGTCGGTCACTCCGGTTCTTCTCCTAATAATCTCGTTCCGGATTTTATCCTTCAAAGAAACTCCAAGCAATACAATTACAATTTATATTTCTTTAGTTTTTTTTGTTTTTAGAATTTAAAAAAAAAAAAAATTAACTTAAACAAAAAACCCGACTGCGTGTAAAAATAACAGAAAAGATATAAACAAGACTTACCAACACGCAGTCGGAGGCTACGTATGTTTTTGGTCATGAAATTACATAATAGTTCATTGGTAGCCTCCGCCTGCGTGTTGATAAGTCTTGTTTATATCTTTTCTGTTATTTTTACACGCAGTCGGGTTTTTTGTTTTTGTTAATTAATTTTTTTTTTTTTTTTTAGTTTTGTCATGTTTTATTTATATATTTTTGAGAAGTCAAATTCATTTTTAACGTTGAATATTTTGTTGTTTTTTAGCATTTTTCATTCCAAATTACATTTAAACATATAAGTTGTATATATTTTTGTAAAGCATTTATAAAACCCTTTATTTTGATACCCCACTCGATAGTTTCTGACGGAAAAAAAATTTTTTGAAGAGGTAATATGGCGCCGAAAGCGGCCATTAAATTTTTTTTAAATTTTTATATACCCAGTGGCACTCTCAGAATTAAGACGAATCTAACGACACCTCTCAATCTCAAATCCATCAAGCCGTTTAGGCTACAGAGCGTGCCAAAGAAATATACATACATACATCATCATCCTCCTGCCCTTATCCCAATTTATTTGGGGTCGGCGCAGCATGTTTTTTTCTTCCATACATCTCTATCAGCCGTCATCTCTGTGTTTACTTTCTTTCTATTCATATCATCTTTCACACAATCCACCCATATTTTCTTCGGTCTCCCTCTTTTCTTATAGCCATCAACATTCATACTTAAAACTTTCCTCGTAACATGCTCCTCATTCCTCCTCATCACATGTCCATACCATGATAGTCTGTTGCTACTTAACTTCTCTGTCACTGGCGCTACTTTCAGACTCACTCTTACATATTCATTCCTTATCCTATCCATTCTCGTTACACCACACATTCCTCTTAACATTCTCATCTCAGCTGCATGCACTTGCCTTTCATTAATTCCTTTCGTAGCCCAACATTCCGATCCATACAGGACAGCAGGTCTTATCATGGTCTTATATATTTTCCCCTTCAGTTTAAGAGGAATTCGGGAGTCACATGTAGTTCCCGTGACCTGCCGCCATTTCAACCATCCTGTGTTAATTCGGTGCTTGACTGTCCGGTCAATTTCACCATCGCTTTGCACAAGTGAACCGAGGTACCGAAAGTCGGAGCAGACTGGCAAGGGCACGCCATCTAGCGCAATAGCAACAAAACCGGAAAGACCGCCGAAATCGCAGAACATGTATTCCGTTTTAGTTCTGCTGATTTTCAAGCCAACGTTCTCCAGATTTTGTTGCCATTTTGCCAATCTACTCTGGACCTCAAGTCCATCTTCACCAACAAGGACAATGTCGTCAGCAAACAGCATGCACCAGGGTGCCTCTTCCTGGATTTCTGATGTCAAAGCATCCATTATCAGCAAGAAGAGGTAAGGACTTAGAGCCGACCCTTGGTGCAAGCCTACAGCCACACTGACCTCATACATACATACATACACTCGAAAAACATAACCCTCCTTCTGGCGCAGTCGGGTAAAAATATGAATCTTTTTAATTTCTGTAAGAGATAAAAATATCATTTCAGCCGAAAGATATCCACTGCTGGACATAGGCCTATAAAAATATGTTGGCCCCAAATTTGCCGCCCCTAAAGTCTGCCGCCCTAGGCTTCAGCCTACTCAGCCTGGTGGTAAATCCGCCACTGCTGTGGCTTGAAGAAATGACGTCGTGAAGTGAACTAACTTCAGTGAATTTTTCTCAGTCATTAACCTACATTGTTCTCACACAATTCTTTCCAAATCACGTAACGAACCATTGTACCATTTATTATTTGAACAGATTATAAATCCATGGAGTTTCTTGCCGGCTCTTCTCTATAGGACCAACTTTTTGGAGCCGTGCAACTAGATTCATAATTATTAACGTTTTGAAAGTGCAAGTAAATGCTTAATCCGAAATCGAAATAAAAACTTTTGACTTTGACTTTGAAAATAATATAATTTGACGACACGATTGACGCAGTGTTTGAGCGATCGGTTTCTGCGCTTAGGTTCGCGGGTTCTATTCTCACACAAATATTTGTGTGATCCACAGATAGTTGTTTCCGGGTGGGTGTCTGTGTATTTGAGATTTGTGTTTGTAAACGCACCCACGGTGTGGGCTAAAGTTTTTTTTAAACAATTTCTCTTAAAAGTATTATTACTACTTAAACATTTTTTACTAATTAATAGCAACCCGCCCCAGCTCGGTATGGGTGTTTTAAAAAGACGTCAAGAAACTTAATTATCATTAGTAGAATTTTTACTTTTTAGCGACATCTATCACTCTACATGCGTACTACAATTCGTGTCTCATCCATAATGTTTACGTCAGTATATACCAAAGACATTTCTATACTGACAGTATAATACCTTTATGGTATATACAAAGTCTTTGGTCTCATCACACAAATCCTGAATCGCGCTATCAAAGTTTGACACGCAGTTAGCATATATACGAACGCCCGACAACACTTAGTGGGCCACGGCCCACCAGACAATAGAGACCCGGCTGGCAATAAGTACAAGCCTGTTTGAAAGACCCTTTGTGTGAGAGGGATATCATGTCTCGAGCCTGCACAACTTTGACTGTCGATATAAATTATGGGTCATAAGGTGTATATCGATCTCTTTCAAATGCCTATGCGGACTTTTTTGCCTCAACTTATACTAGGTTGTATAATTTGACATTATTTTAAAAAGTGCTCGAGCATCCGCGAGAATTTTTCCGTTTTGTGGAAACTGACCCTAACAACACAACAGGATATCGAGCAAAATATAACCGCAGCTCATATTTTTTTGTGACCTTTTTGTTTTTAAGATGAGATAATGTTTATTTGTCTTTACATGAGTATACACACAGAGTATGCAAGTTGTACAAAATTATTTATAAGGTCTATTATGTTATGCCTTAACGGCATACAAATATAATGGAGATGTCATTAATCTAATATGTAGAAACTTATACAATACAATACTGAATTCAAAAGAAAGTAGTAAGTATTCAGTAGTAATTATTTAAGTTTGGAAGGAGAGCTTTTCAAAAGCAGGGTCATTGAACTTTAAACAAGCTTATAGCTAGAACTACATTAGGCTGAATTCATAGAATATATACTAACGACAAGAAGCGACACTTAAGCATGTGCTCGTAAAATTGCTCGCGGCTATGTGTGCGGGTCGTGGCGAGCGCGGGGGCCGTGCGCGGTGCGCGGCGTGTGGAACGGGCAGTCTCTCGGCTGCCTCAGCCAAGGCCTATTGCATTCACGCGCTCGCTCAACGTCACCGGAGAGAGAGCTCACGCATACACGGATTGTCACCGCGGTGCCGACGTGGGCAACGTACGCCAATCTGGACGCGTCGGCGCCCAAATATCTTATTTGGCAACTAGTTGTGTAGAGCTACATCAGATCCACGCCACGCGACGCAACTAATTTTCAATGTTATTTAATACAAAGTTATGCCTCATAAACTTCGATCAATAATACTCATAACCTTACACATTGAGACGTCTCAGATGTGTGCGTGGGTCTAATGTATGTAGTTCTCGCATAATTAATTTTCATCATCATCAACTCAGCCTATCGCAGTCCACTGCTGGACATAGGCCTCTCCCAAGTTGCGCCACAGCACTCGGTCCTCTGCCTTCCGCATCCAGTCCCCCCCAGCCACGTTCTTCAGGTCGTCGGTCCAACTGGCGGCGGGGCGCCCTACGCTGCGTTTGCCGATTCGCGGTCTCCACTCAAGGACTCGTCTGCTCCAGCGGCCATCGGTCCTCCGACAGACATGGCCAGCCCACTGCCACTTCAGCTTACTGATCCTACAAGCTATATCGGTCACTCCGGTTCTTTTCCGGATAATCTCGTTACGGATTTTATCCTTCAAAGAAACTCCAAGCGTAGCTCGCTCCATAGCTCGCATAATAAATTCTGCCTGTTTGTAATCCAGTTCCTGCCTTCCAAAAACTGGTTGGGGATAAGTAACGAAGTATCTTTAGCAAAACAACGAAGGCTTCATAAAATTGATTACTTGAAATAAAGCCTACACATTTTATCCACTTTAGTAACGATAAAAACTTGTTACCATCGCTCTCCCCAATATAACCCCAAAGGATCCAATCTGCATTGTACCGTATCAAAAGATAAAGTTACGTCTCTCAGGGTTGTAATCGCCAGTAATTTGAGTGGGGTGGCCAGTCTGCCGTAACACCCCCCCCCCCCCATGCTAAGCCATTCGGCCGAAGAGCTCCTTAATCTTGGCTATTTTGTCGCTGCAGAAGTTAATTAGGGTCTGGGAAAATTGTTCCTTATTTTGGATAGTGGTTTGATGTAAAATATTGATAATAAGACGTAGCTCACGTAGCTAACATGCATGACAATATTAAAATATCGTGTCTGTTTGTATATCTTTTATTTGTATTGTATCGTGTTCTGGTTGCTGCTTCTGTCTACTGTACAATAATATGAATTGAGTGTCATGGTTACCTAAGATAGGTACATGCATTTCATTTAAGTAAATTTGGCTCATTCTGGGCAGTTAGTATCGCTACTAAATCAACCATGCTGGCACGCACCATGACATGACCCATATTGTCATATAGTGCCGACACAAGAGGCCAATAGCATACCTTGAATTTATTTGCGTTTCTTTTTGTTGTGGCTTCATCTTGATTCTTGACTTTCCACGGGTTAGATACGTTTTCTTATTCATTATTGATAATGGTGTCGATTCTCTTGTTCACGAACTAAACTTATTTTAAACTATCGCTCTCTTTTACAAATAGTAGATACAAGAAAGGGATGGCAATCATTTTAGAGCTGTCAAATTAGACGGAATTAAATTTTCCATACAAGTTTAGTCGTGATCTCGGAACGTGCCCACTAAAATACAAAGAAATGTAACACGTAAACTAATTTGACAGTTCTAAAATGGTTGCTATCCCTTTCTTGTATCTACTTTTAGTAAAAGAGAGCGATAGTTTAAAATAAGTTTAGTTCGTGAACAAGAGAATCGACATTGCCGTTAAGAGACTTAACTCATGAAGCGAAGCGATGCGTGCGAGCGATATCGCATCGATTGTCGACTCGAGTTGTACGTACGTTCTAATTGATACCAAAAATATTTCCAACAGATTACCACTGACTTAGTTTTTACTAAGTCAGTGCAGATTACTAGTTGCGCAACAGAAGTCGCTCATCGATATCCCGAACAGAGACTAGCGTGCAAGTCGAAACTAGTGCCAGCGCTCGCACGCCCCCGTACATTTATTTGAAATAGGATCGCAGGTCATTAGAACGTACACTCAACCAAACGGAATCATGACCCACCATAAGCTGAATTTTCTACAAACATACAATACAATTAGGTCGAGTTTCACTCAAAGATATTTCCTTGGCAACAAACTTGTTATCAATTATATTGTACAGTGACAGTTAGTTTCAGTCAGTTAATTTGATTGATATTCTTCTAAAATTGAAAGAGTACGAATAGGTTTTTGAAAAGAAAAAGTTTACTTCCGTTTTATAGGTAAACTATGCGGAACGACAGTTAATTCGAAATTCAAACCATAATTCTAGCTGTATCAAAAACGTAACTTTTTATCCAATTATTAATCTATTGCATTTAATAACAAAGCTCAAAATTGCATAGACCTCTGACCCGTATTAACGCATTTTCCTTAATATTCAAAATGTCCTAAGTGCAGCACGATGCTAATAAGAATAAAATTTTACTGTTTTGACAATTTCATACGAATTATCGGCTGAGTGGGTCATGATTCCGATTTGTTGACTGTACATGCAATTCGATATCGAGCACATCTGTGAGCGATATCGTCAATCCATGCGATCTTGTCTGAAGACATTTGCGATTTTCAATACATTTTCTTCGAACACATGTTGTTGCTATATCTGACCGATATCGGCAATCGATGCAATTCTGCGTCGCGTCGCGCCATGAGTAAAGTCCCTAAGAGTTTGACAGTAACTCAATGATATTTAAAAGTATGAGTAAAGATATGTCATACCCTACCTAACAAAACAAACGAAAAAATGTTCCGTACACAGCGGCAGCACAATACACATAAACTACTGCGCACGGTTACACTTCAAGCTGTACATTTCCAGTATCAGCTGACTTCTCATTGTTCGGAAAGCCTCGACAATGCGAGGTAAGCTTATACTGGATTTTTATAGCTTGATGTGTAGCCGTGTGTACAAAGTAAGTAAGTTGGTTACTTAAAGTTGCTTTCGCGTCATAATTGGAACACTTTCTGTACACACACGACGGCATTTTTCGTCACTGGTCTAGCTCGGCGCTTTACTTGACGCGGAAAACATCCAAATTAGGACGTTTTCGAGTCTTCAGATTGCGAGCGCAAGTAACATATCTGTACTTTTAAATATCATTGCAATAACCTTGATGACAGATCTAAAAGGAAAAAATATAAATAAAAATGGTTTGTAACAAAGTATTGGTACAATTACATCACTTTGGACAACCAAGAGTGACCCAGATTCCTTAATTTTTTCCAATATTTAACCATCGAATCCAAAACACTGTTTTTCTTTTTCTTTCTTTTTGTATACCTTTACCTTTGCACAGAAATACGTTTCTTAACAACGCATCCAAAGAGTATAAATCCCAAGCGCCTTAAATTTTGGAAACAACAATGAAATCTCCAAAAGAATGCCTTGGGTTGCCTACGTGACGTGAAAACTGAAGGAGGTTACTTGCCTGTACAATGAATAGAAACTAGTTGATCGAAACGAAAGGTAAAATGGTGACTTTGGTCTAGTGGTTGCAAGCGCGACTGCTGAGCGTGGGGTCCTGGGTTCGATTACCGGGTCGGGCAAAGTGATATTGGGTTTTTTCATTAGGAAATTCTCAGTAGCAGCCCGGAGTCTAGATTTGAGCCCGGTCAGTGGCAATAGGCTCGCCCCCTATTACATGGGACTATAACATAACGGGCGAAATGTGGGTGTACTATACACCACTGCCTACCCCTTCGGGGAAATAGAGGCGTGATGTTATGTTATGTTATGTTATAAGTTCATAGCATGGCTATAATCTAGTTACCCAATCTGACTGGATACATTCGGTTTTGACCGGGTTTTAAGAACTTAGACAGGAGTCAGCCCGAATTTTAGATTTTTTGTTTAAAAACCGGCCAAGTGCGAGTCGGACTCATGCTGTAAGGGAGCGTTCAAGTATTACGTAACGCAATTTTTGGAGATTTATGACCCCCCCTCCACCCCATGTAACGTGCCGTAACGTTTTTCTTCACCCCCCCCCCTCCCCACAAACCTATTAAAACGTTACGTAACCACCACCAAGTGACTATTTTTACCTGAAAGTCTAAATTATGTGGCGTAAAGTAGGTATCGGAAAGTCGCTAATATACCTATTTTATTGTTTTAATCGCGTTAATATTAACAATAAATTAACATTAACAACAACAAACATAACATGTTAATTAACATTTTTAATGTCTTGTTTTTAAAAGCAAGATTTCTATTTTTTTAATCTTTTTTTGTCCTAATAAATTTAAATGTGAAGGGTTAAAACAATGTTACTTTTTTCATTCTTTAAAAAAATATGAAGGGTTAAAACAATGTTACATTACGCGTAGTTCAATCCCCCGCTCCCGCCCCTGTAACGCATCGTAACATTTTAGAAGACCCCCCCCCCCCCCCAAATTCGTTACGTAATATTTGAACGCTCCCTAAGGGTTCCGTACCACCCATCGACCTGATACCCCATAGAAACTGATTTAATTTACGAGAGTTCATCAAAAGTTCGCATTTACATTTGCGCATTTTGTGCGTCACTTTTGTGCGTCACTTTTGTGCGTCACTTTTGACGCAAATAAATAATTTTTCTTTTTTTCTTTCAAAAGACATCAACGCATCGTGTGTGAAATATGAATTTTTGCATCTCTTTCTTACGCAGGTACCACCACATATATCTAAGTTGGCCCCGTTTTTAGTATACGTTGCTAAACTACATAGTATGCACTATAATAAGACCAAGTTTGACGATGGTATAAAGTACCGTTTTGAAGATAAAGCAGGAAAAAAAGGTTGAAAAAATGCATGTTTTTCTTGGTTTCTTGTATGCAGACCCCCTTTGTTTTTAGACTTTTTTTTATTTTTAGTATTTTTCGTGAAAGGGGTCATAACAACGCATATTCTGAGAAAATTTCAACCGGCTACCTATTACCGTTCAAAAGATACAGCCCTGTGACAAACAGACGGATGGACGGACGGACGGACAGCGTAAGAGTAATAGGGTCTCGTTTGGCACTATTTGGGTACGGAACCCTAAAAAGTAATAGAAAGAAAAAGAAATCGGTGTTCGAAGAGGTAATCTGGTCAGAATTTTTATATATGAACAGTATAACAGTCAAATATTACCTTTTTTAGGGTTCCGTACCCGAAGGGTGCCAAACGGGACCCTATTACTCTCGCTACGCTGTCCGTCCGTCCGTCCGTCCGTCTGTCTGTCACAGGGCTGTATCTTTTGAACGGTAATAGGTAACCAGGTAGGTAAAAATTATCTATTCACACTTAAAAAAATATAAAAGTATTCTATCCATTGTCTAGTAGCACAAGCTATGCTTAGTTTGGGACTAGATAGTGCTGTGTAAAAATGTCCTGAAAATATATATTTTTATCAATCAATCAATCCATCAAATTATTTATTTGCTTTATTTTTATTTAATCGATTCTCCTCGTGATTCTAAGCAAACTAGTTTCTCAAATCCCGATAACTAACAAAAAGCAACGTTGTGTCATAAGTTTGCTATGTGCACGATAGCAATTGAGTTTAAAGAAAAGTGGGTCTCATATACAATACAATACAAATAGCCTTTATTTCCGATGCTAATATGTTTACATAGTTATATTTCATTTACATTTACATTATTAGTGATTATTTATTTTCTAATTATACCAACATTTACTTAAGTAATCCAAGTTTAAATATATAAAAAAATTGAGTTGATAAAACATTGATATAACTTTTTTTTTTTTTTGTTTACTCATATTTTAAATCTTCGACATCGGTAACCTAAGTATCAGTTTGCCCTTTGGCATAGGCCTCCCCTAGGGTTTGCCATAACTTTCTATTTCTAGCTTTTCTTTGCCATGTTGTTCCAGCAGCTTTCTTTATTTCGTCCTCCCATCTTATTCTTTGGCGCCCTTTCCTTCTTTTTCCATCGCGTGGGTACCACATTGTTATATCTTTTGTCCATTTATTTCTACTGTTTCTTATCATGTGGCCTACCCACTTCCATTTAAGTTTTTTCACTGTGTATGTGACATCTCTAACTTTTGTCTTACTTCTTATATTTATTAGTTTGATTTTGTCCCGTAACTTGATGTTTAGAATACTTCTCTCCATTTTATTTTGACAGACTCTCAGTGCTCCGCCATGTTTGTTAGTAAGGGCCCAAGTTTGTGATCCATAGGTTAAACATGGCAGTATACATGAGTTGAATACTGTAGTCTTGTCCTTCATGGGCATCTGTGGATTCTTCATAATTTCTTTGAGGGACCAGAATCTTTTCCAAGCACTGCTTATTCTGATGTCTATTTCCTTCTGCATTTGATTCTCCGGTGAAATTATTTGTCCTAAATATGTATATTGGTCGACATATTCTATTAGGTGTGAATTTAACGAAATGGGTGTTTTTACATGGTTTGTCATTAATTTCGTCTTGTCTACGTTCATAGTTAACCCTACAATTTTGCTTTCTCTTTCCAATTGCGTTAACATTACTTTCAAGCCTTCGTGGTTTTCGTTAAACAAAATCAAATCGTCTGCGAACCTGAGGTGATTAAGCTTTTCGCCATTTATATTTATTCCAAATGTATCCCAGTCCATTTTCCTGAATATATGTTCCAATACTGCCGAGAATAGCTTTGGCGAAAGGGGATCGCCTTGACGGACTCCCTTTTTTATTTTGAACGCCAATACTTTTCTTTCAGTCTGGATTTTTGCTGTAGATTCCTTGTATATATTTTTTATTATCCTGATATACTTTGGATGTACTCCTTGTGAACGTAGAGCGTCCCATATGTGTGTATGTTTCAGAGAATCAAAAGCCTTGTTATAATCTACAAATGCCAAATAGTATATTTTTCCATACTTGTTACTTTTTTGAATGACTTGTTTTAAGACATGAATATGATCCATTGTTGAAAAGTCGCTTCGGAATCCAGCCTGTTCTCTCGGCTGATTTTCGTCCAGTACTAAGCTAATTCTATTTAATATTACCTTTGAAAATACCTTATATAAATTGGATATCAAGCTGATCGGTCTATAGTTATTTATTTCGGTTTTATCGCCTTTCTTATGGAGCAATATAATAGTTGATGATGTCCATTGTTGTGGTATTACTTCTTCGGTAAGAATGTCATTAAATACATTTAGTAAGTGGGTCTTACTGTGAGGTAAATACCCAGTTACCCAGGATACTAAAATAGAGGATTCGCCACTAAAATGACGGAGAAGTGACTGCTATGAATATTTTTGTGAAAGTTGTGAAAAAGAAATGTATTCTTTTATATATATAAAATCTGCATGCGATGCTCGCAAGTAATGTTGCTACAAAATTACTTACTGAATGTAACATTTTATTATGTTGAGAGCGGATTTTCTCACGATTTTTCCTTTACTGGGATATAACCGCCATAAATAACGGAATAAAGGGAACGTGCGCAAACGGAGTCGCGGGCAAAAGCACTAGTCATTTATAAAAGGATACAGAAATTTCGCTTCATAGTATACCTTCTTATTTTTTGACCTAAAGCTTACCTACATCTCATACCTTATTTACCTCAAGCTGCTTTCATATTTTTTTCCCTCCAAAACCCGACTGACACATAAAACCCAGTGTCATCGTATATAAACAAACGGGCCCAGAGGCACAGGCATGTTCATTAATCTGCCTCTGACGTCACACGGAGACAGCTTTTAGTGTGATTGGCTCTGCCCGTATTGTCCACGTCAATGACGTCGCGTATGGTCAGACAGCAGATAAGTACCCATTTCTTTCTTTGTTCCAATTTCCAGGAAACTTGTAAAATTTACACAAACTATTTTTCTCGTTATTTGTGCAGTTTACAACACAAGGCTACCCATTTCCTTCTTTAGCTCATGAACACCGAAGAAACAGCGGATTTAGCGTGGAAATACAAATCACAGTCCTAATAAGTTTCACATTTCTGCCACTGCGTGCGCTGCGATCGATTTGACTGGCCCCACCGGCACCTTGCACATAGCCAATACATATTTATGTGCTTTGGTGTATTCGTGTGTGATTTAATCAATCAATCAATCAAAAATGTTTATTCGTGTAGACAGGTATTTTTGGTGTTAGGTACATTATAGGTAGTCTCTCTGTGTGCTGCCACAGGTGGCATACAAATATCAGTACTTAATTAATTATACATCATTATTATACATTATTACTATGGTTAATTTAGCTAATTCTTGTTGTGGGCCCATAAGAAAACTATGTCAAAAATAATAATCAGTTTCGAGCTTTAGAAAAATATGTTTAAAATAAAATAACTTAAATAACTATTGATAAATGAATAAAATAAGAAAAAATTGAACTGTATTTCGAAGAAAATGCGTCTATTTTTACTGTTTTACGGATGCATTATCTTATTTTTATTATTATTCTTATTTTCCAGAACTAAGTTTTCCAAATAAACTAGTGCTTTCCATACTTAAATAAGTGTATAATACATATTTATTTATTCCGCAGACTTGGCAAACATTTTTGTGCATAATATACGTGGGACACTCAGAAAGTTTTGCGAAACTAAAAAAAATTGTCCTATACGTACATATATTTTTATCAAATCTTTTCAAAGTACTTTCCACCAGCCTCTATACAAAGATTCATGCGCCTAAACCAGTTTTCAAAACACTTTTTCCAGTCCGCCGCAGACACCTCGTTTACAGCCTGCTCGAACGCAGCCAGCGCATCTTCCGGCGACGAAAATTGTATCCCTTTGAGCTGATTTTTTATTTTTGGGAATAAAATGAAGTCACACGGTGCTAGACCAGGGCTGTAAGGAGGGTGACCCAGGAGTTTGACTGGCGTGCTGTCCAGGAAGTCCTTCGTTTTGAGTGCGGTGTGCGCAGGTGCATTGTCGTGGTGGAGCAGTAGCCCGCGGAGCCCTGTGTTTGGTTGCTTGTTGCTTATAACAGAGAAAACTTCTGGCAAACATTTGGTAGTATACCATTCGGCATTAATGCTTCTTTGATCCCGTAAGGGAATTGATACCAAGTGGCTAGTCAAATTAAAAAAGCTAGCGATCAAAATCTTACCCCCGCTTCTAGATCGCTTCACTTTGGTAGGCGTTGGCTCATTTTGAAACACCCAAACAGTCGACTGGCGCTTGGTTTCTGGGTCGTATTGATAAATCCAGGACTCATCACCTGTAACGATGTCGTAAACACGCCGAGACGAGCCTGCTTCAAATTTGTTAAGCATATCACGGCACCATTCCACCCGGGCCTGCTTCTGAGCATCGGTGAGGTTGTGCGGCACCCAGCGTGATACTATCCTCCTCACGCGAAGATGGCTGTGTAGAATCTCGTCAACGCTTCCCGATCCAATCTTCAATATGTGTTGAATCTCCTGATATGTAATTCGCCTATTGTCTTGGATTAAATTTTTCACTGCTAGCACGTTTTCTTCGGTAACAGCCGTCAAAGGGCGACCGCTTCTTTCGTCATCCCCCAAAGTTGGTCGACCGCGCTTGAATTCGTTATACCAACGATACACGGTTGCCTTGGAAGGGCCTTCATCCATGAATGCCATTTGAAGTCTATCGTACGATTCATCCGCTTTCAGGCGACACTTGAAATCGTATAAAATCATAGCTCTAAAATGTTCCCGGCGCAGATCCATATTTCAGTGAGACACAATACTTTGAATTAACTCGCAAAAAATGTGGAGGGAAATTTTGAAATTGGAACTTACTTATTTTTACTTATAAATAATCATATTTTCGAAAAACATTATAACTGGCCAGTCTCCCATATATAAAAACTTTTTTTCGCAATACTTTCTGAGGGGCCTGGTAAATTCAAGATAACGGCACATTTCGTACAAAACAAGCCCCAGAAGGATACTGCAGAATAGCTCCAACAAAATGTTGTGTTCACAATGTCATCTCATCTAGTGCAGGAATATTTCCGTGCCACCGAATTTTCATATTTTGGGTGCAGCAGAGCGTATCTAAAATATTATCCTACTGTAAACGAAAAAAATATTTCATTATTTATTTTAGTAAAGTAAGACGCATGGCACAACATCATCTTACCTGTGTGCAGGCTCATAAACGTCTGCTGAAACCCCTAATGCTGGCTACAGTCGGTCGTAGAAAAAATTGCATAAACCCGTACTTGGCAGACTTCTTAACAATTGAAATGTTTTTTAATACAGTAACGAAGAGCTTTTGTGTCGTGTCATTGATTGTCGACGTCATGCGTCATTACATTAAAACTAGCGTTGTCGCAAGAGATAAGGGTAACTAACCCATGCCCTGACCAATAAGCCATGTGAGCAGCGACAGGCGCTGTGTTGTCGCTGCATGTCAGGAACAGGGCAATTGTCTGGCTGTCTGCTGTCTGGGCAGTGAACGTGTTAAACACTTACTGTCCACCAGAATTTGCTATTCTACCATAATCATGTCTACATTTGGATGCTAGAGTTTTAGAAATCACTGAGTCCATTTTGAAGCGACGCTAATGGATCGATTTCAGTGCATATTTTGTTTTGAAATCCCTGAGTTTGTGTCAATACTTCCGCAAATAATTGAAACTTCGTGATTTCTAGAACTTGAATATTTTGTAGTTTGTTACGAACGAACGTTTGTTTCACAAAAATAAAAAATATTGTTTCCTCCATTACGGAACAGCTGAAAGAAACTCCATAATATTTATTGTAACACAAAAGTGCCGGAAACATTCAGTTTCATTTTAAATCACTCAAAAAATATTGTGAAAGCTTTGGCGCGTTTGACATTTTATACAGAAAGACAGCTTTTTATGGCATTAATATAGGTATTGCTGATATAATTGAATGAAAGTTGGAGCGCGCTGGCTGGCTTTGTCAATAATCGCTTAGCTTGATCATGATTTTATTTTGTGCATAGCGTAGAGTTAGTATTCTTTGGAATAAGGTGAGTGAAAGCGTTAAAATGTTTGGTAAAAGTAAAAACTTATTGGAAAAGTTACGGAGCTAAGAAAGCATTTAAAGTTACTGCATCAAAGACTATTGCAAATTAAAATGTTAGTCATATTAACTGAACTACCTAACTAAATACGTAAACTACATAAAGTCAAAAGGAAAGAAGTGAACACTGAGAGATGTGTGGAAGAAAAATACATGTTGCGCTGAGCCCGAATAAATTGTGATAAAACGTTATGGAGAGACTGCACAATAATTGTTATCTAACTAACGAAGTATTGTAAGGTCCTAGTATATTAAAGATGTTGTATTGTCTACTTTGGTTTAATAAAGTATTATAATAGTCTATCAATCTATCTACATTAGAAAGTTAAGCACTGACTAATTAATTTGTTTGTTATATTTTTGATGGTGGATTAATTAATTATTTTAATTATATCTTGTTAGCCGAATTTATTAGTAATTAAATAGTTTGTCAATGTATTTCAGTAGATCAATTGACTTTTTACTAGCTACTGATTTGATTGAGGCCTCCCCACTTAAATGATGGGATGGTTTGACACATGACGACATCTTCCACATTTAATGGCGGGGATGCCTCGAGCAGGCAGTCGCGCTGGATCACTGTATGAAGTAACAAGTGTTATTATAACATGTGTATTATAAGAATAAAAGTTAGTAATTGTGAAAACGTTACTTGTTTAATTTCCTGACCCAATAGTATGTACCATCACAACACGGGAGTGTTGAGCCACTTGGTATCATTCTTAATTCGGCCGTGTTGGCAAATCGGACAAAGTCGGATATACTCGTACATAAAAAAGTTTCCCGATTTGTATAACACGGCCAAGTTAAGATGATAAGCAAGTGGCTCAACTTTCGCGTGTTGTGACTGTACATAATTAACATCTAGTTACTATCTAGGAACTCATGAAGGGCGGCCTTCCAATGTGCCATAAACGCAAACGAATGGACTTGTGCATTCTTCCCATCCTCACATACGGTACGGTCTTTGACAGTTCACCAGAGGTCCACGCTTGAGGTTTGCCAGCGAGCAATGGAGCGCAGTATCCTGGGAGTCAGACTCACAGACCGAATCCGGAACACAATACTGCGCTCCAAAACACAGATTGCTGATGTCACTCAAAAGGCTGCCAAGCTTAAGTGAGACTGCGCCGGACACGTTTGCCGAATGTCGGTAAATGTTTGGGCTAAAATTTGTACCGAGTGGGTCCCGAAAAACGAGCAACGGCATCGCGGCAAACCCAGGCGAAGATAGCGGGACGAGCTGGACTCGTATAGAAAAGACTGGTTCACAATTTCACTTGACCGGAAAGAGTGGAATAAGGAAAGGGAGGCCTTTGCCCTGCAGTGGGACAATGTAGGTTGAAAATAAATAATAATATAATACTAATAAGCACATCAATCCACGCGAGCCTTTCAAAAAACCAAACCAAACAACCGAACGATAAATCATCTTCACACCATTTTCACACCTTTTCCCAAAAAAATAAACAGACCAAAAGCAAACAGTGTAAATGGTGTAAGTAATTGAGGCAGGTCAGTAACTCAAAGGGCCTGGTTACTGTCACTGGCAAGTAGGAATAACGCGCGTCTTCCTGTGCCCGCTATATTTAGACGACTAATTATTAACAAGGTGCGTTTAGTTTATGGTAAACTGTGGTGGATGTGTGATTTGTGGCCGTTGTATTGTAAAGTCGTTTACACAATGGGTGATGGTTTATGTACTTTATTAATTACTTTAATAAGCGTGTTCCTGTTTTTGTCATGTGCGTTGATTGATATCAGACGGCAGAGGCTCAACGTAGAATGCTGATACAAATTAAGCTGTGAGTTTCTGGTTAGATCAATCATCTATATTGCGGCACAAACACTGGTTATTAAATATAGAATTGAATATCGTAGTTACAACCCTGTGTCAACTGTGATACAGTAGGTCCGACCTTTACGATTGATAGGAACAAACTGACCCCACTTCGTCGAATGACAGTGCTTTTATAACGTTAGCTCGATTGATTCGTAGAAACAAATACCCTCTCTTATTTTCTAATTTGATTATGATCCGACATCTATCCTAATGTAGGTACCTACATACTTGAAAAAGACTTAAACCAAGTTCTTTTAGAATCTGCTGTAAGTATATCAAAATACGAACTTTAGCGTCTATTGTTTCATGCAACAAGTCAGACACAGGCAGGGCAAGCCTCCCTATAAAAAAATACGTTAGTCCTAAATATAATATTCTTGAATTGATTTGAACGAAGATAAACACGAAAAAATTACAGGCAACGTGCAGGCAACAATTCTTCATCCGATTCAGAGTTCCTACGTTGAACCGATTGTATACAAATGTACTTATATTATACAGACTGCTCGGTATTCAGGTCCCGTCACCCGCGGTTGGTGCTACGTGAGGAGAATCATCGAATAATAATATTAATATCGAAGTATTAGATAACTTAAATGGCGAAATATTATATTTGATTTGTTTTTGGTTCAGGTCCTTTTTTGCGAGGAGAGAGACAGTGTTTGATATTTTTATAGCTTTGGCTATTTAAATTACACGGTGTGCCCGTTGGACAACCTTGAAGGCAATGAAGTAAGAATTCCGAGAAATATGTAGAAAATACCTAGTTTGAATGACACCATCATCCATCATCCTTCGCGCCTTTTTCCCAGTTATATTCGGGTCGGCTTCCAGTCTAACCAGATGCGGCTGAACATCAGTATTTTACACGGAGCGACTGCCATCAGACCCCCGCAACCCAGTTACTGGGTAATACCGACATTCGGAGATTAGAAGAGGATTAGTATTGGAAGAGCTCGTCCGGGGAAGTACTACCAAGTACCACCGGTGCCACCAAGTGTTTCGGTGCTCGTGGTACGGGTGCCGGTGACATTTTTTTTTTTTTTTTTTTTTTTTATGATTTATAGATCTGCTCTTGACCACAATCTAGACAGCTTTGTCAGGATGTGGTCGACGATGGAGCGAGCAAACCTATTAGGTGCCGATTCACTCCAGCTTTAAAGGCGTTAGGGTTATAAGTGCCCGGAAATACAGATGCCGGCAGTGAATTCCACAACTTGGCTGTGCGCATTATGAAAGAGTTCTCAAAGCGCTTGGTCCTGATAGTAGGGATTTCCACCAAATGTGGATGATATCCTGCAGTGCGGCGTGTAGTCCGATGAAAGAAAGGAGATGGCGGAATAAGCTCATGGAGCTCTTGCGCACACTCTCCAAAGTACAGCCTGTAGAACACCGACAAACAAGCAACTGTGCGTCTATGGGCTAAGCTTTGTAGCTTAGATTTTGCTAACAGTTCATCACCAATTAACCTCTCAGCTCTGCGTTGAATCGAGTCAAGAGCCGCAAGCTGGTATTTGGCGGAGCCATCCCACAAGTGACTGCAATACTCCATACACGATCGGACTTGAGCTTTATATAAAGTGAAAAGCTGTCCAGGAGTGAAGTATCGCTTCACCTTGTTAAGAATGCCCAACTTTTTGGCCGCAGTTTGAGCCTTTGCCTCGATTGTAGTGCCGAAGTTGAGGTTAGGTGACAACTCCATGCCAAGAAGGTCTAGGTGGTCGGCGATGCTAATAGGTGTACTTTGGAAAGTAGGAGCCAGGTGGAATGGACTCCGTTTTGCGGTGAAAAGACACGCCTGAGTTTTAGAGGCGTTAAAATTGACCAGATTGTCATCTCCCCACTGGGAAACGAGATTTAAGGTCGAATTAGTCCGCTCTATCATGGCCTCTCGTAGAGAACAGATTTCCCGTTGGTTGGCTCTCACACTGGACAGGTATCTCTCTGTGATAGTACTGTCATCTGGGTAGCCAATAAGACCTAACTGAAGCAGGTCATTTATGTGAAGCAGGAAAAGTGTCGCAGAGAGAACAGACCCTTGAGGAACTCCGGCATTTATGGCCAAGAGGTCAGAGGAGCAGCCGTCAATGACCACTCGAATGGACCGTTCACTCAAAAAGTCAGCTATCCAAGTGCAAAAGTCAGGTGGGATGCCGTACGCTGGAAGCTTGTTCAGCAGACTTGCGTGCCAAACCCGGTCGAAAGCTTTCGAGATATCCAAAGACACAGCTAAGGCTTCGCCATGTTTCTCGATAGCTTCGCCCCAACAGTGCGTGACGAACACAAGAAGATCACCAGTTGATCGTTTCTGACGAAAGCCAAATTGACGATCACTGAGAAGATCATTGTCTTCTAGGTATGCCAGCAACTTGTTGTTCAGTATCCTTTCCATAACTTTACACAATATGGAGGTGATGGCGATTGGTCTGTAATTGGCCGGGTTAGCACGGTCACCCTTCTTGGGTACTGGCTGTACATTTGCAAGCTTCCAGGACTTGGGCACAGTTCTCTGACTAAGAGAGAGGCGGTACAGGCGTGTCAGTACAGGAGACAACTCAGGTGCACATTTCCTAAGAACCCTTGCAGAAATACCGTCGGGTCCACTGGCCTTATTCACATCAAGACAGAAAAGCGCTCTTCGAACCTCTTTAGTGTGAATAGCGATTTTCTGGAATGAAAAATCGCAGTGAGGTATAGATGGTGGTAGTTTTGAGCCAGAGTCGAGACGCGAATTGCTCGCAAACATAGATGCAAATAAATTTGCCTTTTCTGTTGCGGAGTAAGCCAGTGATCCATCAGGTTTCTGCATTGGAGGCAGCAAAGGACGACAGAAGTTCGTCTCGACCGATTTAGACAGGGACCAGAACTGCTTGCTACCTGGAGGGTATGAAGCTAACTTGGCCCCTATATGCCCAATATGGTCGAAACGGGCCTTTCGTAGTACCCGCTTGCAGGACTTGGCGGCAGTATTAAAGGCTCTCTTCTTTTCACGCACTTTCCGACGTCTGTCCTTGCGGTCACGAGCTTTGACCCAAGATTGGTAAGCGGACTCTTTGCGAGCCTCAGCTCTAGCACAGTCCGCGTTGTACCAAGGTCGAGCTTTGTGTCCGAGCGGTATGTCAGAGAACGGAATAAAATACTCCATTCCCTGCCGTATCACGTCAGTGACAGCATCAGCGCAGATAGTCGGGTCGCTGGAAGAGAAGCACAATTGCCGCCAAGGGTAAGATGCAAAAAAGTGACGCATCTCATCCCAATCTGCTGACTCGTATCGCCACACTCGCCTCGTGCCTCTAGGGCTGTTATCCTGAGGGGAGCAGATCGACACGGATTTCACCACACAGTGGTCAGACGTTCCCAGCGGAGCTGAGACTGATACTGAGTGTCTGTGTGGATCTGTTGTCAGCAGAAGGTCCAGGCATTTGGGTTGATGGCTGTCGATATCCGGTATACGCGTTGCTTGGTTCACCAGCTGGGTAAGATCTAGCGATAACGCAAATTTGCGCGCTTCACGTCCAGCATGGTCAGTTTCCCGGTATGGGTACAGCCAGTCTTTATGGTGGGCATTATAGTCCCCCAGGAAAACAAGCTCCGCCGTTGGATATCGCTGCATGACCAAATCTGTCGTCTTTGTTAAATAGTCAAACAGCCTGGTCGTCTCCTGATCACCGGTATGCGATCGGTAGATACAGTTGTAGACTGTTTTTTCCACCCCAGTATCCACCAATAGCCATATGGCAGGAATGCCTTTCGCCTCAAAGCAGCGGAGACGCCGACAGCAGATGTCATCGCGTACGTACGCACAAACCCCAGCGTGCTGCTTGAACAAGTGCTCAAGCGAGTACCCCGGGTAGTTGAGGTACGCCACGTCTGACGGGGTCGCTATCTGCGTCTCCGTGAGGAAGAGTAGGTGCGGCTTTGCAGTCTCTAGGTGGTGGTGGACCGAGTCGAGATTGGAGTGCAACCCCCTGATGTTGGTGGAGTGCACTTTCAATGGGAGGAAGTGCAGCCGTTTGCAAACCTTATTCCTTTTTCTGCTTTTCATAATTTGTTTTGGAGTATTGGTGGTGTTAGTGAAAGTCCGAGACATTGCTCAGTTAAACTAAACTGCACTCTTTGGGTAAGCTGACCTATGAGGGACTCATTCGGAGACCGCGGGGACGCCCGAACCCCCCCGTTGATGGCCACCGGGTCCTCCCGTCCAGTCGCCAACTGGCACGGTGGAGCATCTCGGGATTTTTCGCGAGTTGGCGGGGCAGCCTTTGGCACGTGGCTAGCGCGCTACTTGGGCCCCCTACTGACTGCGGTCGGTCAACGGCTAAGACCGTGCTTCGGATCCCGCTAGGCTCCGAGATGAGTCGCTCGATACAGCGTCGCCTAGAGGCAGAGACCAGTTCTGTGCAATGCAACTGGACCCACACTAACACCAAAGGCACTGGCACTCCCACGTGATCAGTGGAACACAGTGAACTGCTTGGCACTGGACTACAGTGGGAGGGTGGTCGCAAGCCAGGCGGACCCAAAGGATCCTACCACCGCAAAAAGAGGGGTCGTTCAGCCGCCATCACTGTAACAGTAACGACGTTGCCCGGGGTGAACCGCTAGGAGGTATATCCCAATCCCACCCCAAATTACAATCATATGAGACTTTCCATCTTTAGATCTCAGTTTGGCAAACCCAATTTGCAATGCTATTTAGGCAACAACCTAAACTATGTGGTACTGCAATTGTTATGGGCAAAGGTAACTGCTTTACACCAGGTGGACATTTTATGCCATAAAAAAATTACAATATACAACAGGCTAGAAGAAGTTAAAAAATGTGGGCATAATCGCTACACTAAACAAAAATTACTGCATGTTGCTTTAGCAGGAACTTGCAAATGTGCTGCGGCCCATTTTTTTGTTGCCTCATTGTCGTCTCATTGCCAAGAACCACATGACCAATATAATTTGTCCTTCAATAAAAGTAAAAATAACTTTTTCATACTAACACTCAACTTTCTTCCAACAGCGCCGGCTAACTCAAAAGTACAGCATCGCAGTAGGAGTCCCGACCCTCGTCATTCGCGGCCGGCACGTGCGGGACGCCCTCCTCGACGACCCCCTTGGGGAGAGGTTCCCGTGGCCCCCGCCTCCTCTCAATGAAGTCCTGAGAGGAGTGCAGTTGCAGGGAGATGGGGAGAGTCGGCTGTATGAAGAGTTACCTGCTGATGCTGTCAGGGTGTTCTACTTTGCGGCACATTGGGTAAGCTGTAGCAACATAAATGGCAGGGTATGAGTTTGGTTACATGCGATAAATTGGAAGCGTGCTATCTACTTAATAAAGCTCTAACACTGACTGACTGACTGACTGACAGATAATTAACGCACAGCGTAAGCCAGTAGACCGAGAGATTTGAAATTTAAAGAAAATATTCCTTTAGTACCTACCCTAGAGGTGTTAAATTACTAAGGAGTTTTTCTGAAGGGGTGAAAAGGGGTGGTAAAGTTTGTATGAAGAAAACACGGGATCGAAGCCACGAGAGTTAGCTAGTATCTAGGGCCCGTATTACAGAACGTTCCTCAAGCGTTTGCGCGATTTAATTTTAAAACATTCCTCAAGTATAGATTCATTGATCACAGTTCAGCTAAGTTTAGCTTTATTCTACACAGTCACCAGTTTAGGTATTTGAGCAGAGATTTGATCTGTAATCACTCTAGTGTGGTCCAGACTACACTTGAGTAGAGATTTTTTAGCTATTTCAAGTTATTATTCGTATGTAATGTTGTTGAATTGAAGTTTATAATTACCGTATTGGAATAAGACCGATGCTCAAGTAACGATTCTATGCTTAAGTAGTGATCAGGTGATTGAAGATCAGTACTTTAGAAGCGTTCCGTAATACGGACCTAAGACAATGTTTTTATTTTATGAGTCCTTCGACGACAAACCACGTTATCCTTATTATTCCTCGGGTGAGAGTTTCTCATGACACGCTGTGAAAATATTTAGCAGGTGACAAGTTGACAACTGATCCCGTCATCGTCAGATTATGTTAAAGAAACAAGAATATCAGAATGATGACGCTGAGTGGGTTATTGCAGCCTTTACAGGTCTAGCTAGAACTTCAGCAATGTATCGTTTGTTTCAGTGTCCGCCCTGCCGGTCTTTCTCGCCGAGCCTCTGCGCAGCGCTGTCGGCAGTGCGCAAGCGGCGCACCAAGTATGCGAACACGCAACTCATACTGGTCTCCAGTGACAGGTAAGAATAAATACTGCTTGAAAAATGTGTGTCGACCGTGCGCAAGCGACGTCCAAATATCCTGATTTCCTAAGCCAGTATAGGCATTCAGATAATGGACAAAGCTGTAAAAACTTATAGAAGAGATAGCAGCATATACTTTATCGTTTTATTGCATTGTGAATTTGTGGTGTTGACGCCGGCTGTCGCTGAAAACCAGCAAGCTGTGTCTTTGCTCCATGCATGAGGCACAGCAATATGCTGAGCGGTGGCTGTTTTACGCGGATGTGACGCATATCTTACCACACTTCTTGGCTCTGTACCTGTATTTGTTCTGTGTTCTTGAATTTTTTGGTAATTTTGTGCGTCACTTTTGAAGCAAATAAATATTTTTTCTTTCTTTCTTTACTTTCTTTCAGCAATATTTTAAATAGGGTTAACATAAAACTTTTTAACAAAAAATTGAACCGACGAAAACAGAAACTGAAAAGCGAAAAATAAATAATTATGAGTCGGCGCCAAACAAACAATCAACGAAGATCATTAAATTACTTTAAATAAATATAAAAACAACGTTACAAACGTTACAAACAAAAATTCGTTCGTCGCTCGGCCACTTGTAACTTGCACGCACTTTGCTTGTTAAGAGTTTGTTTGGCGCCGACTCATAATTATTTATTTTTCGCTTTTCAGTTTCTGTTTTCGTCGGTTCAATTTTTTGTTAAACAGTTTTATTTTTCATTTTTTTGTGGTTATAATCTAACTACAGGTCTCCATTATGTCGTAGTGTCTAGAACTATATTTATGTGTGTCAAGTTTCAACAGAATCGGTTAACAGGTAAGAATTCAGTGGGTGAACAAACACTCATCCCCTGTTTTACTACCCTTAGGGGTCGATTTTGGTTTTGAAATTTAAATGGGACCAACTTCGAGATATACCCTATCCATTAAAAAAAGAATCATCAAAATTGGACCACTCTGTAAAAAGTTATGCGTGGTCATACATAAAAAAAAAAAAAAAAAAAAAAAAAATATATATACGCGTCGAATTGAGAACCTCCTTCTTTTTTCGTCGGTTAAAAAGGATGCCTTCAAACATGTGGGCCATCGTTCGTTATTTGATTGTGAGGATGTTTCTACCAGCTTACTCCGCGATGGAAATGCATCAGATTTTGCTGTACTTAGTCAATTATCTTTTTGGATTAATTTGTTATACGTGGGACACTCAGAAAGTTTTGCGAAACTAAAAAAAATTGTTCTATACGTACATATATTTTTATCAAATCTTTTCAAAGTACTTTCCACCAGCCTCTATACAAAGATTCATGCGCCTAAACCAGTTTTCAAAACACTTTTTCCAGTCCGCCGCAGACACCTCGTTTACAGCCTGCTCGAACGCAGCCAGCGCATCTTCCGGCGACGAAAATTGTATCCCTTTGAGCTGATTTTTTATTTTTGGGAATAAAAAGAAGTCACACGGTGCTAGATCAGGGCTGTAAGGAGGGTGACCCAGGAGTTTGACTGGCGTGCTGTCCAGGAAGTCCCTCGTTTTGAGTGCGGTGTGCGCAGGTGCATTGTCGTGGTGGAGCAGTAGCCCGCGGAGCCCTGTGTTTGGTCGCTTGTTGCTTATAACAGAGAAAACTTCTGGCAAACATTTGGTAGTATACCATTCGGCATTAATGCTTCTTTGATTCCGTAAGGGAATTGATACCAAATGGCCAGTCAAATTAAAAAAGCTAGCGATCAAAATCTTACCCCCGCTTCTAGATCGCTTCACTTTGGTAGGCGTTGGCTCATTTTGAAACACCCAAACAGTCGACTGGCGCTTGGTTTCTGGGTCGTATTGATAAATCCAGGACTCATCACCTGTAACGATGTCGTAAACACGCCGAGACGAGCCTGCTTCAAATTTGTTAAGCATATCACGGCACCATTCCACCCGGGCCTGCTTCTGAGCATCGGTGAGGTTGTGCGGCACCCAGCGTGATACTATCCTCCTCACGCGAAGATGGCTGTGTAGAATCTCGTGAACGCTTCCCGATCCAATCTTCAATATGTGTTGAATCTCCTGATGTGTAATTCGCCTATTGTCTTGGATAAAATTTTTCACTGCTAGCACTTTTTCTTCGGTAACAGCCGTCAAAGGGCGACCGCTTCTTTCGTCATCCCCCAAAGTTGGTCGACCGCGCTTGAATTCGTTATACCAACGATACACGGTTGCCTTGGAAGGGCCTTCATCCATGAATGTCATTTGAAGTCTATCGTACGATTCATCCGGTTTCAGGCGACACTTGAAATCGTATAAAATCATAGCTCTAAAATGTTCCCGGCGCAGATCCATATTTCAGTGAGACACAATACTTTGAATTAACTCGCAAAAAATGTGGAGGGAAATTTTGAAATTGGAACTTACTTATTTTTACTTATAAATAATCATATTTTCGAAAAACATTATAACTGGCCAGTCTCCCATATATAAAAACTTTTTTTCGCAATACTTTCTGAGGGGCCTGGTATTTGTCTAAAACAGGGGTTCCTAAATAGAACCCCTGAGTGAGTGAGTGAATATTCTTCAGGAGGGTTTCCTCGGGGGGGGGGGAGCGCGTGATGACAAGTAAAGGGGGTGCAGGGTAATATACAGATAAAACCGGCCAAGAGCATGTCGGGCCATGCTCAGTATTATAGGGTTCCTTAAGTAGGTGTACAAACGAATCAAATCGAATATTAATCATGGCTATTTTAGTTTTTGCAATAATCGGCAGCATTCGCGACTCAGAGCGTGTTGTTAGTAGCGCCATCTAGCGATAAATTCAAGAAGCCAAATTTAAGAAGTCTGATTGATGTCAAAGTTACTTTTTGTGATTTTTTCAAATAGAAAGTAGCTAAAGAAGCATTATTTGCCATGATAATTTTTCTCTAAGGTCAATGACCTTTGAACTAGGACGTTTTAAGTATTTTTCGGTTTTCTGTCTATAACTCAAAAAATTATAATCACATTATACTCAAAATAATTTTAAAAGAGAGTTTTCACAAAGGTCTATCAATGTGGAAGATTATAAGTTTCTACGTTGCATAGTTAGATTTTTTTATTCTTTTAAAATTGAGATCTATATCTAAACCATTTTTTAACAAAATTTCATTTACTTATGTTTATAACTGTAGAAGTTATTAAGCTGTAAAGGATTAGGACAGACGGACAGACGGAAGGACATGACGAAACTATAAGGGTTCCTTGTAGGACTACGGAACCCTAAAAAGTATGGTAAATGTTCCATTAAAAGAAAGAAAGAAAAGAGAGCTCACAACTTTTAAACAGATAACGTGAATAACGTGGGTGAAACCGTTTATATTAATAATTATAGCTAAACAGATTTTCACCAAATACAGCTAAGAACTATTCCGATTAATTCCGTAACTCAATTAAAACCGTATTGAAATCGGTCCATCTGTTTGGGAGCTACGATGCCACAGACAGACACACAGACACTTAGGCCCATATTACAGAACGATACTCAAGCGTTGATCTCTGTTTGAAACTAGTTTTGAGTTGAGCTTTGATTTTAGAACATCCCTCAAGCACAGATTTATTGATCACAGTTCAGCTGAGTTTAGTTTTATTTCATACTAGCTGTGCCCGCGACTCCGTCCGCGTGGATGTCGGAAAATAACATCGTGTCATAATTATGAACACAATATCTTCAAATATATACATATAAGCGCCTACACAGACGATTACACTATTTACCGACCATACTATATTTTGTTTTTACAACCAACCGGCTAAGGTGATGGAATTTCATGGAGTTAGCCCTAAATTCCCTCATTCTGAGAAGACGCTCGTGCCCAGCAGTGGGAAGTAATTGGGCTGATTATGTTATTCTATAACACTAACCACATCTCTTCTTATGCTGAGAAGAGGCCCGTGTCCAGCAGTGGGACTGTAATGGGCTGGTAATGTTATGTTATTCTAGAATACTAATAATATCCAGTTCATTAACTCTTCTCATTTTGAGAAGAGGGCCATACCCAGTAGTGGGACAGTAATGGGTTGACTACGTTATGTTATTCTATATTTTCTAGTTTCTTAACTCTTCTCGTTCCGAGAAGAGGTCCGTGCCCAGCAGTGGGTCAGTAGGTAATGAGCTGATTATGTTATGATAATCTATTACACTAACAATATCCAGTTCCTTAACTCTTCTCATGGGTTGACTACGTTATGTTATTCTATATTTTCTAGTTTCTTAACTCTTCTCGTTCCGAGAAGAGGTCCGTGCCCAGCAGTGGGGCAGTAGGTTATGAGCTGATTATGTTATGATAATCTATTACACTAACAATATCAAGTTCCTTAACTCTTCTCATTCCAAGAAGAGGGCCATGCCCAGCAGCGGGACAGTGATGGGCTTTGTTGTTATTCTATATTTTCTGTAATACTAATAGAATCCAGTTGTATTTTTAGGAACCTGCAACCAACCAACAATCATGACCTCTACTTTGTATGCAACTTAATACAATAGAAGGGTCAAGCTGTATCGCTGGATCTACTCAACCGATTCAGATAAAACATACCCTATATTTTAAGTTAGACTAATACCAATACAAATGCTAAGTTTCATTACGATCCGTTCAGCCGTTTTCACGTGATGAGGTAACAAACAGACAGACAGACAGACAGACAGACATACATAATTTTTTTAAACGATTGATTCGTGTTCTATAGCTTATTTCTAGTCCCCCTAGCCGGTTTTCGCGAAAAAAAACTCAATGTACAGACTTTTCGACCTTTACAGTTTTATTATAGTACTAGCTGTGCCCGCGACTCCGTCCGCGTGGATGTCGGAAAATAACATCGTGTCATAATTATGAACACAATATCTTCAAATATATACATATAAGCGCCTACACAGACGATTACACTATTTACCGACCATACTATATTTTGTTTTTACAACCAACCGGCTAAGGTGATGGAATTTCATGGAATTAGCCCTAAACTCCCTCATGCTGAGAAGACGCTCGTGCCCAGTAGTGGGAAGTAATTGGACTGATTATGTTATTCTATAACACTAACCACATCTCTTCTTAAGTTGAGAAGAGGCCCGTATCCAGCAGTGGGACTGTAATGGGCTGGTAATGTTATGTTATTCTAGAATACTAATAATATCCAGTTAATTAACTCTTCTCATTTTGAGAAGAGGGCCATACCCAGTAGTGGGACAGTAATGGGTTGACTACGTTATGTTATTCTATATTTTCTAGTTTCTTAACTCTTCTCGTTCCGAGAAGAGGTCCGTGCCCAGCAGTGGGGCAGTAGGTAATGAGCTGATTATGTTATGATAATCTATTACACTAACAATATCCAGTTCCTTAACTCTTCTCAATCCAAGAAGAGCGCCATGCCCAGCAGCGGGACAGTGATGGGCTATGTTATTTTATTCTATATTTTCTATAATACTAATAGAATCCAGTTGTATTTTAGGAACCTGCAACCTGCATCCAACCAACAATCATGACCTCTACTTTGTATGCAACTTAATACAATAGAGGGGTCAAGCTGTATCGCTGGATCTACTCAACCGATTCAGATAAAACATACCCTATATTTTAAGTTAGACTAATACCAATACAAATGCTAAGTTTCATTACGATCCGTTCAGCCGTTTTCACGTGATGAGGTAACAAACAGACAGACAGACATAAATTTTTTTAACGATTGATTCGTGTTCGATAGCTTATTTCTAGTCCCCCTAGCCGGTTTTCGCGAAAAAATACTCAATGTACAGACTTTTCGACCTTTACAGTTTTATTATAGTATAGAAGATATAGATAGATAGATAGACTGTCACCTGTTTCGGTATTTGAGCAGAGATTTGATCTGTAATTACTCTAGTGTGGTCCAGACTACGCTTGAGTAGAGATTTCTATTCTATTTCAGGTCAAATTCGTGTGCAATATTGTTGAAACAAAGTTTATAATTACCGTTCTGGAATAAGACCGATACTCAAGTAACGATTCTATCCTTAAGTAGTGATCAGGTGATTGGAGTTTAAACTGTACTTGAGGAACCTTCTGTAATACGGGCCTAAGGCTTATATTCAGTGACGAATCTAAGCGTGAACTCATGCTTACAACGGTCGCGTCAAATAATTCGTGTACTCTGAATGTCAGCCTACGACACAGGTATCAAATTTAAAACCAGGGGCGTAGCTACCGCCGTATCAGCCGTATCAATGACATGGGGCCCCTGAGCTACAGGGGCCCAGACGTTTTCCACAATCTAAAATTCTTACTGATGTATTAGGTCTGTAATGAATGAATAATAAAAATAATGGTAGCTTTTAGTCTATAGCAACTAGAACAAATTAATCATTTGCATAAAACATAGCCCCCCCTTTGGGTATCGCCACAGTTGGGTAAAAAGGGGCCCCCAACAAACTTTGATACAGGGCCCGTTTCGGTCTAGCTACGCCACTGCTTAGAACCCTCCTTATTTTTCCGTCGGATGTTAACAAAAAGGTGAAAAAGGTACCTAATTAATGAGTTACTTCGTGTAAATCTATATGTTTTCCTTCCACCTCCAAAGTGTATATAAATAAGCATTTGGGTATTATTTACACAAATAAGACGGTTTGCATACTGAATAATAAACGTAGGCTCGTCCCGACTGCTCTTGAGTTAGATACTGTAGGGTAACCATGATGCTTGATCCTTGAAGTGTGTAGGTGTAGGATACTACACAAGGCAATCAAATATTTTTATTTTATTATTTTTAACGCATTTACGCATGCGGAGCGAAAAAAATGAAATCAAGAAAATGCAACAATACAACATGTTGATCTATAATCGTGCCATATTTAAGGAGGTGACTATATCACTGATACTAATCACAAAAAAAACAATAGGTACCAATTTTTTTTTTCAATTCAATGCGTGTTTGTAAACAAACAAATTCCCCCCTTGTGATGCGTGCGAAACCACCAAAACAATTGTCAGGTGTTACCACCCTATAAAAATGCCGCCGATGATGATTTTCAGAGTCGTTCGATATTTATTATCAAACCCTCGCTATGTTTCTATGAAATATATGAAAATTTGGGTTATAAATAATCTTGGAATTTTTCAAGTATTTTTAGATGACTAAACACATTATTTATCATTCACAGATCTACATCTTGTATAGTGCAAAAACGTTCGCGTGTATTAGAAGACCATCTTACAGTATGAATGCATCCACTACCAATTCTCTCTAACTACACGTATCTTCTATATCGATCTTTGCTTATAACTGATTCCTTGGGGATTTATAAGATTAATTTACCTACCAGAATTGGTCATAAGCCATCCCTCGATCTTAGTAGTCAACACAACGCACCTTTAATAAAAAACCGAATTAATTCAAAAATCATGTTTGTAGGACAATCGCGTGTAAGTTTTAAACTTTAAAGGCCATATCCAAACATTATTTTTAGTTAAGTAGGTAATCGGTTTTTTAGTAAAAGTGCGACAAATCATTTTTACCTGTTGCTTTTGTATGTCACATTAATATACCGTGTGTATTAGAAACAGCACAAAGAACAATGCGATTAAACACAAGAAGGAAAGATCTGGAGGCCCCACTATGTCCGAAATTAAATGTTGCGATACATGGCTGTCGGTATCAAGAAGTCAAACTATTCAACTCTCTACCCGTTGACTTGAAAATTATCGATAGTCCAAATATATTCAAAAGTAGACTAAAAAAGCTTTTGCTCGAAGGGTGCTTTTATTCAGTTGATGATTTTAATGTTAAATAGTATATAAGCTCACCTCATTCATAATGACATAATATTTTGATAGTTTTGTTCTAATTTGTACTGAATATTTATGACATTTTTAATAATCTTTGTCCTTGAATTGTCTAAAATCTCAGTTAATTTCTGTATTGCAATCTAATTATGTAGTAAATTGTTCATGAATAAAGAATAAAAAATAAAAATAAAATCATAAAAAAGCAGTTTATGGAAAAGTGTCATAACTCTCGACCGAAATGTATGGAAGGATTGATTAATTATTTGCTATTTCAGTGTTGATCCTGTAGTAAAAGTTGTTCGATAGCTCTTCTCTTAGAATGAGCTCTTCAAATATGACCACGCATTTCTGTTTCGCTGACACGTTGTATATTCATTTTTCGAAATAAAATCTACCATAAGAACCTTACTCCAAAAATATGGTAACCCTATTCGATGCAGTATTCATAGGCAAGACACTGCCATTATAACAAATTGATTCGGTCGATCGATCGCAAATTTTTACACAAAGTTTTTGCGAACATTGCGCAATTTGATTAAGTCTGGTTTTTTTTTAAGTACCTATTACTTTTTGTACAAGAGGATTAAGTAGGACGTAAGTAACATAGGTACAATGTTTACGTACGTCTAAGTAGTTAGTATTTTTTTTATGAATTCACTGATTCATTTGAAATACTTAGAAGTTCAATGTTGGTTTCGATTATAGGATATCTAATATATTATTTCGTCAGAAGTAGAAACGCGGTTGACGAAACCGAATTCAATCCATGTCCAAAAATAAACCGTCTTTTTATCATTCGTAAAGTTTTCATAGCTATATTACTGAATATTATCGAATTGCAAGACTCTTACCGACTAAAACCACCACGGTGTTCCTCAACTACCTTTGGCCGGGGGCCGGGCGTGGGACACGCTCTGCTTTCGCCAACCACCCCCAACGGCTCGCCATGAGGCCCTTCTCCCCGTGCGGCATCCGGCGCACCCTCCAGATTGGCGCTCGTGGAACCCGCGCCACCGTCACGGGCCTTGGCCAGCTATGCCTGCTACGCCAGCTGAACTAACTACGCAGCTATGTCTGCTACGCAAGCCAAGCTACGACAGCTACACAAAATACGCCTGTTGCGTCAGCTACGCAAGCTACGCCAGCTGCTGGTTGGGCAGCAGAATACCCCGAGTCGGCCGCTCGCAGGCCCCAACCTCCCGTAATTTTATAGAGGTTTTCTTCCTCGCAGTCAATCCAAAACCCTCGATCCCAAGAGGCGCGAGAACTCAATCTATAGTTTAAAATAATATCTTCCTGTGTGTATCATGTAATGGTATGGTAGGGGTGTTTTTTTTTTTTTTTACTATTTTAAAGGCTCAAAGTTCCTTTGTATAGTAAAGTGACATTGGTGTTGAATCTCTTGTTCACAAACTAAACCTATTTTAAACTATCGCTCTCTTTTACTAATAGTAGATACAAGAAAGGGATGGCAACAATTTTAGAATTGTCAAATTAGTTTACGTTTTACATTTCATTGTATTTTAGTGGGCACGTTCCGAGATCACGACTAAACTTGTATGGAAATCTAAATTCCGACTAATTTGACAGTTCTAAAATTGCTGCCAACCCTTTCTTGTATCTAATATTAGTAAAAAGAGAGCGATTGTTTAAAATAAGTTTAGTTCGTGAACAAGAGAATTGACACCATTATAACATAATTTTATTCGCTACAGAAAAAATAAACAACGGATAAACTTAAGAATGCAAAAACATATCAGAAAACAAATAACAGTTGAAAAATGTTTCAGTAGCAATTCAAAAGCATTCAGGTGGGGACGGCAGGCAGTTCTGAATTGTTCATAGAAACCCTTGCCTGCCCAAGCTCACTTGAATTAAGTAACTTACATAAATGCTCTTTTGAACCTCAAGGGAATTAAATTCGAAGTAAAGTTGATTAGGTTCTTACCTGATAAGTGCCTTTAGATGACTTGAAGCGAAAATTAAATACCAATTCTACTATTGTTGATGTTAAAAATTTAAATATTCCGTTAATTCAAAAGAATAATTAAATAAAGTAGGTCTTTCTTTACATTTTAATCGCACTGCCAGCTAATTTGAGTCCACTGTTGTGGAGAAGATATTTTCTTCTCCTCTAGGTAGGTATAGAAAAAATGTAAGTTAGCACTTAGAAACATTGCTATTAGGCACGAATACGACACATTGGAATACTTACATAGTATCCTCAATAGGCACACAGTAACCTGTTTTTTATGGCAAACTTCCAAATGGCGCGATATCATAAAAGCAGGGATAACCATAAAGTTTTTTTTAACAATAAAATAGTCTGAAAATCACCAAAAAGGATCTACATAAAAATAGCAGACCAATGCTGAAAACAATTTTGCACTTTTCCGCCAAATTATGATTCCTCTGCTATGCCATAATCACGGAAAAATCTCAATTCCCTTTTTAAATCCTGTTCAAATTTGCACAGACAACATTTCAGAGCAAAAATTTAATTTCAAATATAATGTAGATTGCTGACGTCTGCGTCGAATATTTTGCAGACAAATGGCAGTTTTACGTCTCAATTTAGTAAATTCGGTAGTAAAACCGGTAAAATTTTAGAAAACTGGATCTCATTAATATCTTCAAAGGTTTCAAAGGGGTGTGATCGTGTCATGATTGCGGTGAGCACTGGCTTGGCTTAGCTTTGATGTCAGTGAAGTGTCATTATGTATGTGCAGTTTTTTTTGTTGATGTAAAGATGTAGAGAAGCGTTTGAAGATTTGAAATTCTTTGGTAAGGAATGAACGTGTGTCTGGTTAGGTTGGGTACTTATTCTAAATCTGCTGTTGTTGTAGGATTAACAGTTCGATGGAATTAATTCTCAACATTTCCTAATTTCCGTTTATCAAAGACTTTTGATCTTTTTCACCATTTTTTTTTCTCAATAATTCGCTCAACTTTCTTCCTGCCTATCTATGAAACCGAAATACTTGTCAGTGTTTTCCATTCGCCTCATGGCTCATGGCATGAAACATTGCCTTCTAAAACATTTCACTTTGATTTTCCACTATGCATACTACACTTATTTTTGTTGGCAGAGCTTTATAAAATGAAAATACGTCAGACTTCAGTTTTTTTTAATAATCTCTTTACTACACAGACCTACACTACACTGAAAGTCTGAGCAGGTTCTCATTATCCCCTCAAAGGGTTGTGATTGTGATAGTCGCGTCATGATTGCGTCATGCTCGCTCTGCTGGACGAAGCCGCTGTTTCCTTGTGGTCATACTAGTTTGTCATACCAGTATGACCACGAGGATATACATGTCCTCGTAGTCATACTCATATTTCGACTCCTCCTATAAGAAAAACAAATAGGTAAATGTACCAGTCCTTAAGAAAACAAAAATATAGAGCGATAAATAACTAGATAGAACTTAGGAAAAACTTTTAATTTAACAATAACGGATCTGGCGAATACCTCAAAATCTAGGATTACCGTAATTTAAAAAAAAAAACAATACTTATTTCTTCGTGTGTAAGCTCGATTAACCATTTGACATCTTCCCCTATCTATACATATAAATCTGTAGACGAGGAGTTTCTATATATTGAAAAAAAATAAAAAAATGTCGTGGTTATTCTTGATGTTGGTTATCCAATAGAACCCATTTCTATAATATTTTGGAAGTTTTGTCGGTTTGTTTGTGCACGCTTCACGTAAAAAGTGCCAACCAATATGGTTGACATGTGTAGACAAATATTGTGCGTACAGTCGGAGTAACATTGAATTTTTGTTTCATTACAATCGGTTCACTCAATCAAAAGAAATAATAATTTAAAGTGTTCAAGAAGAACTTATCATTGTATTCGTTTGCAAACTGCATTCATAGATATTTAAATAATTACATGGTTGAACCGGAAATCGAACCCGTTACATGGCAAAATAATCACCTGTAGCTTTATCATACCGATCGAAAAGCTTCATCATAAGGATAATTTTTTGCTAATAAACATAGTGTCACAAATAAAAGGAAGACCATGAATTTTAACATTTTTAATACAAAATTAATCAATTTATAAAATGCTCAAAATGAGTCCCTTCTTGTCTTATTGAATACAAAGTCGCACTCTTTTGATTATTTCGCTCCCTGTCGATTTTTTGATCGGTGGGACGCCTTGTATATGACAGTTTAATTGCGAAGGTCAAAATGACGGTACATACGTTTTTTTTTTCGCGAAAATCAACTATTTGACGACCTCTGTGGTCTGGTGGTTCGAGTGTCGGACTGCTAATCACGAGGTCGTGGGTTCGATTCCCACAGGACATAAATATTTGTGTGATGTGACATGAGTGTTTGTGTTGGTCTAGGTGTTTCTTATGTATTATAAGTATGTATTAACAAAAAAAAAAGTATATATGTATCATATCCATTGTCTAATACCCATATTACAAGCTCTGCTTAGATTGGGACTAGATGGTGCTGTGTAAAAAATGTCCCAAAAATATTTATTTACCTATTATTATTTATTTATTTATTTTATTTGTATGGAAGACTTACAGATAAAGAAAACAGAATACGAACAATGTGCTAGACTGACAGCCAATTACAAGTCTCCACGTATAAAAATAGAGTAAAACAAAAATAATCTGTGAATAAAGTATATATACATATATATATTAGCTATAAATAAGAATAGCTTTTAGAATTTATGTGTCGGTCTGTTTGTTACCTCATCAGGTGGAAACGGCTGAACGGATGTTAATGAGACTTTACAGTGCTGTACTTTTTTTTTTGCCGTGGGGAAATCCTCATAGACGCACTCCGCCTCCCCAGGCGGAGCGAATGTCGGACTCTTACCGACTAAAACCACCACGGTGTTCCTTCAACTACCTTTGGCCGGGGGCGTGGGAACCCGTTGGTATTCGCACAACCACTCCCGACAGATCCCGGCCTGCAGCTTCCCGCATCCAGCGGATTCCCGCGAAAATTTATTTATATATTTTTCTTAATTGCCAACTCTGTTATATTATTAAGTCAACACGCGGAAAAGTATTTATATATACAGGAGGAAGCAAAATCTTTTTTCTGAAAATATTATGTACAGTATGACCACGAGGACATGTATATCCTCGTGGTCATACTGGTATGACAAACTAGTATGACCACAAGGAAACAGCGGACGAAGCCGGCTTTGATCTTGTAGTGAAGTTAGTACATCATAGTTGCATATGACAGTTTTACTTTTTTTCTGCGGCAGGCAAGCAGAAGCAATGCGGGAAAAGTTTCTCTATTTTTGTAGAGGCAAGCAAGAGGCAAAGACAGGAATATGAAAATCCATTTAAGATTCGTAGCAAATATAATTTCTTTCTTTGCGGAACTTTCTAAAGTATTTAAGATAATGTCGTAAAAGTTACTCCCAGTTTTCTGTCTATTGTGAGAATGACGACGTCTGGGGTCTAGTGGTTCGAGTGTCGGACTGCTAATCACGAGGTCATGGGTTCGATTCACACAGGACACAAATATTTTGTGTGATGAACATAAGTGTTTGTGTTTGTCTGGGTTTTCTTATGTATTATAAGTATGTTTTGGCAAAAAAAGGTATATAAGTATTATAATCATTCTCTAGTACCCATAGTACAAGCTCTGCTTAGTTTGAGAGTAAAAATGTCCGAAAAATATTTATTTATTTAATGTTTCAACATTTTAATATCACAAGAAAACGCGTTTTTCTTCGGTTAAATAAAACTCCTTACAGCCGAAAAAAGTTCAATATTCTAAAATGAAACATATTCTTTTTGTTTATTGTTCCAAAATGTATGCATTATTTTCACATTTCCGTACTTAACTTTCACGAAAGCTTCGATAGGTTTTGCTCCGTTTTATCTTTGACCTCTTTCTTTTAAAAGCTTTTACTGTCTTTTGTTTAGGGAATAGTCTAAATCACTTTTGCCCGACCTTGCCCTAGGTCCCGAACCTAACGTGTAAGAATCTCGTACCAGGCCCCTCAGAAAGTATTGCGAAAAAAAGTTTTTATATATGGGAGACTGGCCAGTTATAATGTTTTTCGAAAATATGATTATTTATAAGTAAAAATAAGTAAGTTCCAATTTCAAAATTTCCCTCCACATTTTTTGCGAGTTAATTCAAAGTATTGTGTCTCACTGAAATATGGATCTGCGCCGGGAACATTTTAGAGCTATGATTTTATACGATTTCAAGTGTCGCCTGAAACCGGATGAATCGTACGATAGACTTCAAATGGCATTCATGGATGAAGGCCCTTCCAAGGCAACCGTGTATCGTTGGTATAACGAATTCAAGCGCGGTCGACCAACTTTGGGGGATGACGAAAGAAGCGGTCGCCCTTTGACGGCTGTTACCGAAGAAAACGTGCTAGCAGTGAAAAATTTAATCCAAGACAATAGGCGAATTACATATCAGGAGATTCAACACATATTGAAGATTGGATCGGGAAGCGTTCACGAGATTCTACACAGCCATCTTCGCGTGAGGAGGATAGTATCACGCTGGGTGCCGCACAACCTCACCGATGCTCAGAAGCAGGCCCGGGTGGAATGGTGCCGTGATATGCTTAACAAATTTGAAGCAGGCTCGTCTCGGCGTGTTTACGACATCGTTACAGGTGATGAGTCCTGGATTTATCAATACGACCCAGAAACCAAGCGCCAGTCGACTGTTTGGGTGTTTCAAAATGAGCCAACGCCTACCAAAGTGAAGCGATCTAGAAGCGGGGGTAAGATTTTGATCGCTAGCTTTTTTAATTTGACTGGCCACTTGGTATCAATTCCCTTACGGGATCAAAGAAGCATTAATGCCGAATGGTATACTACCAAATGTTTGCCAGAAGTTTTCTCTGTTATAAGCAACAAGCGACCAAACACAGGGCTCCGCGGGCTACTGCTCCACCACGACAATGCACCTGCGCACACCGCACTCAAAACGAGGGACTTCCTGGACAGCACGCCAGTCAAACTCCTGGGTCACCCTCCTTACAGCCCTGATCTAGCACCGTGTGACTTCTTTTTATTCCCAAAAATAAAAAATCAGCTCAAAGGGATACAATTTTCGTCGCCGGAAGATGCGCTGGCTGCGTTCGAGCAGGCTGTAAACGAGGTGTCTGCGGCGGACTGGAAAAAGTGTTTTGAAAACTGGTTTAGGCGCATGAATCTTTGTATAGAGGCTGGTGGAAAGTACTTTGAAAAGATTTGATAAAAATAAATGTACGTATAGAACAATTTTTTTTAGTTTCGCTAAACTTTCTGAGTGTCCCACGTATGTCTTCTCAAACGCAACCATAAAAATATTATGTACAAACCACATGTATGTATATACTAGCTGTGCCCGCGTGGATGTCGGAAAATAACATCGTGTCATAATTATGAACACAATGTCTTCAAATTTATACATATAAGCGCCTACACAGACGATTACACTATTTACCGGCCATACTATATTTTGGGTGAATTTCCCAAATGACTTATTTTTTTGTCTTCGGTGAAATTAGTATTTGAAAAAAGGAATATTGTTCTGATTTTTTTTTTTTAGTATTCAATAGGTTGTTATTGGGTTGTGGCAAAAATATTATTTGCCCAGGACTATTTTAAAAGGTAGAAATAAATACATAAACCTCTATTTTTTTCAAATCGGTGCTGTCCCTCTACTTTATTTACAAACAAAAAAGCTTATACAGTAATACAAATAAGTAAGTTAAGTATATAACTTATTCTATTTCATAGAATATTAGTTTTGTTATTAATATATAGCATATTTTATTACATAATTAACGATTATTATTACTGAGAGGCACAAACGTACTTGTCCTGCAAAATGTTCTCATATCGCTGGACAAAAGTAATTTAACCTTAACTTTACATCGACGAGTCCGACAACGTCCCCATCCCAATTTTATTTCCCTCGTTAGTGTGTACTAGTGCGCAGTCAGGACGGATGTGTGTCAAATCCCTGCATATTCCCACTATTAACGTAAGTACGCCATTTCAGTTGCTCCCGGACAATTATTTTATATTATCGGTGGTTGCATTTTTCTAGTGTAATGAGTAGTTTTACTATTGTCGTTTGGTTCTAACAGAGGTAGTAAGTGAATTAGCTTCATTGACTGTTATTGAATTTATCCTAGATATTACGCATTTTTTCAAATTTTCTTAAAAGTGTGTTATTTCTCACGTCGCTGTTCTCATATCGCTGTAATCGGTGGTCTTTATTACCACCGATATGATAATTTACACCGAAATTATAAGAAAAAATCAATCGGTGTCTTATATCTAATATCGGTGTTTTGATTCATGATCAACGCACAGTTTTGTCACATCGGTGGATTGCTTTATCATATCGGTAGATCATTTTATCATCTCGGTGAGTCGTTTTATCATATCGGTAGATCCCGTGTCATTTCGTTAAGTATACAAAGAAGCAATGGAACATACAAACATACATACAAACACATACATTATATACATACATACCTACATACAAACATTCATACATACATACTTACCTACATAGACTGCCAAAATCATTACCACGATACCACTGGGTAGTAGAAGATGTATAAATGTATCATTAGGGGAGGTCTGTATTCGGTAATGTACGTCTATAGGCTGATGTGATGATGGTGAGGTGGAGCAATTGAACGCATTAAAGGTTTCTCTAGAAAATGTTTTCTAGTTAAAAAATAGTAAGTACATAATAGTAAATAACAAAATAATAAATAGATAAAAAGAAAACATCATAATAGCTTAATTTTGTTTAAGAATGCCGAGGCCAAAACTAAAAGAGGAGGAGAAAAAAGAGAGAAAGAGGTTGCTGGAAAGAATAAGAAAAGCTAAACTCAAAAGCGATCCTGTGTTAAGAGAGGAGCATTTAAGAAAAGATAGAGAACGTTTAGTTAGACGAAAGGCAGCCGGACTTATCCCAACCCGAAGCCAAATGACTGCCCTTGCACGTCGCATTGCACAAAAAAAATACCGAATCAGTGCCCGTGCATATTATTAGAGGATAAAAGCTAAGGCAAATGTTGCCCGAAACAACCAAACAAGTGTTTCAGTGACCAATGATGTAACAGAATCGCTACCGAAAAATCGAGATAATAAGCCTGGTATTTCTCCTACCTACCTACCTAGGTACCTACTAACTATTTCCTTTTTGATGTTCAAAGTTGAATATATTATCATATCGCTGGATATGTACATAATTTCGGTGGATAAACTTATCATATCAGTGTACAGAAAAATAATCGGTGCCGGTTTGTCATATCGGTGGAAACCAGAATTCAAACTGAATTTTCTCCTTAGTCTTAAATGATACGTTGATGATATTAAATTTGGGGATATTTGAGATCCTAAAGATTACATAAAACCTGAAAAAAATACAAAAAAAATATAAATGAAAAAGTTCACCGATATGATAAAAAAATGGCATTTGTTGAAATTCACCCTTTTGTTTTTACAACCAACCGGCTAAGGTGATTAAATTTCATGGAATTAGCCCTAAACTCACTCATTCTGAGAAGACGCTCGTGCCCAGCAGTGGGGAGTAATTGACTGGCTGATTATGTTAAGTTATTCTATAACACTAACCACATCTCTTCTTATGCTGAGAAGAGGCCCGTGTCCAGCAGTGGGACTGTAATGGGCTGGTAATGTTATACTAACAATATCCAGTTCATTAACTCTTCTCATTTTGAGAAGAGGGCCATACCCAGCAGTGGGACAGTAATGGGTTGACTACGTTATGTTATTCTAAATTTTCTAGTTTCTTAACTCTTCTCGTTCCGAAAAGAGGTCCGTGCCCAGCAGTGGGGCAGTAGGTAATGAGCTGATTATGTTATGATAATCTATTACACTAACAATATCCAGTTCCTTAACTCTTCTCATTCCAAGAAGAGGGCCATGCCCAGCAGCGGGACAGTGATGGGCTTTGTTGTTATTCTATATTTTCTGTAATACTAATATAATCCAGTTGTATTTTTAGGAACCTGCAACCAACCAACAATCATGACCTCTACTTTGTATGCAACTTAATACAATAGAGGGGTCAAGCTGTATCGCTGGATCTACTCAACCGATTCAGATAAAACATACCCTATATTTTAAGTTAGACTAATACCAATACAAATGCTAAGTTTCATTACGATCCGTTCAGCCGTTTTCACGTGATGAGCTAACAAACAGACAGACAGACATCATTTTTTTAAACGACTGATTCGTGTTCTATTGCTTATTTCTAGTCCCCCTATCCGGTCTAGTGCCTAGTCCGGTTTTCGCGAAAAAAAACTCAATGTACAGACTTTTCGACCTTTACAGTTTTATTATAGTATAGATATAGCTTCTTATGTTCTCTCGCAAATTGTATAGCACCGCGGGGAAATGAATTTGTTATTAAAGATCGACTGAGTTATTTGCAAGCGCTCGTTTTTACGATCATTACCTCTTTAACGATGATATTAACGATAATAGCACCTTGGGATGTGTCTTTCTTATTTACATAATCTAAATATTTACGGAGGCGGCACAGAACCGCGATAGACGGAAGGAATTGAGGGAGGCCTTTGCCCAGCAGTGGTACAATGCAGGCACCGAGTAAGGATGTCTCTCTTTATACTGTGGAGCAGGCTAACAAAAATAAAAAAGTGATGTATGAAACATTGCCTTCATTTTAGTAGATCTATTCAATGATACCCCACAAGAGGAGGTGCAGTGAATACAAATTTTTCATCCCATTTCACATGTACGTGGGACACTCAGAAAGTTTTGCGAAACTAAAAAAAATTGTTCTATACGTACATATATTTTTATCAAATCTTTTCAAAGTACTTTCCACCAGCCTCTATACAAAGATTCATGCGCCTAAACCAGTTTTCAAAACACTTTTTCCAGTCCGCCGCAGACACCTCGTTTACAGCCTGCTCGAACGCAGCCAGCGCATCTTCCGGCGACGAAAATTGTATCCCTTTGAGCTGATTTTTTATTTTTGGGAATAAAAAGAAGTCACACGGTGCTAGATCAGGGCTGTAAGGAGGGTGACCCAGGAGTTTGACTGGCGTGCTGTCCAGGAAGTCCCTCGTTTTGAGTGCGGTGTGCGCAGGTGCATTGTCGTGGTGGAGCAGTAGCCCGCGGAGCCCTGTGTTTGGTCGCTTGTTGCTTATAACAGAGAAAACTTCTGGCAAACATTTGGTAGTATACCATTCGGCATTAATGCTTCTTTGATCCCGTAAGGGAATTGATACCAAGTGGCCAGTCAAATTAAAAAAGCTAGCGATCAAAATCTTACCCCCGCTTCTAGATCGCTTCACTTTGGTAGGCGTTGGCTCATTTTGAAACACCCAAACAGTCGACTGGCGCTTGGTTTCTGGGTCGTATTGATAAATCTAGGACTCATCACCTGTAACAATGTCGTAAACACGCCGAGACGAGCCTGCTTCAAATTTGTTAAGCATATCACGGCACCATTCCACCCGGGCCTGCTTCTGAGCATCGGTGAGGTTGTGCGGCACCCAGCGTGATACTATCCTCCTCACGCGAAGATGGCTGTGTAGAATCTCGTGAACGCTTCCCGATCCAATCTTCAATATGTGTTGAATCTCCTGATATGTAATTCGCCTATTGTCTTGGATTAAATTTTTCACTGCTTGCACGTTTTCTTCGGTAACAGCCGTCAAAGGGCGACCGCTTCTTTCGTCATCCCCCAAAGTTGGTCGACCGCGCTTGAATTCGTTATACCAACGATACACGGTTGCCTTGGAAGGGCCTTCATCCATGAATGCCATTTGAAGTCTATCGTACGATTCATCCGGTTTCAGGCGACACTTGAAATCGTATAAAATCATAGCTCTAAAATGTTCCCGGCGCAGATCCATATTTCAGTGAGACACAATACTTTGAATTAACTCGCAAAAAATGTGGAGGGAAATTTTGAAATTGGAACTTACTTATTTTTACTTATAAATAATCATATTTTCGAAAAACATTATAACTGGCCAGTCTCCCATATATAAAAACTTTTTTTCGCAATACTTTCTGAGGGGCCTGGTATGGGCGCCACCCCTAAAATACGTAATCACGATTTTTTTCTTCCTTTAAAATTGAGATCTATATCTAGACAATTTTTTAGCAAAATTTCATTTGCTTATGTTTATAACTGTAGAAGTTATTAAGCTGTAAAGGATTAGGACAGACGGAGGGACATGACGAAACTATAAGGGTCCCTTGTAGGACTACGGAACCCTAAAAAACTAAGTTTCGCGACCAATATATCAGACCACGGCTGGACGTGACGTAGGCCTCACCAAAAAGTTCTCTCAATCACTATCACGCAATACCAAAAGATTTGTACAAAAAAAAACTGACTTTTAGATCAACTGATCAACTAACTGATCAACTGATCAACTGATCATTTAGATGTGATTAACTTTTATTAACATCCAATATTTCATTTATTAATTTCATTTTATTATAATAAAATTACTGCAATATTTTTAAGTCCACCCATGTACACATCATGTTGCCTGAAGTTTAAATAAATAAATAAATGTTTTTGCAATAATTTTATTGAAATAAAAATACGATAAAATATTTTAGTTTTTGCAATAGACGGCAGTATTGGCGACTCAGAGAGTGATGTCAGTAGCCGCTAGATGGCGCTATACAGTGCCAAATGTAATAGACGGCACTTGACGGCAGCATTGGCGACCCAGAGAGTGTTGTTTGACGCCGCTAGATGGCGCCAAATTTAAGAAGTGTGTCGTCAACATAACACAAAGTTACTTTTTATGATTTTTTCAAATAGAATGTAGCTAAAGGAGCCTTATTTGCTATGATCATTTTTCTCTAAGGTCAATGACCTTTGAACTAGGACGTTTTAAGTATTTTTCAGTTTTCTCTCTATTACTCAAAAATTTATAATCACAATATTCTCGAAATAATTTTAAAAGAGAGTTTTTACAAAGGTCTATCAATGTGGAAGATTATAAGTTTCTACGATGCATAGTTTAGAAATGGCAGGGGGGGACACATTGCAAGCCACTTTAGCAGGCTATATTTCGCAGATGGTACATCTGATAAAAAAGTGATGTATGAAACATTACCTTCATTTTAGTAGACCTATTCAATGATACTCCACACGATGGGGTGCAGCGAAAAAAAATTTTACATCCCCATTTCACATGTATGGGCGCCACCCCTAAAATACGTAATCATGATTTTTTTATTCTTTTAAAATTTTAACAAAATTTCATTTACTTATGTTTATAACTGTAGAAGTTATTAAGCTATAAAGGATTAGGACAGACGGACAGACGGACGGACATGACGAAACTATAAGGGTTCCTTGTAGGACTACGGAACCCTAAAAAGACAATAAGTAAATAATTTCGTAGCATATCAGCTACGAAAAACGCTACGAATTATATCATAGACAAATACCTACACGGACAAATAATATCGTACAGATAACGGCACGAGTCGTGAGCACAAACTTCACCTGCGCAGAAGTTCATTTATAGATCTGTTTGGTGGAATGACAGGAGCGCGGGGTGCCAACGCCGAACATTGCATTTACGCGATTGGTCGACAGTCGATGCTCGTCGTCTATTGGACAATTAGGTGTCATTCGGCTACCGTACACTTTCGGTTCAACTTTATTGACTCACATTTTCGAATTTAAAATAGTTTATTTTTCTTTTGTTGTAATTAATTTATATTTTGGTTTTTGAGTGTTTAATGTTTTGATTTAAAAATGGTTTTTTTTGTCTTCTTCATCTTCCTTTATTTATTACAAGATTGTATTTAACTTGCAATGTATGTACGTATGTAAATATATTTGTTAGAGTGGAATCTTGCTACTCAATTTTGAAGCAGATATCTTCAATCTATTGTGCTGAAATTTTGTACAATATGGGTATCAAATGAAAGGAATTGCTGAGAATACGAATGCGAGTTAAAAAACCTGTCCATCGATAACTAAATAGTAAAAAATAAATTAAAAGTCAAAATGTTTTCTCTTTATTTATCTGTGCGTAAAAAAAGGTCCCAAAATCATAATATGGGTGAAATTCGAGAAAGTTTGTATTTTCTATAACTACCCATAATCCTTATAAAACGCTAACGGTGAAATGTAGTGAACAAAGATACTAAATAATTTTGGTCGAAAGTGTACATGCGCGAACTTGCCCCCACTACTGTCCATGTGCTGATAACGAGGTCGTGGGTTCGATTCCCACAGGACACAAATATTTGTGTGATGAACATAAGTGTTTGTGTTGGTCTGGGTGTGTTGCTTATGTATTATAAGAATGTATTTACAAAAAAAAAAAAGTATATACGTATTATATCCATTGTCTAGTACCCATACCACAAGCTCTGCTTAGTTTGGGACTAGATGGTGCTGTGTAAAAATGTCCCAAAGATATTTATTTATTTATTTATCTGTGCTCACGACTCATGCCGGCTACTATAGCACTATGAAAATCATCATCATCATTTCAGCCGAAAGACGTCCACTGCTGGACATAGGCCTCCCCCAAACATTGCCACAACGACCGGTCCTGTGCCTTCCGCATCCAGCGGATTCCCGCGACCTTCACCAGGTCGTCGGTCCACCTTGTGGGGGGCCTACCCACGCTGCGCCTTCCAGTACGCGGTCGCCACTCCAGAACTTTACTGCCCCATCGGCCATCCGTTCTGCGAGCAATGTGCCCCGCCCACTGCCACTTAAGTTTGGCAATTCTTCGGGCTATGTCGGTTACTTTCGTTCTCCTGCGAATCTCCTCATTTCTGATTCGATCACGCAGGGACACTCCGAGCATAGCCCTCTCCATTGCCCTTTGAGTGACTTTGAGCCTTCTTATCAGGCCCATTGTGAGATACCACGTTTCAGTACCGTAAGTAATTACTGGCAACACACACTGGTCAAAGACTTTCGTCTTGAGACACTGCGGTATTTTGGACGAGAAGATATTGCGTAGCTTCCCGAACGCTGCCCAACCGAGTCGGATTCGACGATTGACCTCTTTCTCGAAGTTGGACTTACCTAGCTGGACAGTTTGTCCTAGGTATACATAATCGTCAACAACTTCGAGTGTAGATTCTCCGATGTTTACGGGAATGGGTGCTATATGGGAATTCAACATAACCTTTGTCTTGTCCATATTCATTTTAAGACCCACTCTATCAGAAGCTCTACTGAGGTCATCGAGCATTGTACCGAGGTCCTCCATGGTCTCAGCCATGACTACTATGTCGTCGGCAAACCGAAGGTGAGTGATGTACTCGCCGTTTATGTTAATGCCTAGCCCCTTCCAGTCCAGAACCTTGAAGACATCCTCCAATGCAGCAGTGAACAGTTTCGGAGAGATCACATCTCCCTGTCTCACACCTCGCTGCAGAAGGATAGGTTTCGAGGCTTGGTCCTGTAATCGGACTGACATAGTGGCGTTTTCATACAAAGACTTTAACACTTCGATGTACCGATAGTCAATCTGGCACCGTTGAAGAGACTGTAGTACCGCCCAAGTCTCGATCGAATCGAAGGCTTTCTCGTAGTCCACAAACGCTAAACAAAGAGGCAAGTTATACTCTTCGGTCTTCTGTATAACCTGCCGCAGCGTATGTATGTGGTCTACGGTGCTAAAGCCTTTTCGGAAACCGGCTTGTTCGGGAGGCTGGAAGTCGTCAAACCTGCGCGAAAGACGGTTCGTAATGACATGAAAATAGCTACAAATTATTACATACATACATATTATCACGCCTGTTTCCCATAAAAACACAAATAAAACAAAAATAAAACAAATTACGAAACAAGAAATACAAAAAAAAAAACAATTATTATATCATAAAAATATGATACTTTCTTAGCACTACGATAATAGCTACGAATTATTATATCAATCATAGACATGACGTAGCACGTAGCACTACGATAATACATAACATACATACATAACCAGCCCAATACTGTCCCAATTAGGGCATGGCGGTATTCGAGATTGTTTTGACCATAGAGGAAATGAATATAATAGAGGGGAATTGTGGGCGGGATAGGCGCGCCGCGCTTCTGAGCAGACGCGCTAATTTAACCAAAATCCGCGTCACAGCTTAAACATTGCGGCCAGGCTGTGACAGAGTACGTTGCTGTGCGAAAAAATAATAATTATGCCGTCTTGCGCCATTATATCATGCCGAAAAAGAAGCGAGGTGTGTAGTTTAACTAAAGGAGGGATTTCTTTTCATCAGTAAGTCTAAAAACCTTTAATTAGTTGTGATATTTGCAAATATTTTCTTAGTATTATGTGATTCATGACAAAAACGATGTTATCGCAAACTGATAAAAAATTATACATTGCTTATAAAACATGGATATCGACTTTCACTACGTGAGTAACCGCGTAATGTATTGCGTTTTTTTCGATGTCGCCTTCACCTTATTTGCCTGACTGTTACCAAAATCCCCGCGTATCGATAGTGTAGTAACATATTGAATGCATTATCGATATAATTAATTCGGTGTATACTTTCTGTTTTAAAATAAATATTCCTCATTTTTATTATTTTAAATGCATAATAATTTAATTTTTAGGAATTGTCGAAATTATTTATTCGCAATTTCGAGTTTTGATATTTATCAATTATCATAAACATAAACCACATTAAAAAAAGTAAAAACCGACTTTAAAAAGAATAAAATAATATTTTTTTTGTGAAACAGTTTAGGGAGTAGGTGCCTTTGATTCGGATTGATTTAAGAAAAAATTGAAAAAATAAAAAAATATTTTATTTTTATTTTTTTGAAGTCGATTTTTTTTAGTTTTTTATTTTGAGTGGAATTAACAATAGAAAGACAAGCGATTGCTGTAATCCCGGATAATTTGCTGTCATCCATTGAAGAGTTCCCTCTTTATCTCCTATGACCTTCATCAGATCTTTACCAAATGATTTTTTCTGAATGCAAATGCTTGACTTGTTGATGAATATACCAAAATCGCTATGTGTATGCCTATAATATTTGAGAAGTTACCTCAATATCACATTGATCCCATCATCAAAACTGGATTTTGATGAAAATTGAACCAATCTGGAAGTATATCCTTTCAAATAAATTAATAATTTTCAAAATCGGTTTATAAATGACGGAGTTCTGAGGTAACAAACATACAAAAAAAAACATACAATTGAATTAAGAACCTCCTCCTTTTTTGAAGTCGGTTAAAAATCGGGTTTTAGGCTCGGTTTCCACCAAAACGCAGAGACGAGATGTGTCGCAAGCCACCAATAAGACTGCGTTAGATATAGAATAGCTGGTTGACTGGGAGAGAAAGCCAAATGCATTAAGTCCACCTATGTACATGTATTGTATGAAGTTTAAATAAATAAATAATGTTGAAGCTAGGCGGTGAAATATGAAAATAACGCAATCCTATTGGTTGTTCGACACATATCCTCTCCTCTTCGTTTTGGTGGTTAAATACCTTTGTTATGTATGGAGTTTGGATTACACTCGGTTTTAACAAGTGCTTAAGGGGAATGTAGCAGCCAAGTGTTGCCTCCGTCAGTAAAAAAAAATATCACTCGCTGAATACATAATTTATCGAAAATTCGTTTTTAAAAGTTGAAGTACAGGTACTGTAGTTCAATCAGAAACTATTAACTCTGTAAAATATATTTCGCTGTAGTTGTAGATAGAAAAAATGACAAAAGTGGCCGTTTTTCGCATTTTTTCTATGTACAATTACAGCGAAGTATAATTTACAGAGTTAATAGTTTCTGATTAAACTACAGTACCTGTACTTGTATTCAGCGAGTAATAATTTGTTTACTGATGGGGGCGCCACTTGGCTGCTATATTCCCCTTAAACGTGGTCTAAACTTTCGTAATAAGTGGCATATTATTTTTTGACGACCTCTGTGGTCTAGTGGTTCGAGTGTCGGACTGCTGATAACGAGGTCGTGGGTTCGATTCCCACAGGACACAAATATTTGTGTGACGAACAAAAAATAAAAAAAATATATATATAAAAAAATATATATATTGAATATTTGTGTGGTGCTGTGTAAAAATGTCCCAAAGATATTTATTTTATTTATTTATTTATTTTTAGTTTTCAATACAATACAATACAAAAAACAAAAGGTTTACAAAAAACTAACAAATTTTTACGACTTTAGTATGTTGGGCAGTAAATATTTTATAAGTTACGATTTAAAAAGAAAACCATTCCGTAAATATGCAGAATTGTATATCTTATTTACGCAAAACACCAAACCAGGTCTTATAACAAATTTAAAGTAGGTTAAAAATCGAAAAACTACTTTTTATTTTTCGCCATACCTCGCGCTGCTTGTTTTAAAACGTGTCAGACGTTATTTTCAATAATTAAGTATATCATGAAACAGTAACTTTCCAATTCCTTATGTAGGACAAATTATTTTTATTCCAAGACCATGTGCGAAAATCGTTGAAAATATCGATAACATTCATAAAATTAGTTTTTTGTACATGGACATCACTAACGACCTGTTCGAATGTAGTGGTGCGTTCGCACATGGTTGACGTTTATGTGTGACAGACGTGACAGCTAATAGTAGGGCCGCGTTCAGTGTAGTATTTCTTGCACGCGTATGCGTTTAGATATCAAGATACAAGCTAGATACAGTGCTTATGTAGTAGTGAGACGGATAGTGGGAGAGTTAGGCGACACGGGTTTCCGAAGAAACTGTGTACTATACCAATTCCATTCTTATTCAAGTATTCCGTGGTTTTGACTGTGTATGCACTTTGGGTTCACAGAATTGCATAATAATTGTAAATATACGGTATCCATCAAACCCTCCCCCTCTGCAGCATGAGGGTCGATGACGTCACTAGACGCCAGTCGCGACAGGTAGCCAGACTAATGGAAGGGGTGGCAATAGGGCTGCCGATCGATAGCAAATGTAAGAATGTAACAGGATTTTAAGTTTTAAATTATTTGAAGTTATGTGATTTCAAGATTAAATTGATATAAACCGTTTTGTTTTACATGTTTAGGTACTATCAGCAAACTTTGCGGTGAACCACCACTAAGGCTAAAATCGCTAGCGCTCAGTGTTCGACGGCAGCCGTAGGTACGTGTAATATAGCAGGATTCGTTCAAGGGACTTTGTTGACAAAATGTATCCTACAAGAATTCAAGAAAATTAACTGTTTCGATCTTAGCTAAGACGTCTCTCCATTTGCTACTGAAAATGAAAAACGACTGACTACGATTACAGAAGGAGTGCACATTTCAGACAAAATTGTTTTTTGCCTGTGCCAATAGACTCCTCCCTATGACATACAGCCTGTATTCGGAGTACTGTGTAAAGTTACGATAAAAGAAGCCCAAGAACTACCCTTAGGAATACAGACGTAAAGACTATGTACCTACGTTAATTGAAAGTCAACCATTACTCACCACCACCGTGCACCACCTATCGCCCTTAAAAGCAATTCGCGCAAAAAAATCGCTTTTATTTCAACCCTCGCGACAGCCTTAATTAATAGGGTTGTCCGTGCGTCGATTATTAACCGTGTAGAAGGAAGTACGTTCAACCTTGTAATTTTGTGCGGTTGGCAGAATTGTGAAAAGTTAAAGCTAAATACTGAAAGGTGTTTTATGGCACTGCTTTAAATGAAAGTCATTTCGCCGTTTACAGCTTTAAATCGTATGGGGGCTTTAAAGTCTTACTAAATTTCTCGTGCCATATTATTTTTGTTGGTTCGTATCGAGTTTAACATCAGAGCTTATGCCTATTACAATCCATTGATAAACATGGTCTCCCTAAAGTCATAATCGGAAGTTGTTTAGCAGAAAAGTTCCAATCAACATAGTTAGGTACCTAACCGAAAAAAAAAAGGTTTTTTTTTCTTAATAGGCTTGCTTTTGACTGCCACCTCAACTGTCTGATGCTAAGCGATGGTGCGGTCGACGATGGTATAACGCTTGCCCAGAAACCTATTTACTCGAGCCTTGATTATACTTATCGGGAAACACAGACAGACGTTATTAATTTGTCATCAGTACTATACTTATGCATAATTGTTAGAATAAAAAGAGTATATGGTTTTATATCGATCTTTTTATTCAGAGTAAATTTATTTTTTCTACTTTTTACTTTATGTTCTATGTCATCTGTCATGTCATCTTCCAAATGTTGAAAATGTGAAAAATATACGAGTTTTATCTAAGCTTTTATTATTTAACATTTTAACCACGCTCTGCTACCTCTAACAGGTTATGTGCCCAGAGACTTGTAGGGAGATGGCTAATGATAACAAGAGAGAGACGAGAGAGAGTCTTCATTTTTTTTTTTTTTATTTATTCTTGACCATGGATACATGTCCTTCAGTCGTAATCATGGAACATATTATACTTGTATCCTACCTAGTAAAGTGATGGAAACTTTACTAGGTTTCTGAGGGGATGATGAGATAATACGAAAGTCATGTTTTTCAACTTTGTACCATTTATCCACACTTGTACACGTTAACGAGCACTGGCAGTAGAGGGTTGCCATCTATAGAGAAACTGGATGGCAACAGCAATTACGCCACGTGGAAGTTTTTGATGGAGTTATATCTTGTACACGATGATTTGTGGGAGTATACAAGAGTTACACCTGAAACGACCGATGTGGAGGGTTTGAGAAAAGACCAGAAAGCTAGAGCAAAGATTTGCTTGATGATTAGACCTCATTGCTTGGTGCATGTACGCAAAGCTAAAACAGCGAAAGATGCTTGGGAAGCATTAATGAGTGCGTTCGAGGACAAAGGTCTTAATAACCGCTGCCGACTACTTGCAAAGCTGGTGAGCATGAAGCTGGAACAATTCCCATCGGTTAGGGAATATGTCACATCTGTAATGATGGTATCTCAGGAACTTCAAGACCTAGGAAAGGAAGTTGACGATGAGCTGTTAGCCGCTTTACTTCTCCAAGGCCTTACCATAGAGTTCCAACCGATGAGACTAGCCATAGAAAATAGTAATGTTGTTCTTACTACCGACTATGTGAAAACTAAGCTTTTTCAAATGGAGGATACCTATTCGGCAAGCACGAGTGCAAGCCAACTCACTTCAGCACTATTGTCAAATAAGCATAAGGGTAAGAGTACACCGAAGAAGATCAAACAAAAGATCAAGTGCTTTATTTGTAATAGACCACACAAGGCACATGAGTGTACTGATAATCCAAAAGGGAAGAGGGAAGCTCTTCAAGCTTTTGCGTTCGGCACGTCAATTCCACAAGCAGAAGACTGGATCATCAATTCTGGAGCGTCGACACATATGACGAATCGCAAATCTTGGTTCAAGAATTTAAAGGATACTCCTAAGACTTTGAGAGTGACTTGTGCAGACGGTAATGAAATGTTCGGTGCAGGTGAGGGTACGGTAGTATGTGAGTCAGGATTGACAATCAGCGACGTTACGTATGTACCTAAGTTAGCTTCTAACTTATTGAGTGTGAATGCAATTGCGAAAAAGGGCTATGTGGTAGTATTTGCAGATAAAAGTTGTGACATCTTCAAGAGCAATGAGTGTGAGGTGCGAGGTAAGCCTGTTGTGAAAGGTGTGGAAGAACGAGGCATTTATAAAATTAAGTGCTGTTCGCGGGGTTCTGCGCTAGCAACAGCAGAGCATGACCAGCAGATGTTATGGCATCGGAGGATGGGACATCTTGGTATGCATAACCTCAAACTATTGAGAGATAAGATGGCAACAGGGGTAAGTTTTCCTGATATTGCTTCTAAACTGGAGTGTATATCTTGCATTATGGGAAAACAAACGAAACAGCCGTTTCGTAAAACTGATGCAACGAGAGCTACGGAAGCTTTAGGTTTAGTGCACCCAGACGTGTGTGGACCTATGAGTATACCTTCTATTAGCGGGTTTCGATATTTTTTGACGTTTATTGACGATTTCACGCGAAAAACTTTTATTTATTTTTTGAAACAAAAAAGTGAAGTTTTCGAAAAATTTATAGTTTTTAAGGCGTTTGCTGAAAATCAATGCGGCAAGAAAATTAAGATTCTGCGCACTGACAACGGGACCGAGTACGTCAGTAAGCGAATGGATAACTTGCTGAAAAATTGCGGAATCCAGCATCAACTGACGGTGGAATATACGCCAGAGCAGAATGGCGTAGCTGAACGGGCCAATCGCACCATCTGCGATAAAGCAAGAACCATGCTACATGAGTCCGGATTAGAAAAACGTTTTTGGGCTGAAGCTGTCCATCACGCCGTGTTTCTAAAGAACCAGTCACCAACGATTGCGGTGAAGAATATGACTCCGGATGAGAAATGGTCAGGGAGGAAGTGTGACCTAAGCATACTAAAAATGTTTGGGTGCAAAGCGTTTATGCACATTCCTGATCAAAAAAGGACTAAGTGGGATGTAAAAAGCAGAGAGCTTATCCACACAGGCTTCGATGATAACGCAAAAGCGTATCGTCTCGTGCATCCTACTTCCGGAAAAATATTTAAGGCCAAAAATTTTGTATTTTTGGAGAATAAAAAATACAAAAATCTACAAGAAGAATTAAAAGAGGAACCAGAAATAATACTTCTACAAGATGAACCAATAATCAGGCATACAGTAAAATCAGATGTTTTGCATCCTCAACAAGAGAATGATGTAACCAATGTTCCTAGAGTGGAACAAGAACAAGAGAGTTTTGCTGAAAATCCTGTTCAACATGAAGTAGCCATTCATGAACCAGAGGATGGAGAGTTTCAAGATTGTGAGTCGGACGTTACTGAGGTAACTGAGGATCGACCACGAGAGGTGGAACGGAGGTACCCACTAAGAGACAGGAAAGCCAAAAAGTTCCCGGATTATGTTCTATACCATGCAGTGGAAACAGAGCATGACCCCACTACGGTTCAAGATGCACTGTCAAGGCCTGACAGTAGAGAATGGAAAGCTGCGATTCAGGAGGAGCTTGATGCTTTAAAGAAAAATCGAACTTGGACTTTAGTGAAACCTGGACAAGCGAGCAACGTCGTAGATTCGAAATGGATTTTTCGAATTAAAGAAGAGGCGGGAAATAAGCGAAGATACAAAGCTCGGCTTGTCGCCAGAGGTTTTAGCCAAAGATGGGGCATCGATTATGACGAGACATTCTCTCCAGTGGTGAGACATAGCTCTCTAAGAGTCCTCCTGGCAATGGCAGCTAAGACTGGCCTTAATATTGACCAAATGGACGTAAAAACAGCGTTCCTGAATGGAGACTTATCTGAGACGGTCTACATGAAACAACCGGATGGTTACGAAGAAAAAGGAAAGGAAGATTACGTGTGTCTCCTTAAACGTTCGCTTTACGGCTTAAAGCAATCCCCCAGAGCTTGGAACAATAAATTGAATAATGAGTTATTGCAGTTGTCGTTCAAACGATCCAAGCATTTACATGAGATCCCAATGTAAGAAGGTCATGATTTTAGCAGTATACGTAGATGATGTACTGATTTTTTGGAACGACGCGGAGGAGCTTCGTAAAGTAAAGCGTGACCTTATGTCAAAATTTGATATGAAGGATCTTGGGAAGGCAGAGTATTTTTTGGGAATGCACATAACGCAGGACGATATTGGAATCAAAATTGACCAAGAGAAGTATGTTGAAAAAATGTTGAAGGTTTTTGGGATGGCTGATTGCAAACTTGCTTCAACCCCATCAGTTCCTTGACAAAAACTTGTGAAACCTGGACTAGAACATAAACCTGATCCGAGGATTCCATACCAAAATCTAATTGGTTTGCTGATGTACATATCTGTTTGCACGAGGCCAGATATTGCACACGCAGTAAATTATCTGAGCCAATTCAACGCTTGCTACGATGAAGAGCATTGGATAGCCGCAAAAAAAGTGCTCAGATATTTAAAGGGTACTAAATGTCTTGGGCTACAGTACAAAAGGACAGGAGTACATAAGGTACAGGGCTATGCAGATGCCAGTCACGCAACTTGTCATGATAGGAGATCATACTCAGGAATGGTTTTTCTGCATATGGGAGCTGCAATATGTTGGGAAAGCAGAAAACAGAGGACGATTGCTCTATCTACAGCGGAGGCTGAGTATGTAGCTATGTCAGATGCTGCTAGAGAGGCAATTTTCTTAAAGAGATTGATTTCGGAGGTCTCTGGTCAAGTTGAGATGCCCATGAAGATTTTCAGTGACAGTCAATCTGCTGTTGCTATTGCGCAGAACCCTGTACACCATCAACGCACAAAGCACATAGATGTGCGACACCACTTTGTGAGAGAGGCAGTTGAGCATGGCCATATCGAATTGGAGTATGTAGAGACAAGTCATATGGTTGCGGATGTTTTAACGAAACCTCTGTTGAAAGGGAAGTTCAATTGGTGTACGCTAGGTACGGGTGTTTTGTGATTGTGTTGTGTGATGGATGGAAGTAGAGAAATGAATTTAAGGAGGAGTGTTAGAATAAAAAGAGTATATGGTTTTATATCGATCTTTTTATTCAGAGTAAATTTATTTTTTCTACTTTTTACTTTATGTTCTATGTCATCTGTCATGTCATCTTCCAAATGTTGAAAATGAGAAAAATATACGAGTTTTATCTAAGCTTTTATTATTCAACATTTTAACCACGCTCTGCTACCTACTAACAATAATGCAAAAATTTCAACTTGAGAACAGTCTCAAATACTTGACAACATGTGTAGCAGATAGACACACGGACAAACAAGGAAGCAAATATTAAAAAATTATCCAAGTAATAACGAAATAAAAAAAACAAAAAAATAAATAAGTTTTTTGCTGAACCACGTTCAATATACTCGCCTTTCTGTTAAAATGGGTTACCATCAGAATGAACTTACTAATTAAAATGAACACACCGCAAATCTTTTAGTTAACAAATTAAGTATCTATAGTTAAGAGAATAAAATGCAGCAGTTTTTTTTTTGGTAATGGAATACCTGTACTTAATTGACGCGAGTTGAGAACAAAATGCAGTTTTTTTTTCAAACGGAATACAAAATTGGCACGTAGCTAATTTGTTTCTCATCCCATTTGTCTGTGAGTTGGCAGCGCCAGCCGCATAAAGGCGCGAATTGGCAAATTCTGGATCTGTTTGCCGCCAATTTACGTTTTACGAGCACTTCTGTAAAAATTTATCTTTATCTGCGAAGGAAAAATGTCTGTGAGCCGAAACCGTTTTCGTACGAGTAAAATATCATGAAAGTGAAAATTATTCATGAATTTGTGAAAAACGAATAATTAGTAGGTAATGTAGTGGTTCCGACGCCGCCGCCGACGCGACGCGACTTTTTTTATAGTATAGAATGGCGAAACGAGCCAAAGGCCCACCTGATGTTAAGCGGGTTACCTTTGCCCACAACAACTGCAATACCACCTAGGCTGTTGCCTAAATGGTACCGCAAGTTGGTTCGCCAAACTGAAACATGAAAATGGAAAGTCTCATGTGATTGTAATTTCACCGGCACGCGTACCCTTTAGATCGAAACACAGCAATGCAAGCATTACTATTTGGCGGAAAAGTAAGTACGGTGGTAGTACTTCCCCGGACGAGATCTTTCACAAAGGAGCTCTACTACTACTAAACACACACACTTGTACTTGGCCACATTTAAATTTAACTTATCAAATACATCTTTACTTTCGTTTTGTAAATGAAAAATACTTTATTATTGCTATAATAACTCAAGCTGGGAGAAACTCTGAAAGGACATCGCTAAGAATAGCCTGAGTTACAAAGATAAAAAATATAAGTATGACAGTTACATGCGTATTTTTTCATTACTTACTATTCGTCGTATTTAATGCAGTACAGTACAGTAAACGTTTTTACAATAATAACGAGCGCGGCTATGATACTCCATTTGACTTCATAATTTTGACCAATCCCTTGAGAGTAAGTAAGTAGGTACCTACTCTATGGTTTTGTGAAAAAATAATGTTGGCACCACTGTTAAAGATAGCAAATCTCTTTTTAGCACCTTCACATCTATAGGAATCACATAGGAATAGAAGAGTAAAACTGTTTATTTGTTTGACATAAGTTTTGTAATGAAAACATAACCTCAAAATAGTTAATATTTTAATTAATTAAACATCTGTGGAGTACTGTCCGTTTATTAAACAAATAGATTGCAACACATTGCTCTTATCGAACTGTATATGGTGAGCATCATCTTTTATTCATAACTTCTATAGGCTGGGCTTTAATGAAACTGTAGCGATGTCCTTTCTCGTAATAAAAACACAGAAATAAAACTCTCAAAGCGTAGTGACAACAAAATCACTAAAAACTTGCACCAATTTACTTATTTTGGTATCCTAAAAATAAAATCTTTCGTAAAACTAATTTTTATCTTTACGGAACCAAACACAAATTGTATGTAGCTTCCCTCGGAAAACATAATTTTCGCATAAAAGTGAACGATCGTAATAAACTCCGAGGGTTTTCAAGGGAGCCCGGGGACTCAGCATTTTTGTAACTTTTCGAGTGTTCTGATGTTTCAGAGTTGAAGTTTAATTAAAAACTTGAGCTATTTATGATTAAAAATTCACCACGCGGTATTTGCGTTCGGATACAGATTATGATGTTTTCATAAAACTTTAGTAGGTAGGTACATATTTCTTTTTTGGTGGCTTTACTTTATTACCGTAATGCTGTTTTATGATATAACCAGTATAATATTAGAAAAACGTAGAATGTAAAAAGAATAATAGATAGGTATTAGTAAAGTTGCTATTCGTTGTATAGCGTTCTTCATTTAATTTTACTAGACTCCTCAAAATATTACATTCATCATTGTAACGAAACTTAAATAATTTACATATTAAAATACACCTAATAATTCTAAATGCCTACATATATACAATATTTACTACACAAATATAAAATACAAGTACAAAATATTTTTTTATAAAAAGGCGCGCTTAGGCATCAAATTATTCCTCCACATCGCTGTCATCTGGCATGATGCCCAGAAGACTGGCTGGGTTGCCACGTTGAATGGCAACGCTTATTCTTTGGCCATAGAACAAACCAGCCCTCTGGTCACGCTAAGTGTCGACCAGCGCTCGGACTCCATGTTCCTCAAAATGAATTCCAACCGGAACCCGTTCAACTGTTTTCTCAACAAAATACCTTTACATTGAAAAAACCATTCACGAAACATTTTCTCACAGATCTTAATTACATTTCAATCATCCCACTCCATTGCATGCATCAATGACTAACGGCCAAAATTAATATCCAATCTATCCCTACTAGAGATAGGAATTTGACATAAGCTCCATACAAAATACGTCAAATTTCTATCTCTAGTAGGGCAAATCGTGGATAGATTGGATATTAATTTTGGGCCGCAAGGAAATCTATAGGTTAAAGGTTACCGATTACCGATTGGCATAATAAACCACAGACGCGAGACGTTTCAAAGAGATGTTTGCACGAAAAAAAAATACAAACGTCAGTGAAAAGGGCGCGGGAACATGACGAAAAGCGCGGGAAGCGGGAACTTTCGTATACACAGTCATGGCAATATGGCCTTCTCTTCTCCCTACACAGTTATCGGCTTAATTTAATTGCGTAGCCCGGTAGCCCGTCACCCGTGCCATTTTGAATGGCTTTCCGCCACCGCTCCACTTAGTTGTTTGTGTTCTAAATGGAATTTGTTGTAAATACGTATTGCGAAGCTAACATTTTGTTTTGGCGTCAATAAATAGACTTTCAAGTGGAACCTAAGGAATTTTGCGTTGATTTGTTATGGAAATTTGAAGATAGGGAGGATCCCTATCAATAACATTACATAGTAGATCGAGAAAGTAAGCAATACCGTCGTCCAAAATCCTCCTTCATAAATCTCCATGTGAACAGTTCCAGTTTCCAACACAGGAATATCATTCAGCATCAGTGTTCAGCATCGCTTGAAGCTACATAAATAACACATGGTAGGAATAAATTAGATTTAAAATCACAATGATTGTACATGAAACGCCGGCGGGAAACGCAAACTTTCCCATGATTGCCTCATTGCCTCCCACAAATTGTACACTATGTAATAATCCTGGAACATCATATTATTGATCTGGTATTTCTGGTACGCTTTATTGGTAGGTACCTATAAAGGTTCGTACGTTGGAGTTACAGATGCTGATGGTCTGGAATGCCCAAGTCAGCTAGTGATGATTATTTTATTAGAATTTATGGGTAAAATTATACAGGGACTAATAATACCTACACACGTACCTGAAAACTTTTCCAGGTGACACGGATAAGTGAGCTTGTCTAAAAACTATCTAGCAAGCATATAGGTGTTAAATTTTTTCTATAATTCCTTTGTTTTAATTAATTTTAAATTTTAGTTTCCTTTGTTTTATAAAATCACATTTGTTTTTTACCCGATTGCCCTAGAAGGAGGGTATTGTTTTTAACTTATACGTAATTATTTGTATCTTTGTTGTAGTATCCCTAGTTCTTAATATTTGTTTCACAAGTACATTCATTTTTTAGGGTTCCGTAGTCCTACAAGGAACCCTTATAGTTTCGTCATGTCCGTCCGTCTGTCCGTCTGTCCGTCTGTCCTAATCCTTTACAGCTTAATAACTTCTACATTTATAAACATAAATAAATGAAATTTTGTTAAAAAATTATTTAGATATAGATCTCAATTCTAAAAGAATAAAAAAATCGGGATAACGTATTTTAGGGGTGGCACCCATACATGTGAAATGGGGATGAAAATGTTTTTTTCGCTGCACCCCCTCGTGTGGGGTATCATTGAATAGGTCTACTAAAATGAAGGTAATGTTTCATACATAACTTTTTTATCAGGTATACCATCTGCGAAATACAGTTCGCCAAAGCGGCTTGCAATGTGTCCCCCCCCCTGCCATTTCTAAACTATGCAAATGCAACGTAGAAACTTATAGTCTTCCACATTGATAGACCTTTATAAAAACTCTCTTTTAAAATTATTTCGAGTATGTGATTATAATTTTTTGAGTTATAGTGAGAAAACTGAAAAAAACTTAAGACTTCCTAGTTCATATGTCATTGACCTTAGAGAAAAATAATCCTAGCAAATAATGCTCCTTCAGTTACTTTCTATAATACTGAGCCTATAATACTGAGCATGGCATGAAACCCTATAATACTGAGCATGGCCCGACATGCTCTTGGCCGGTTTTACTAAACTTTTAATAATTACTGTTAGCGCTGTTCACACCTGTACCTAAGTGACAAGTCCACTACTTATGTCTATAAAATAAATGTTATTGTGAATATGTAATTGGAATGCCAATAATAAATAAACAAAACACCTTTTTAACATTTTTATAAATAAATCACAATTTACAAAATATCTTCAATAAACACTGGACCTGCACCAGAAATTACTTATTTGAAAATGTCGATGGCAATCGTGGCAAGACGACTGCATTTGCAGTTTTCAAATGAGAGCGAGATATGAATTCTCATTGTAGTCGTGTATTGTGCATTCTGGAATGTTTTCTCTACAATAAATGCAAGTTATAATCGAAATGAAAAGCTGACAATACGACAGACATAATTTGTTGAATGTATGTTCATGACATTTTTAATGCTTACGCTTTCCTAAGCGCGAAAATGAATTCTAAGCAATGACGATGTTGAGATGTTGATTACTATACCTAGTATAGTATAATATTATCTGTGCTATACCGATAAAAAGGTCACTGTGGTCACAGATAATATAATACTATCTGTGGTCGAAATCAGCTAGATGATAATTGACGCCTCTTGAAATTATCACCATTGAACAAGGATCAAATACAATGGTGCCAGTGTACATGAGAAATGCCTGGTGATATTTGAGGAGCTCATTCAAAGAAACCTAGGGAACAACTTTTTACTACGAGGTCAAACCGGAAATCGCGAAAAATAAATCAGACCTTCCCTACATTTCGGTCAAGAGGTCACTTTTCTATTCAGCTGTTTTTCTTAACGTTTTCAGGGTTTTCGCCTTATCAAAAGTTTTTCTATGCTGTGCCCTAAATGGGCTCTGCAAATATGAACACGGTATGTCCTAGCAAGTTTTGTTATGTATAACTTACATTATTCTAAGGTAATACACTTATTTTCATGTCTGTTCAATAAATATATTGAGTATTGAGTACAGTATCGTTGTCAGAAAATTATTTCTATGACACAGTAATAATAGGGCCCGTTATCCAGCTCTGGAGAAAAATCTTACAATAAAACACCTTCATAAATTAATTTAGCTCAGAATAAACACAGAAAATGCAACAATTCTTGCTTTAATCTTTTCGCAATAACAGAACAACATATATTATGACCGTACCTATTCATCCAACCCCCAAATAGATTCCTCTAAGTTCTTAATTAAACCAGGATTGGTTGTACAAACAAACAGATCTAAATTAAACACTAACAGCGTATACTCTTGAGATTTATCATTACCCAACGTTGTAATAAAGCCAAGGCGTTTATTATGGCCCATTTCCCGCGTAAAGTTACGGCGTAGTGTTGCCAGGCATAATTAATGGGGTATCGAGTGGTAGAGAAAAAGATGGGACTTGAGTTCGAGTAAAAAGAAAAACTCTACATAATAAAGTTAACCCGTCACTTTTCAAAAACGTCGAATCCATCCAAGCCTGTAGATATAAAGGTCATAATCGCGTAAAATCACGCTTTTATGATCTTTATATACTTTTTTACGTCAATTTAGTTCGCGGATTGCAAGTTGCTAACTTACTAGTGATAAATACCCAAGAAATGCTAAAATCTTTAACGACGACGAAAGAAAATTCAGGACACCATGCATTGCATTTTAGAGTGTAACAATAGGATTAGATTTCGACTAATTGCGTATTTTGGGGTCGGAGTACTGGCAACACTGTTATTGCAGATTAGGATAAAGCAAGGCCCTCATTTCAAACCGCCTGGGGGGAGCCGATGAACTACCCCTATTCCGTCTCAATTTTATGAACAAAACAAGCCCTCTTCATTTCTTCATAAAAGTGTTTTATTAATGTGATGATTCGCTTTTATAAATAAGACTGCAGCATTGATCAACGAAACTCCATTTGCAAATGGAAACCCATTTTGCTGGTCTTCCTGGACCTCAAGGGCCTACTCGGGATCCGCTGATATAATTACTTATTTATCCTTAGTAAGAAAAAAATCGGTCGATGGCCGTTGGCGCAGACGGGTCCTTGAGTGGAGACCGCGAATCGGCAAACGCAGCGTAGGGCGCCCCCCTGCCAGGTGGACCGACGACCTAAAGAACGTGGCTGGGGGGGACTGGATGCGGAAGGCAGAGGACCGAGCGTTGTGGCGCAACTTGGGAGAGGCCTATGTCCAGCAGTGGACTGCGATAGGCTGAGTTGATGAAGAAAAAAATTGAATTTTGAAAATAAATGCGTAAAATCACAGATAATATATTTATTTAACATGCTATAAAAACCATAACGATCGATTCTCCTAATATACAAGATCTTGATCTGTAACCGCGCTATATTTCTAGAGCAAATGATAAATAATGTGCTAAGTCATCTAAAAATACTTTTACGAAATTTTCCATAGCGAGGGTTAGAGAATAAATCCCGAACGACTCTGAAAATAATTCATTGGCGGCATTAAAAGAGCCTCCACGAGTGACGATATTTAAGTGATCGTCCGGCGCACCCTGGGCAGTCAGCCCCGCTACCAACTTGCTGACTGGCTAATCTTTTCCCCACGACATGATCTATTATCATTATGTAGCTCGTGTCGACACGAAGAAGAAGAAGAAGAATCGGCGGCATTGTCAAAGGGTGGAAAAAGGTACCAGAAAATTGTTTCGGTGGTTTCGCACGCATCGTTTTTGTGTCGCATGCGACACACGGAGGGAATTTGTTTGTTTATAAATAGGTAAGTATTTAATTATTTTTATTTGTATTGATTTTTTTATAGATTCTTGTTCAGGATCAGTGGTATAGTCACCTCCTTAAATATAGCACCAATACAGATCAACATGTTGTATAGTATAGTATTGTAATGATTTTGTCACAGTATTATATTATCTGTGTCCTAGAGATTATGAACAAACTACTTTCAGGACTTGCGTTTATATTCTGTTACACGTTGTATAAATCCTACCTATCTACTCTTACGAGACACGTAACCAGAAACGATTGTCCTCTAAGCCAAGGACCACACAGCAAATTACTTAAAACAAACTCGGCCCTTAAGATTTATCACTAGCCCAAAAGCCTAATAAAGGCAGGACGCTTATTATACCCGAATACTGCCGTTACAGGGACACCCGCTTCGGGGTAAAACGCCGATTACGCGCCTGTGGGGTGCCGATAAACCCGTTCCAAGGAGTATGGAATGGAAGGACAGAAGGCCCATATATACCCCAAACAAAAGTTCGAAAAGTTTCCGTTTCCGAAGTAAAATTTGACCGGCAAATGAAACAAAACGATCACTTCCTGCGACCACGAACTCTGCAAAGCATTCGAAAGGTCAGGATTTTTTTTTATAATAATACACGATGTAAACCTGGCTAAACTTCGAACCGAACGGATTCGGAAACGCAAAGCGAAATTTACGGAAACTCTTCCGAGAGCCATTTGTTGTAGGAAAGCACTCGATATAAAATTTAAGAACTGAATACCGTTTCCGAATCCGTTCGATTCCGAAATAGTTTTGTTTCATAATAAAACGAGTTTAACCGGATTACATCTCGTATTATTATTAAAATATGTTTTCCTGACCTTTCGAATGCTTTCGACCTGTCAAATTTCACATCGGAAACAGAAACTTTTCGAACGTTTGTGAAAAGTACCGCTGATAGCAGGTGCTCAGTGGTATTATATCCATTGTCTAGTACCCATAGTACAGTCTAACAAAGCAATTAGTATCCAGGGTCGCCAGATATAAATGAAGTTTTCTCAGAAGATTATGGATGTTTTCGAGTGAAATAAAATTTCAATAACGTACAAAATCCTAATCAAACCATTCTATAATAATTTCCTGAGAAATTTTCATCTATATCTGGCGACCCTGTATACTAATTGCTTTGTTAGACTGTACAAGCTCTGCTTAGTTTGGGACTAGATGGTACTAGTACCCATAGTACAAGCTCTGCTTAGTTTGGGACTAGATGGTGCTGTGTAAAAAATAAAATGTCCAAAAAAAACTTCTTTTGGCCTCAATGTTACATTTATCGAGCTTTGTACGAAGTGGGCTTTCTCCCCTTACTTATTTAATCCCCCAACTTTGAACGTTATCACAGTTTTATGGCGCTAACTCGCTCCCCGGAGCCCCCTTCATGGCAGTTCATGGGTATGATCCCATGAAGGGAATCTCATTCAATGGACGCCTTGCTGACTACGTGACTATTGCAGTTTTCAACTGAGATTTTGCAAGGATTTCAGTTTGTTTTATATTATGTGTAGGTAGAACATGGTTTTTGGATTATCTTCTATTGAATATAAGATGGGACAGTAAAGTTCTGGAGTGGCGACCGCGTACTGGAAGGCGCAGCGTGGGTAGGCCCCCCACAAGGTGGACCGACGACCTGGTGAAGGTCGCGGGAATCCGCTGGATGCGGAAGGCACAGGACCGGTCGTTGTGGCGATGCTTGGGGGAGGCCTATGTCCAGCAGTGGACGTCTTTCGGCTGAAATGATGATGATGATGATGAATATAAGAAACACTACAAAATTTTCTATTACTTGAAAGATGTACCTATGTCTTAATAGGTATTAGCAGTTAGGACTTATTCTAATCCTCTAATGGTAGGTCCATAGGTTGTTTGAGGATTATTTTAAGTTTAGTTGTAAAAAGAAAAGTTTGCTCGTAGGAAGCTTATTTCTGAGATAAGCTAATTTCTACTTATTTATAATGTGTACTACCTCGTTGGTCTAGCTGTCGTAAGCGCGACTGCCAAGCGTAGGATCCTGAGTTTGATTCCCGGGTCGAGCAAAGTGTTATTGGGTTTTTTCATTAGGAAATTCTCAGAAGCAGCCCGGTGTCTGGATTTGTGCCTGGTTGTAACATAACTGGAGAAATGTAGTACATACATTTATATACACCTCTGCCTACCCCTTTGTGGTATGCAGGTGTGATGTTACATGTGTGTGTGGGGGGTGTGTGTGTAATGTATCAAAGGTCCTACGTATTGCTGTATTTTTCTGGTGTACAATAAAGAATAACTTAATAGAATTATAGATTACAGCTCTTTGCTCTACGCCTCGTGTGTTTGATTTCCGTAGATCAGATATTTTATTGTAATTAATATTTGTATTACTCTTTTCGGGTCTAGGTGTTTATACTCGTGAGATTAAGAAGACATCCACGATTCGTCGTTCATCATTCCAAACATCTCATTATTTAAAGTAAAATTAATTAATAAAAGATCCTTATGATATAATGTCACCATTTGCAGCCACAATTTCAATTCCGGCTGCAACTAAGAATTGTAGGAGAAAATTTTCAATTTAATTTTCCACGACTTGCCACAGTATCAATAGAACGACCACTACGCTTGGCTCTCAATTTTAAATCAACTTAGATCGGGAAGGGTACGACCGTACGACAATCGAGAGTCGCCATATTGTCTGGGATCTGGGTTATAAAGATTTTGCAACAGCCGAACTTTGCAGCCAAGCTTCATTGTAGAGTTTTTTATCTACGTCGTAGTACTATTAGGTATTCTGTGTCTACGTAGTCATTGCTTGGGGCAAGAATGGTTGCTGCTATTTTAACAGTTCCATCGAATAAAATTGTGATTAAGTAAATTGTGTAGAGACCTCAACAATAACCCAATAATAGTGCAATGATAGCGTAGATGTAGGATAATTTAGCTTTTAGCTTCTGTGGTAGATTGCCTTTGGCCACGGATTTGTAGACTTGCTGTTCATTGTCAATTGAATACAACCATATTGTCATGAATAATTGCTAGATATTGTAACGTCCTATTGATCTTACGGCACTGACACGTGGTAGCTCACAATGGGCCTGATAAGAAGGCTCAAAGATACTCAAAGGGCAATGGAGAGGGCTATGCTATGGAGTTTCCCTGCGTGATCGAATCAGAAATGAGGAAATTCGCAGGAGAACGAAAGTAACCAAAATAGCCCGAAGAATTGCCAAACTTAAGTGGCAGTGGACGGGGCACATTGCTCGCAGAATGGATGGCCCATGGGGCAGTAAGGTTCTGGAGTGGCTACCACGTACTAGAAGGCGCAGCGTGAGTAGGCCCACCACAAGGTGGACCGACGACCTGGTGAAGGTCGCGGAAATCCACTGGATGCGGAAAGCGCAGGGCCGGAGGTTGTAGCGATGCTTGGGGGAGGCATGCGTCCAGCAGTGGAAGTATTTCGGCTGAAATGATGATGATGATGATGTAACCTCCCTCCTATTTAATTGCGCTACCACACCCATTCCCCCACCTTCTGCATCTAACCTGACCCAGCTTCCACGTTCAAGTCCTACCATGTTTCTTATTGAGTTGCAGAAGAGCCACTCTATTACCGATTATCCTACTTCTTCCTTCCTACACACAGACATAGTAAAAAATATTATAACTTAGTGCTGCCAACAACCATAGTGAAGCCAACAAAAACCGTGCTCCTTCATGTACAACCAGTGCTCACGCACACACATGCACCTTAAACCGTGCTCACCCCTCTCAGTTCACATGTTGCGGCATCTTCCAATAAGCATCGCGAAAATCAATATCCTTCGTGTTTACGTGAGCACTGGTTGTACATGAAGGAGCACAAAAAAAAACATGAAGGAGCACGGTTTTTGTTGGCTTCACTATGGCTGTTCGCAGCACTTAGTCTATATTTTTTACTGTATATGTTCCTACACTATACTCCAATCCTTATGGCAGATCTGAACACGTGGCGTAAGCCTGCGCAGTAGTCAAATTTAGAGTGCGTGGATGTCATCGAGGTGCGCGGCGCTGCTTGGCGCTAACTTCACAGAGCCGCTATAGATTGGCGAGTGTTGTTGACTGATATTCTCTTGCAGGCAAAGCTTGCTAGCGACTGAAATGGTTTGAGAAAGAATCAAAATGTCCCATGTTTTGTGCACTCGCCAAAATGTCCGCTACTAATGCCATCTAAAATACACCCTCTTGAAGTTAGGCCACACTCAAAAATAATTAGCCAAATGCCAGGCATCCTGTACAACAATATCGAATGTGTAACAGAACATTAATTATCGAGGAACGTGAATCGCATCGAGTTACTAACCACAGACCGCAGGGTAACCGCCGCGAATATAGAATGCGAGCACAGGGCTGCCAGATATACGGTGTTCACCTGTGCAAAATATATACAATTACTCACACACATATATACACACACACCCAGACCCTCTGGGTCGCAGACACATTGATTTAGCCTGTACATCAGTAACGTTTTCTGCCAGTCTGTTTTGTATGAATCCACTACACACCCCTGAGAACGAGAACACGTCACTTCTTGCCAATTCAAAACTCTATCCACCACTTTCTGGAAGGCTGATCAATTTGATCTATTGTCAAATCTAATGTCAGCTTCTGTGATTGGTCGGCAAAAAATTTAACAACCAATCACATCGCTTGACCTGAGATTTGACAGCTTTTTGCGTTGATCAGCCTTTCGGAAACTGGGTGTAAGTGTTTGGTCTTGTTGAAATTATTGACTTTTACTTGTCCAGAACTTAAGAAAGTAGGTACCTACTGGCTTTTACCGTTTTTTTAACGATGAAAATCATAGAATTATCCCGCCTGCTGCTGTTGGGTTTTATCTGGAATATCCGGCAACCCTGTGTGTATTGTGCGTACAGCGAATGAATACTTGATATATCCGAACAATACATGTAGTTTAAAGATAAATTCTGTTCACTAAACTGTATCGAATCTAAATGTATTTGTTGGTAGCTTTTGTTTGAACACAGTTTAGAATTCCGCGGGTTCGTCTATCTTTGTAACATTGACGATGTGGTATCTCTGAGAAACACTTGATCTTGATCAACCCATAACATAACATAACATCACGCCTTGAATTAATGTGGAAATGCTCAGGTGATTGATGATCATTTTTCACATATGTGCTCTTTTTTAATATTTCTGGGTCATAATCTTCGTACATTTTATTATGCCTATCTGAAAACTGATCCCACAGCTTTTCCAAGCTATCTAATCGAACTTTAAATGTAAGGACGAGTTATTCGATCCTTAGGTGACTTTTTAAAGTTGCTGTGAGCTTTTTCAATTCTCATATAAATGTCTTCTTGTTTGTTAACTAACGACTCCATGTTTACAGTGGAACAATTTAAAAACTCAAGTTCCAAAACCATAAAAAGATAACTAAATATTCTAAAACCGGCCAAGAGCATGTCGGGCCATGCTCAGTATTATAGGGTTCCTTAAGTAGGTGTAATTACAAACGAATCAAATCGAATATTAATCATGGCTATTTTAGTTTTTGCAATAATCGGCAGCATTCGCGACTCAGAGCGTGTTGTTAGTAGCGCCATCTAGCGATACATTCAAGAAGCCAAATTTAAGAAGTGTGTCATTTCAAAGTTACTTTTTGTGATTTTTTCAAATAGAAAGTAGCTAAAGGAGCATTATTTGCTATGATAATTTTTCTCTAAGGTCAATGACCTTTGAACTAGGACGTTTTAAGTATTTTTCAGTTTTCTCTCTATAACTCAAAAAAATATAATCACATTATACTCGAAATAATTTTAAAAGAGAGTTTTCACAAAGGTCTATCAATGTGGAAGATTATAAGTTTCTACATTGCATAGTTTAGAAATGGCAGGGGGGGGGACACATTGCAAGCCACTTTGGCGGGCTATATTTCGCAGATGGTACACCTGATAAAAAAGTGGTGTATCAAACATTACCTTCATTTTAGTAGACCTATTCAATGATATCCCACACGAGGGGGTGAAGCGAAAAAAATTTTTTTTTCTCCATTTCACATGTATGGACGCCACCCCTAAAATACGGAAAAACGATTATTTTATTCTTTTAAAATTGAGATCTATATGTAGACTATTTTTTAACAAAATTTCATTTACTTATGTTTATAACTGTAGAAGTTATTAAGCTGTAAAGGATTAGGACAGACGGACAGACGGACAGACGGACAGACGGACAGACGGACGGACATGACGAAACTATAAGGGTTCCTTGTAGGACTTCGGAACCCTAAAAACTATTACACGTTCAAAAAAATATCGTAAAAATAAGTCCTTTATAAATTAACGTCCAACAGAATCACTGGTTTGGTTTTCTCCAAAATAAACTGCTTGTAAACAATGTTCGAAATTATGCAACTCACGATTGTCCAGATTATGCTCAATCCACTATTTTACCTCCTTCTTCCACCAGGGAGCTCAAACACTCCCGGCTTCTTCCTCCAAGGAGCTCAAACACTCCCGGCTTTTTCCTCCAGGGAGTTCACACTCCTGGCTAATTCCTCCAGGGAGTTTAAACACTCCCGGCTTTTTCCTCCAGGGAGTTCAAACACTCCCGGCTTTTTCCTCCAGGGAGTTCAACACTCCCGGCACCTCCCGACGTGGATGTCTCTCTCCGTGGATGTCTCTCTCCATGGACGTACCAGAGTCCCGGTTCAGACGCTCCATGCGGGGCGTGAAACAATGTTTGCTGCTCACGCAAATTTTTTATTCAAAGAAATTACACAAAATACATCCCACTCGAAGGACCATGAATAAATGTGGAAACGATCAGGTGATTTTATGGACGCATTATGGACTAAATATTAATAATAAAACAATCAAAGCATTGCTATCCATTTATCACTTTTTCCACCACTGACATCTGTCACAAAACAAAAATAGACAATATTCAACACGCCTGTATTTCCCCGAAGGGGTAGGCAGAGTTGTATAGTACACCCACATTTCGCCAGTTATGTTATAGTCCCATGTAATAGGGGGCGAGCCTATTGCCATTAACCGAGCACAAATCCATACTCCGGGCTGCTACTGAGAATTTCCTAATGAAAAACCCCAATAACACTTTGCCCGACCCGGGAATCGAACCCAGGACCCCACGCTCAGCAGTCGCGCTTGCGACCACTAGACCAACCCAATCCTATTATAATCATTGGAACACACTCTTGATACTAGTTAGCATGAAGTTATACAACAGAACCTTGAAACCACATTTATAAATTATACTCTACAACAACAAGGTACTATCTTCCTCCAACACTAAGGAAAGATCCTCGGCAGTTTTTTTTTTTTTTTTTTTTTCGAATTCTCGCAGTTAGTACCGAAGTACCACATCTGCTTAACCGGGCTTAGTTGGCGGAGAGTCCCATGTGGGACTCCATTCGCCGAAGGTTTGCCTCGGCTGATGTCAGGAGTTCGTATTTATGCCAGAAGCGCGACAAATCTTGATCAACATAGCTTGTAGGATTAGCAAGCTGAAGTGGCAGTGGGCTGGCCATGTCTGCCGAAGGACCGATGGCCGCTGGAGCAGATGAGTCCTTGAGTGGAGACCGCGAATTGGCAAACGCAGTGTAGGGCCCCCCCAGCCAGGTGGACCGACGACCTGATAAAAGTAGCTGGTGGGAACTTGATGCGGTAGGCAGAGGAGCGAGTGTTGTGGCGCAATTTGGGAGAGGCCGATGTCCAGCAGTGGACTGCGATAGGCTACTGAGTTGATGTCTCTACAACATTATTAGTTCACACGTAGACGCCGCTGCCCATCCTTCCGAAATAGACCCTCAGTCGCGCTCCACGACACCCGTGAGATATAGGGAGGACCGTTTGCAATCCAGACCCACCCTTATAACTATCCCTTGTATAATATTAATATAAAAACATAGGTACACATACGTAAACATATGCTTATTGTTTGTAAAGCGTAGGGCAACAAGGTTACAAGTAATGCTAAGGCCAAGAGGTTACTTAGCGTCGGTAAATATAGTGTCGCAAATCCCAGACAAATTGTGTTTGGTGCACTAACAGCCAACCTAAACCAGGACTAACAAAAGGATGTCCTATTGTTAAAAATTATAAAGGACATAAAGGAAATCATAGAAAAATCACTAAAGACTGAGTAGGCCTAAGTACCTTCGTTAGTATCTTCTCCCCCTTATTACAAAACGTGGACTAAGGTGGTTTAAAATTTTAAACCATGTTTTTGGTAAATTTCTTATTACAAAAGCAGGTTTATCTCATAATTTGGTTTAAGTACGGCACTAAAATTAAACCTACGCGACCCCTAGTTTAACAACACTAAACCATACTAGGAAACGTCAAATGTAATTTTAGGTTATTTTCAGCTGTTTGTTTTGTTTACTTATTACTTTAAAAATCATTGAAATTACGTGAATATGGATGTTTTCGTTTGTGCAGCTAATATAATTTTGTTATGGAGGTTTCGGCGACGTGAAAAATATCAAGTTAATGTAAAACAATTCACAAGTTGTGTGGCGAAGAATTTTAATTTTATTGCATTTTTGGAAAGACAACATGCAGTGAAGGTAATGTAAGAAGATTTGGTCTACAAATTTTGGGGATTACCACTAAATGTAAGTAGTATGCTATGCTAAATCACTGTGAAACAAGTTAATAACTTTCCAAATAAAACCACTATTGACACTCATATTTTACTAAAGAATCACCATTGTTTTGTTATAGATTCAAGTAGGAAGACAAAAGAAGATATTCAGTAACTCGGACAAATATGCTCAAACCTTGCAAAAACCTAGTTAAGACCATTTATCATAACAAGAAAGGTCAATGTTTTCATGGAAATGCAAATAAGGTTTACTATGATTTTCTAGTACTTACCTACATCAAGAAAAGCAATGAGAAATAATGAGGTACCTATTTAAGTATGTAAGTATAATAATTTTCTACATTTATTGGAGAAAGTGATGACAAAAATATGAATGGGTACGCTTTAAGAAAATTCTGTTAGAGGACGGCTATTTACTGTTGTGAATTGGTCTGGAAAATTGGCAGGAAGAGTCTCCCTGTAGTCCCTGTTGTCTGCTTATTTAATTTGTGATATCAATAAATGTTATATTTTATTTTTCAGTGCAACTTATACTTGTTTAAGGAAAAATATAGTTGACAGTAAACTGTATCCTCCGGCCTCCGGCACAGATGTCCCCGGCCGTACTTTGAGTAGGCCGTTTAAAGGAATTCGCATCGCAAATAACGTGTACAATGGAGTATAATGCGCACCAGTCTATGGCTGCTGTGAAGTTAGCGCCCCGCACCTCGATTGACACCCGCATGTCACTCAAACTCAACTCGTTCGACAACAACAACTCGTACAACTCGTTTGCGCAGCGGCCATAAAGTTTGGTGCATACTATACAATGGAAGCATGCACACTGTGGTGTATTGTATTCCAAAAGTTGCAATGTGGGTGTACTATTAATAATAAATAATAAATGAGCTTTTATTTCATAAAAAGAGATTGTAGTAAAATCATTAGCAATTTCTACAGAATAGGTGGGTACATTACATATCTTCAATCCGTAATATATTACACCTCTGCCTACCCCTTCGGGGAAATACAGGCGTGATGTTATGTTGTTGTTGCAGTGTTAATTTGCACAAATTCGCATCATTGCGTGCTGGGCCTTGTTACTGTTTTCAAAATGTTATCCCTTGATTATTAATAAAAGTTTGTAAAAAAATGGGCTAATTTTATTAAAATAAAATAAATAAATAAATATCTTTGGGACATTTTTACACAGGACCATCTAGTCCCAAACTAAGCAGAGCTTGTGCTATGGGTACTAGACAATGGATATAATACTTACATACTTTTTTTTTTCGTAAATACATACTTATAATACATAAGAAACACCATATACCATTCATACGAAAACTACGGTGACAAGTTCGCAGTGTTATTTTATTAGAAATTTGGTAGAAGTATCTCCTAGTTTGCTTATTTATAGCGATATCAATCAGTTATTACCTGACATAAAAGTGTGAAAAATCGGTCATATCATACGTACAGTCCACTGCATGGCAGTGGTAACACTTGAATTAGAAAACCACCCTTACTGTTAAGGAAATAAAGGCGCTGTCAATGTCAAACTGTTACCCACTGACGTGCGGTCAACCGTACAACAACAATATCGTATGATAACTTTTTTCACTTTTTTTTGTCAGGGCTGTGTTCAGTAATATCGTCCGACGACGCACGGAGTGTTCTTTGGATGTTCGTTTGTATGATCGCTCTGAGTAACCGAATGACCAAACTACGCTCCGTGCGTCGTCGGGCGATATTATTGAACGCAGCCCTGATGAAAAAAGTTATCATACGTACAGTCGACTGCATGGCAGTGGTAACACTTGAATTAGAAAACCACCCTTAGTGCTAAGGAAATAAAGGCGCTGTCAATGTCAAACTGTTACCCACTGACGCGCGGTCAACCATACAGCAATTTACAGCATCAATATCGTATGATAACTTTTTTCACTTTTTTTTGTCAGGGCTGCGTTCAGTAATATCGTCCGACGACACACGGAGTGTTCTTTGGACGTTCGTTTGTATGATCGCTCTGAGTAACCGAATGACCAAACTACGCTCCGTGCGTCGTCGGGCGATATTACTGAACGCAGATCTAACAAAAAAAGTGAAAAGTTATCATACGTACAGTCGACTGCATGGCAGTGGTAACACTTGAATTAGAAAACCACCCTTAATGCTAAGGAAATAAAGGCGCTGTCAATGTCAAATTTTTACCCACTGACGTGCGGTCAACCGTACAGCAACAATATCGTATGATAACTTTTTTCACTTTTTTTTGTCAGGGCTGCGTTCAGTAATATCGTCCGACGACGCACGGAGTGTTCTTTGGACGTTCGTTTGTATGATCGCTCTGAGTAACCGAATGACCAAACTACGCTCCGTGCGTCGTCGGGCGATATTACTGAACGCAGATCTAACAAAAAAAGTGAAAAGTTATCATACGTACAGTCGACTGCATGGCAGTGGTAACACTTGAATTAGAAAACCACCCTTAATGCTAAGGAAATAAAGGCGCTGTCAATGTCAAATTTTTACCCACTGACGTGCGGTCAACCGTACAGCAACAATATCGTATGATAACTTTTTTCACTTTTTTTTGTCAGGGCTGCGTTCAGTAATATCGTCCGACGACGCACGGAGTGTTCTTTGGACGTTCGTTTGTATGATCGCTCTGAGTAACCGAATGACCAAACTACGCTCCGTGCATCGTCGGGTGATATTACTGAACGTAGCCCAGATAATAATTTTGATTGATATCACTACAAATGTAGCGGGCTACTCAAAATATCGGCCCTGTTTATATACACACTAAACAATTTACGCGGCGCACGCAGCAGCCAAGGCTGCGGCACCCGCGGTGTCAGTCGCAGTGGTGCCCGTGGCTTCGCAAGGAAAGGTTGTAGGAGCACGTGTCGCACAACACTGCATATCGCCATATGTTTGTCTTTGCGTGTGTGACACCGCGGGCACCGCCACGCTTCACGCGCCGCTTCTTCGTAACAGAAGACCGCGTGACGCCCAGCGCGACGCACCGCCAGGCGCGCCGCGTGTCCATAAACGAGTCCTAAGAAAACAACGAGATGCTGGATCGCGCGACAACCATTTATCGATACTGAATTAGAGAGAGGTGTGTCAGGATCGTAGCAGGTGGAAATCCATAGTCTCTGCCTACCCCAATGGGAAACAGGCGTGATAATATGTATGTATGAATTATTCAGTACCTATATTATTGGATTATAAAAAAAAAAGACAAATAAATATAAACTAGTACGAATTTTCAATAAAAAGGATTGTTTTATTAAAAATTCTGCTGAAACGGAACGTTAAGACCGAATGGAAATCGTTTTGAACGAGTAATTTTAGTCCGTACATCGAGAATTCCATCTATTTTTTAATCGATTTCTCTGCATACTACCTAATACACCCCCAACAGTATGGTACTATCTAGTCTTCACTTAATTTGACTTTTGTAATAAGGATGAGCTATTACTACGGTACTAAGGCTAGTAACGTACTAACTCTGGACTTTAAAGTCTTGGTTTAAACCCAGGTTTATCACGTTTTTTGTAATAAGACGGTGAGTTTAGTAGTCTGTTAGATTGAGCCATAGAAATCTAAATAATAAGGTCCTACATTATTAATCCGAAATATTTGAAGCTTGGTGAATGTACTCCTCATTATGAACAACTTTCGATCATGTTAAGGTAAAGATTGTAGGAAGAGGAAGGAATCCAATCAGTTCATTAGCTCAATGGCAAGGAAACCCACTTCGTAAAAACATAACTCATATTTCAGAATAGTTTAATTATGTACACATCCGTGATACCGAGATTTTTACGAATAATGCTGAAATGTTAAAATAATATATTGACTTTTGTTTACTATGTCCGGGTAGTTGGGAGTCCTGGAGACCTGTAACACGGGTTCACCTAGTACAGGCTCCAGTATCCACAACATAATGTTAAGCAAATATTTGTTTAAATGGTTTACACTGTAAAAATTATTTATGTGGTGTAGAAATTAATTACATAAATTAATATTATTATTAATTATTATTAAGAGCCTGTACAGTCCCATTGCAGGGCAAAGGCCTCCCTACTCTCCTTCCACCTCTCTCTTTCTGTGGCTAATAAGGACCAGTCTTTTTGAAAGTTGTCCAGTTCATCCCGCCATCTCCGTCTGGGCCTGCCGCGTTGGCGTTTGCCATTTGTGGGGGCCCATTGGGTCGTACGTTTGGCCCATTGGTCGTCTGGCATGCGGCAGATGTGTCCAGCCCAGTTCCACTTCAGCATGGCAGCTTTCCGAGTGACATCAGTTATTTTTGTCCTGGAACGGATGATTGTATTCCTAATCCGGTCAACAAGGTTAATTCCCAGAATACTCCGTTCCATTGCTCTCTGGCAAACCTCGAGCGTGGTCCTCTGTTGAATTGTCAAAGACCATGTTTGAGAACCATATGTGAGGATGGGAAGAATGCATACGTCCATGAGTCTCTTCTTAAGGGACAGAGGAAGATTACCCTTCATGAGTTCTTTCATGGCCCAATAGCTCTTCCAGGCATTTTCGGTGCGTCTTGCAACTTCCTTATTTTGTCTTGCCTGGAAAGAGACTATTTGACCTAGATAGAGGTACTTGTAACGAGGCTAAACTCGTTACGCTGCTCACCACCTTATTTGGATTTCCTGGCCACTTTATTAAAACTTTACCTTTCCAAATTCAAAATTTTAAAATTCTTCCATAATTTTCTATTTTTTACTTAAAACAAGAGACTTATATCGCAGCCTTGGCCGGGCATGGACGTGTCCGACCATTACAGTTTTTTTTATATTATTTTACTTATCCAGTTCTATATTGTACGCTGAAAGACACTCATGTGTCTGTGACTGTGTCTTATAATCATTATATTATTTTATTAACAATAGTCAATGTATCAATTTACCAGTTGAGTGAGATACAGTATTCCAAAAACGTCCTTTGTTGTGTTTTTATTGTGTCTGTGCCGACCTACCACCTACCTACCTGATTTCCTGAATCCAGCTCGAGCTCGCTGCATGGACATAGCAGCAGCTCAGTCATCTTACAGTCGGAGTTGATTTACCACTCCTCCGGCCCTCCGTACTACTGGCCCTCTGTGCCCTCATACCTCAGAGGAGTTCCATACCTCCATACCACTAGTTCCTGCAGTTCCTGTACCACTAGTTCCTGTTGTTCCTGAGTTCTGTTCCTGTACTTCCTGTTATACTCCTACTTCCGTGTGTCACCGTGTGCCAAGCAACCGAACCCTCGACCCTGCGAGTCTCCTGCCCGAGCCACCCACACCGGCCACGACGTGACATACTCATCGACGTACTCAACCTCCACACCCCCCACTGTGATTCTGCGATACGAACTGTTCGTCATCAACTTGGTCTTTGACATGTTCATTTGAAGTCCGACCTCGAGGCTTGCTATGCTCAGATCTTGTAGCATCTGAGTTAACTCGGAAGCTGAAGCTGCGAAAAGGACAATATCATCGGCAAAGCGAAGATTGGACAATCTCTTATGTCCGACCATAATGCCCCTCTCCGCCCAGCCAACTGTCAGCTTTCTAAAGACTTCCTCCAGCACGGCTGTAAATAGCTTTGGAGATAGCGGGTCTCCCTGTTTGACTCCTTTATCAATGCGAAAAGACGGTCCGTCATGGAACTGATTTTAACGGCCGCAGTGCTATTTTTATAAATATTTTGTAGAAGTTGGATGTATGTGCTGTCTATTTCGTGGTTATGTAATGCATTGAAAATTGAACTATGGCTGATGCTATCAAAGGCCTTTGAATAGTCAACAAATGCTATATAAAGTGGAAGTCGAAATCCTAAATGTTTTTCGATAATCTGGTTAATTGAATGGAGGTGGTCAGTAGTTGAAAGGCCGCGTAATAAATAAAAAAAAATTAAAAAATAGGTTGTACATTTTATCGATTTAAGTGAACACAAATAAAAATAATAAATAAATAAATGTATTTATTTGCAACCCACACAGAAATGTAGGGACCAAAAGATATTTTTTTTCGCGATTTCAGCGGGATCAATGGTATCTATATCAACATAGTAAATGTTGTTTGTTATGATGAGTAGATTCACCACTTCAAATATTTCGGATTAATAATGTAGGACCTTATAGTATATTTAAATTTCTATGGTTTGAGCTTTGCATCATCATTTATCATCATTTTTTAATTTGCAATCTAGTCACTTCTTTTAGGTTGTCAGTATATTGCCTTTCAGTACAAAACCACAAAGACACATTCACATTTTATATATAATTATTACCGAAACATGTTGTGATCCTTTCATTTAAAACAGCTTCTTCTTTACATATCCTGTTACTGTAATAGCAACGTGAAAATAAACCATTCCGAATTCCCCCAGTTTCTCAACACAATACATTTCTTACAAAACTTCGTTCATCCAAAAATTTAATCTAAAACCTCCCATGGATATGCTAATATTCTGTTATTACGAAAAAGAAGTAAACTTCTACACAATGTTTTATTTTGTTATGCTTATTCCGGGTGTCATGGCGCCGAGCGTAATGGCGCGCAAGTGAATTATGGAGGGAAAATATCGCGAAGACGAGACGTTCATGGCGAAGAGAGAATATGGATTTGCTGAATAGATACGGTTGGAAATAAACTCAATTCGGAAGGAATGTATTATTTTATTTGAGAATCACATTGAACGGAAGAGATTTTCTGTGCATAATAAGCCTATCCTTTGGTAGTAAAATCTCATACAGTGATTTACAGATTTCTTCATGTTTCCAAGGATCACCTAGGCCCCCTAGGGCTTTTGGCCAAACTTTTGGCAAATAAAAGTTCACCACCACAGTCTGTTGTCTAAATGGTACTTTTAAAATTCGTAATCGCCAAACTGAGACAGGAAGATGGAAAGTCTCATCTCACGTGATTGTAATTTTATCGGAAAAATCTTTCTGAACCTTGTCCTACTAGAAAATCACAAGGATAAGATAAGCCACGTCGCCGTCGCGCGTTGTCAGGAAGTCGTTTGACTCATTGTAGTGAAACAAACTTTTCACATTAAACTTAAGCGGACAAAAGTTACAATCGTCGAGAATTCAGTTTCAACCGCATGCTACAAATGAGTTTTGTTGGAAAATATAAAATATTGGCTTTTGTTAATCTTGGCAAGCGAAATTAAATATTATTGTCTGTCTGTAGTTCAACCCAGACCCAGGCTTTCTCCGGCTGTTCCATCTATCCCTACCAAAGTATCCCCACTGGCTCTAAGTATAATGGAATCAGTAGATTAAAAATGTAGCTAATACGCAAAATGAAAGCTAATACGTCCGCAACCGCAAACAAAATGAGTAAAAACTGTGGTTGAAAGCAACAATACAATACATCCGACCTCTACGGCCGGTCGTAGCAAACTGACTTTCAGTATATTAAAAAGTACTCTGTGAAACTGACCCCACTCCATTGGATGACATTAGCTCGATTGATTCATAGAAACAACAACTATGAGTAGAAATTTTTAAACTTTCGCGAATTTCACTCATATTGAACTAAGTTTACGGGACTTGTCGCGCACAATTCAATCAAAATATAACAAACATTTTGACTAACCTCGACGTTTTGGTCAAGTTGCATGGCCGTGGTCACGAGCAGACTGAAGTATGTGGGTGTCATCGTCTTGAGCGGCGGGTGTTTTCTCGAACTACCCGCGGTTGGTTTTTCGTAACGTTGCTGTCCGTAACAAGATATGCTGAATCACGACACACAATGCTGACAGTTTCGGCGGACATACATGTAGACATACCACGACGCGAACACTTCTCGATTACCGGATTCCAAGAGTTCCAAGTTCTGGAGTGGCGACCGCGTACTGGAAGGCGCATCCAGTACGCGGTCGCCACTCCAGAACTTTACTGCCCCATCGGCCATCCGTTCTGCGAGCAATGTGCCCCGCCCACTGCCACTTAAGTTTGGCAATTCTTCGGGATATGTCGGTTACTTTCGTTCTCCTGCGAATATCCTCATTTCTGATTCGATCACGCAGGGACACTCCGAGCATAGCCCTCTCCATTGCCCTTTGAGTGACTTTGAGCCTTCTTATCAGGCCCATTGTGAGCGACCACGTTTCAGTACCGTAAGTAATTACTGGCAACACACACTGGTCAAAGACTTTCGTCTTGAGACACTGCGGTATTTTGGACGAGAAGATATTGCGTAGCTTCCCGAACGCTGCCCAACCGAGTCGGATTCGACGATTGACCTCTTTCTCGAAGTTGGACTTACCTGGCTGGACAGTTTGACCTAGGTATACATAATCGTCAACAACTTCGAGTGTAGATTTTCCGATGCTTACGGGAATGGGTGCTATATGGGAATTCGACATAACCTTTGTCTTGTCCATATTCATTTTAAGACCCACTCTATCGGAAGCTCTACTGAGGTCATCGAGCATTGTACCGAGGTCCTCCATGGTGTCAGCCATGACTACTATGTCGTTGGCAAACCGAAGGTGAGTGATGTACTCGCCGTTTATGTTAATGCCTAGCCCATTCCAGTCCAGAACCTTGAAGACATCCTCCAATGCAGCAGTGAACAGTTTCGGAGAGATCACATCTCCCTGTCTCACACCTCGCTGCAGAAGGATAGGTTTCGAGGCTTGGTCCTGTAATCGGACTGACATAGTGACGTTTTCATGTACCGATAGTCAATCTGGCACCGTTGAAGAGACTGTAGTACCGCCCAAGTCTCGATCGAATCAAAGGCTTTCTCGTAGTCCACAAACGCTAAACAAAGAGCCAAGTTATACTCTTCGGTCTTCTGTATAACCTGCCGCAGCGTATGTATGTGGTCTGTGGTGCTAAAGCCTTTTCGGAACCCGGCTTGTTTAAAAAAATAATATAAGTAAATTAATTAATATATTAATATATTATTTATTATTATATTATTTATTGTAGTTAATTAATATAAGTAAATTAAATTAAAAAATTAAAAAAGGTGGATGTGTGTGTATGTGGACGGTGTGTATTTGTACGTGGAAGGAGGTGTAAGGATGCGTTGTTTGTGTATGTGTGCATAAGTCTTCTAATTGAGTAGGGGTTTAAGCAGACTTTCAGTTTCTTGGTAATTTAATTTAATTGAGTAGGGGTTTAAGCAGACTTTCAGTTTCTTGGTAATTTAATTTAATTGAGTAGGGGTTTAAGCAGACTTTCAGTTTCTTGGTAATTTAATTTAATTGAGTAGGGGTTTAAGCAGACTTTCAGTTTCTTGGTCATTTAATTTAAAGCATTGAGATTAGTTTTGAACTATATTTCAACGTTTTTATTACGAGAATGCGCATTCGGTTCCCCAGCCCGTATCACCTTGCTAAGCCAAGGAGTTCGTGACGTCAGAGACTCTGCCCCCACAGATTGTCTAATATTACTTCGCACCAGTGCCCCTGCTGTCAACATCATGAATATCTACTTACTTAATGTTCCAACTTAAGTCATAAAAAAGCTATTTGATCGTAAGAGCGTCTTTGCTGACGTGTGAACGACGAAGTTAGTTTATCGTTTTCCTTGATATAGGTAATTTACTCCATCAAATAGTTAAGCGTAGGTATATATATTTAACTTATCCCGGAGCTCAGCTGTGGTTTTAAGAAATAAAACCGGCCAAGTGTGAGTCGGACTCACGCAGTAAGGGTTCGGTACTACCTATCGATCCGACACCCCATAGAAATTGATTTAATTTACGAGAGTTCATCAAAAGACATCAACGCCCAGTGGGTGAAATATGAATTATTGCAACTCATTCTTACGCAGGTAACAGGTACCACCACATATATCTATGTTTGCCCTATTTTTAGTATTTTTGCTAAACTATACATATACCTAGTATGCGCATGCACTATAATCAGACCAAGTTTGAGCCTGGAATGTATTATCGTTTTGAAGATAGAGCAGGAACAAAAACGTTTAAAATGTATGTTTTTCGAGGTTTCTTGTATGAGGACCCCTTTGGTTTTAGAAATTATTTTATTTTTAGTATTTGTCGTGATAGTAGTCATAGCAACACATATTCTCAGAAAATTTCAACCAGCTACTTATTACCGTTCATAAGATACAGCCCTGTACAGACAGACGGACGGACAGCGTAGCGAGAGTAATAGGGTCCCGTTCGGCACCCTTCGGGTACGGAACCCTAAAAATAACTTTTTAATGTTGACTTGTTTATGATACCTATTAATCTGACGACCTGAAAATATTGCAAATGAATAGGTACCTACGGCAGAGAATGTTTAATTGCAATCAACAAAATAATCCAAAATTACATTTCGACACAACTTAATCCCGGTTTATCCCGGGATTCGTTATCTACGCACAACACTACTGCATTTAAAGTTGTGTCGTAAAAAAGCAATTTGATCGTTCCCGCCTCTACTGACAATGGCAGAAACTCTGCTATCAACGTAATTTATTGTTGCTTCCAACAGTTCCAATTTACTTGATACAATTCACAGGGATGCTATTATTTATATATACAGGCCTACTTATTTTCACCCTCTTTCTCCCCCTAGTGCGTGGATTACTATAGATTCACCGCTGAATATGATACTTGAGCCTTCCCCCTAGCCTAGACCCACAGAAATAGATAGAATGGAAAAGTGGACAGGGCGAGCGTGCCAACACTGCACCATAGTGCAGGGCATTGAAGATCTCGACCTTATGACTTGTTTCTGTAAATACTGTAACAAAAACCCGCAAAAATGCCTCATTGTGCTGTTTCTAACTGCAGAAACAAAAGCTGTAAAGTAAATTTTTAAAAATGAATGACGTCAATATTTAAGGCGTAGTTTGTTCGAAAGTTGCCACGCATGAATCGCAAGGTGGCCTAGACCAATACATATAAGTCCAGCCGTGGACGTTTTTTGGCTGATGTTGGTGAAAATGGAAGCTAGCTTGCAGTCCGAATGCAATCCATCTGCAAAGACCTATATAAGAAGGAATACTAAAACTCAATTTTATTGCTACCTATATCATTCAAATAATACCTACAACGGTGAAGCCGTTATTTATTGACTTCACCTTTCACCATTTAATGGTGTGCTGTGAAAATATAAAACTTTAATGGGTCATGAAAATACTGAAATAAATAAATGATGGCGTCCATAATACATTCAGATGGCTTTGCCGTGAAGTTGCGTTTTATTTATTAACTTTATTATTCAACTGTAACTACTTCATTATTAAACTTTCGTTTTCAATGACGTTTAAAAGATTCATAAATGTATTTTTTTAACTTGACCCAAAAAACCTTTGTTAAAATTTAAAATTCTTCAATGGTAAATATTATGGCAATGATTTAATTTTAATTTGATTTTAAAAAGTACAGTCCACTCATGGACGAATAAAAATATGGCGGACGGAATCTCGCTAAACAATACGAGAAGCATCCATAGTAAGACGAAGTACGGGCTGGCACGCACACATTCACACCCATAGTAAGACAAAAATAAATTATTTTTATTTCACATAAAATAAACGAAACGAAGCCGCGATTACGCAACAAATCTAGTGTGATGGTAGTCATTGTCGTAGTTCCACAGATAAAATAATATGGTGTGTCGAATCCTGTCGAAATTATAGTGGGCTTAGGAAAAAATTAAGTGCTTCAATCTTTTCTTAGCGAGATTCTTTCCGCCTTTTTTTTCATTCGAGAGGCCACCAAAAACTTTAAGTCAGGTAAAAAATGAAAAATTTACTTCCAATATGAAGGGTCATCCTTATTTTCAGTTCAGTTAGGTACCTAATTTACTTAACTGCATTATTTAACTCAGTACATAGGACAGAGACAATTTGTACCTAATAAAAGACGTAACAGCTATCTATTTTAATTACAGATCTAATTTTAATATTGTACAATAAATTACAAGACGTACCTCACTACCTATTAATTCTCCATTTTACGCATTACAGGAGCGAGCAGTCCTACAACCGCACAGTCCAGTCAGTCTCCTCAGTGGGAGCTCTCTCCGTGCCCTGGTCGGCGGCAGACGCGCGTCTGACCATGCCCTCAGCGCTCGGAGTCGCCGGCATACCAGCCGTGGTCATCACGAATGGCGCGGGGAAGATCCTCACTGCTAATGGAAGGGGACATCTCTCTGCTGATCCGCTTGGATTTGTAAGTACCACAGTCCATAAGCTTCTTCTGAAAGCGACTTAACACCATACTGGACTAACAGACGAGTGAACAGAGAACCGGTTCTGTGACTCCATAGACCGGCTAACCATAGTTGCCTGGCTAAAGGAAAGGTTTTGGTTAGACGAAGAAAACCTCGACTTTTAGCGGAAAACGCAGCTCGCCCAGTGTCCACCATTGCTGCGCTAAAAGAGCATCCACGAGTGAAGATATTTAATTGATCGTCCGGCGGTCCCTATGCTGTCCACCCGCCCGGTTAAGCAGTTAGAGCACCTATCTTGGGTGCCATCTGCGAGAGACTGCGAAAAAAAATTAAGGTCCCTATGCAGTCAGCCCCGCTACCAACCTGCAGCGCTACCAACCTGCTGACTGGCTAATCTTTTTCGCACGGCGTGAGTTATTATTATTATTATATTATTATTATGGGGTGAGACAAGGGGATGTAATATCCCCGAAATTGTTCACTAACGCGTAGGAGGACGTCTTCAAGACGCTGGACTGGACTGGACAGGGTATCAACGTTAACGGCGAGAACATCTCACATCTCCGTTTTGCCGATGACATCGTTGTAATGGCTGAGTCGCTGGAACAACTGGGCGAAATGCTGCACAGCTTAAACGGAGCCTCTCGACGTGTCGGTCTCGGCATGAATCTGGACAAGACTAAAGTCATGTTCAATATGCATGTCATGCCGAGGCCAATATTCGTCGAAGGGTTGGCACTCGAAGTTGTAACGGAATACGTCTACCTAGGGCAGGCAATTCAGCTTGGTAGACAAAACTTCGAGAAAGAAGCCAATAGAAGGATCCGTCTGGGCTGGGCAGCATTTGGCAAACTTCGCCGAGTCTTCTCGTCGCCTATACCGCAAAGTTTGAAGACAAAGGTCTTCAACCAGTGCATCCTGCCAGTCATGACTTACGGTGCCGAGACGTGGACACTGACAGTTGGGCTAGTCCACAAATTTAAAGTCGCTCAGCGAGCTATGGAGCGAGCTATGCTTGGAGTTTCTTTGAAGGATAAAATCCGCAACAAGATTATCCGGAGAAGAACCGGAGTGACTGACATAGCTTGTAGGATCAGTAAGCTGAAGTGGCAGTGGGCTGGCCATGTCTGTCGAAGGACCGATGGCCGTTGGAGCAGACGAGTTCTTGAGTGGAGACCGCGTATCGGCAAACGCAGCGTAGGGCGCCCCCCTGCCAGGTGGACCGACGACCTAAAGAACGTGGCTGGGGGGGACTGGATGCGGAAGGCAGAGGACCGAGCGTTGTGGCGCAACTTGGGAGAGGCCTATGTCCAGCAGTGGACTGCGATAGGCTGAGTTGATTGATTGAGCTATTATCAGCTTATGTCGCTCATGTCGACACGGTCACAGATAAAATAATACTAAATCTACACACGATAGAAGAAGAAGAAGACCGCTGCGCTGTTCCTAGTCAGTTAAACTGAATTATATTTTTACAGAACTTCCCGTGGGCGCAGCGGCCAGTTTCTGTGCTCACTGAGCAGGCTCTCCTGAAGATGGCGCGACACCCAGCAGTGGTTCTCTTTATTGGTAAGTAGATTTCTATCTATTGCACTTATTGCATTCTGCTGTTAAATCCAGACTAAAAGGGTGATATTCCCAGCTAAAAGCCACTTCAAATAGTTACGATGCATAATCTGGTGGTGATTAAGACACGAGTGAGTAGGTTTTTGCTGGGCAAGCAAGCACATCAGGTGAGGTAGGTGGCGGTCAAAAAAAGCTTCCAAATTCACACATTTCTGTTTAGCCTGTCTTGATAGATTCCATTGGATAGCGTATACTTTGAGTTTTTTTCAAGATAGGTAGTTAGCGGCGGAGAGGGTTCGAGAAGCGATGACTTCTCTTCCCATCCGCGGGAGACGACCTGGGCGTCACTGAGTATCCAGCCACCCTAGGTGTGGGCCTGCGGGTGGCAGACTCGGGGTAACCCGCCACCCGACCAGTCAAGGCAAGGCTCGTAACGGTGGCGCGTTGTGTTCCATGCGCGCCAGTCAAGAGGAGAGTGCGGCCAATGTATTTGCCGCACTTGGAGAAGGGGCTTGCGAACTAGTGGCGAGCCGGGACCTGCCGGGGATGGTTGGGCGAATACAGGAGTTTCCCACGCCCCTGGCCAAGGGAGGAACACCGCCGCCGTGGTGGTTTTTAGTCGATAAGAGTCCGACACTGGCTCCGCCTTCCCCGGGTGGAGTGCGTTCATGAGGATTTTACCCACAAAAAAAAATATTGATAGTTAGAGGCAAAAGTTTTAGGTGTACATAATCAAAAATACTAATTTTCATTCCCTATTTTCAGATGACGAAGACTCAGAAATAGAATTCGCCGAATCCGTGATAACACCTTCAGCAGAATCCTATTACGAGGAATGCAGCATCCAATTCCCCGGCTTCTGTCCCTACCAGAACTCTTCGGATGACGAGACCATGGACTTTGACTACCCCACGTCTCGACACTCCAGAATGAAGAAGAAACCTTTCAAACACGTCATGTTCTACATCGGGATAGATGGCACAGACAGCGCAGACATGCTACGGGAGCATATAGGTCTTGATGATGCAGTTCCCTTGCTAACTTCCATAGATTTTCCTAAACAGCGCATGGTGACCATGAAGAATGGGGATGAGATCACCACGGATTCGGTCCAGAATTTTGTTGATGCTTACTTGAGTGGGAATGCTGATTTTAAACCCTTGAAGCCGTATAGCGAAAAGTGTTAGTTGCCTTATAGGTTTGCGGGCTGTGAACAACACGACACGTGAAGAAGTTTGAATTTAGCCTTACCCACAGACGTAGTAAAAAATATATATACATATAAGAATCATAGTGAAGCCAAAAAAAATGTGCTCCTTCGTGTACATCGACTATACAACATATAACAAAAACCCTGTTGTTCCTGTGAGCTACGTTATCAGAATCGATATCCATACGTAAGGATACAACTCATTTGGAAAAACTCTTCAATAAAAATAATCAAATTAAATATTAAATCATTATTAAAAGTTATTATGTGGAGTCATACACGCAGAGATCCTACAACGCTCTCCGCGTTCAATATAACAACGCGTTAAGGGTGCTGTTGCGCTTGCCCCGTTTTTGCAGCGCATCGGGAATGTTTGCCGGGGTGCGCGTGGACTGTTTTTATGCTACCATGCGCAAAAGGGCGATCTCGATAGCGGGTAGAGTGCGGGGCAGTAGCAACAGCCTCCTGGCCGGCGTCGCCGACAGGCTGAACGGGCCGTTTTTAAAACATTGGCTGGCCTTACATGCACCTGTATATCAGGCATGGGGCAGATAAATAAAATTCAATAAGTACCAATTTACCGTAATAATTTTATATATATTATTAAATAATTTGACTTTAAACATTTGACATGCTATTTTTAAATATTAATTTTTAATCATTTTATAAACAGTTTGCTATTTCTATTTATTTATTTTTTATTTTCTATTATTAATTTAAAACATTTTAATGTACAATTATCCTTTTAGGGGGTTATTTGTCATCAAAACACAATTTAAACAGAAACTATGAAATATAATTAGAGTAAAAAAACAAACACATAAAGTACACAAAAATTAAATGAGATGAACATACATCGCGAACGTGAAAATCGTGGAGGATGGAGGAACGTGCACATCCGTCACTGATCGCGGGTCCACTGCTTACTCTGCTGACCACCAGTATGGGCGCGTCGGGTGATCAAAAGTCCGACCGCCGTATAAACAAAGGGTGGAATGTTTATACGACAAATCCCGCGCTACATCCTCCCCCTCTAGCCTAACTAAGCGTCCACGCAGTTGGGCTAGGCCACATTTTTGCGCGGTCTCCCTCGCTTTCGCTTCTCCCTGATAGGAGGCTCTACCTGACCGACAAAGGGCGTGAGGTGCGAAACGTGATATTTACCTACGCTCCCCCCGGTCTGTACGTTTTCCACAGTGTACGTTGTAGGGCTAACCACTTTCCTATCCTGTATGGGCCGTCACGGCGAGGGATGAACTTCGCGGTCTGTCCGCGTCCCGCATCGTTCGGTCCTTGTGTCTTAAGCAAGACCAGATCGCCTACCTTATATTCGGGTGGTGTCCTGCGTTTTTGATCTGCATTATCCTTTTGGACACTCTGCGCCTTCTCGTGAGTGTCCCTGGCTTCGTCCAGAGTAGCCGCTATCCGTTTTAGGTACGGCGTGATGCTTGGCACGAAGTTATCGTTATCTAAAACAGCCCTCATGTCTGTGGCGGAATCGGAGGGTGCGCGCAGCTCTCTCCCGAAAGTGAGGTAAGCCGGCGAAAATCCGGTGCTACTTGTGACTGCGGAGTTCATAGCAAACCTGATTGCTGCGAGGTGTAAGTCCCAGGTGGTATGGTCTTGACCTACCAGTATGGCCAACTGAGGTTTGAGGTCCCTATTTTTACGTTCAATAGGGTTGGCCTCCGGATGGTAGAACGGCGTGAGCGACTGGCTGATTCCTAGAACGTGGCATACCTGCTGCATTACCTCGCTTACGAACTGCACGCCATTGTCGCTGATGAGACGGCGGGGTACTCCATACCTAAGAAAAACCTCATTGGCTAAAGTCTGAGCACATTCAACGCTGGTGGCATTCTCTAGCGGAAACAATTCCACCCAGCGCGAGCAGACATCCTCTACAATTAGGATCCACCTGTTCTTCTTGGGCGTCTCCACAAGTGGTCCAAATAGGTCCACGGAGACGACCTCGAATCGCCTGGACACGGCGGGGGTTTGTAGAAGCCCCGCTGGTTTACGGTTATCAGCCTTATACCTCTGGCAAGGCACGCACTCTTTAATATAGTTAGTCACAAACGTGCGCATACCAGGCCAATAATACCGAGCCCGAACGCGGTTCAACGTGCGCTCCACGCCAAAATGACCAGCTGTGGGCGCGTCGTGAAGATCCACCATGACCTGCCTGCGTTCTTGCTCGGGTACGACTACACATGCGTCCTCTCCGTCATCGGACTCCAAACTATATCTATAAAGGATACCGTCAGATATGGTGTACCCGCGGTCGGGCCACGGTCTCCCCCTAGAGGGTTCGTCGGACTCCATGTCCTCAATAATCTTGCGAACCTCTGGGTCGAGTAGTTGACCGCCGCGGAGATCACCACTATTTCTCTTCGGCATATCTACTGTCGTGAGACAAATATCACACGTCGGATCTTGCGAGCAAACGGGTCGCGACAACGTGTCTGCGACAACGTTCGAGCGTCCAGGTGTGTATTCGATGCTCAGGTCAAACTCCTGTAATACTAAAGCCCACCTAGCCAATCGGCCGCTAGGTGACTTCTGACTCATCAGCCAACGTAAGGGTTGATGGTCTGTCCTAACCACTACTTTTGCAGTTTCTACATAACCGCGGAACTTACCAAGTGCCCAAACGACAGCGAGTGCCTCTCGCTCGGTCGTGGAGTAATTTCTCTCGGCGCTGCTGAGAAGTCGGCTTGCATATTCAATCGGTCTCTCGTCGGAGCCCTCCCCCTGCAGGAGAACAGCCCCAAGGCAGTAACCGCTGCTGTCAGTGCAGAGAACGAACGGTTTCGACTCATCTGCCTGACGTAAAATAGGAGCAGTTACGAGGAGAGACTTTATGCGCTCAAACGCCTCCTGTTGCTCGGCGTTCCATTGCCAAGCGTTCGTTTTCTTCAGGAGGTTCGTGAGGGGCCTCACAATTTCAGCGTAATTGGGGATAAAACGTCGGAACCAACTCGACGTTTGTATGAAACACTTAAGGTGTTTCACATTTAAAGGGACTGCCATATTGTCAACGGCTGCAGTCTTGTCAGAGTCCACCTGGATCCCACCTGGTACGATAACGTGACCTAGGAATTTGACAGACTCTCGTGCAAAATGGCTTTTGTCCCTATTGACTCTTAGTTTAAACATAGCCAGACGATCGAAGACGATCTCAAGGTCAGCTAAGTGGCGCTCAAAGGGCCCTGGTGACAGAAGGATCAGATCGTCAAGATAAGCCAGGAGTTCCACCTCTTTCAGGTTAGACCTGAACCGGTCCATCAGCCTCTGAAAAGTGGCTCCGGAGTTTCGCAATCCCATTGGCATTCGTTTAAACCTGAATGTACCTAATGGGGTAGTAAACGCTGTCTTGTCCTGGTCCTCTGCAGACACGCTGACCTGGTGGTAACCTGATCGGAGGTCTAGGGTGGTCATATACTCACTGGTTTTAGCAGCGTGCAAGATGTCCTCAACGCGCGGAAGCGGGTATCGGTCCGGCTCGGTTACTGCGTTGAGCTTCCGGTAATCGATACAGAGCCTCAAACTTCCGTCCTTTTTAGTCACAAGAACTACGTTCGAGGCCCACGGAGATTCACACTCCTCTATGACATCGTCTCGCAGCAGCTTATCAAGCTCCTTCTGCAAGGCCTCCTTTCTATTTTGAGACATCCTGTATGGTGGGCAAGCTATAGGTTCCTGGTCAGAGCTTACCTTTATTCGGTGGGTGGCAAAGTCTGTGGCGGGTCCTTCGTGCGCAAACTGCGGCGCTCGGGTCCTTATGAACTCGTCAAGTGTGTGCCTCTGATTCGAAGTCAGCTTGGAACCTTCATCTTGACGTAGCGTAAGTTCAGCGGAGTCGGCGCGCATCAGATCGGTATCAGCTGGGCTCAAGTTGTAAGCATAAACAAAGTCGTGTAAGCAGTCGGGGTCATCCCTAAACGACCACTTACCTTGAGCAACATCAAGCACCATGCCTGCCCGCGTCAAAAACTCGATGCCTAATAATGTCCTAGTGTCGGCACCGGGCACTACCAAAAACTTACATGTCACCTGACGACCTTCGATCGTGATGAGTACCTCGGCTGTCAGTAAATCCCTCCACATTTGGGATCCATCAGCTAAACTTACCAGACGTCGGGTATCTTGAAACTGGACTCCTGCGTCCACTAAAACTCGATACAGCATTGTACTTGCAATGCTATGTGTAGCGCCCGTGTCTACTATCGCTACACCGTTACGGCCCATAACACTAATATTTATTCTAGGGTAAGACGTGCGTTCATAGACGGTTACGTCACCTAAGCATACGCAGTATTCGTCTGCGTGTCGATTGCAACTCGAAGCGAGTACACTTCGCGATTTAGAATGGTTGCTATTGATGCTATTGAAACTAGCCCCTGTAATCGCCGTAGACGTCGATGTAGTTGCACTACAGCAAACATCGCATTTCGACCTTACGACTCCCGGTTTCCCACAACCGTAGCAATGAACCTTGGTCGAAGCATTGCTACTTTTACTGTAACTCATTTTTTCGCGGTTACGACAATCCTCACTAACGTGGCCGAATACACGACAATAGCTACAACGCGGTCTATTCCTATTTGCGTTGCGCGTCGCGTTCGCACTCGTAGTAGGCGAACTCGAACGCGTGAGATTACGGTCAGTAGTAGTAGTCGGAGCCGGTGTTTTTGTATGAGCGCATTGTTTATGTCTCGCGCTCTTATCGGACCTAAAGATTTTAGATTCGTTTATTGCATCCTCCGCGATTCTCGTGTTACATAATAATGAATCTAAGCTACGGATTGTATCGCGGGGCACTCTTTTCTTTACACGATGATGTAGAAGTCCATAACAAATATCTATAAGCACTATTTCTTCAAGTTGGTACGGCAACTTGGCTAATAGGGCCCGTACCCTACACAATACGGATTCAGCACGCTCATCCTCGCGTTGCTCGGCGGCGAAGACCTGCCGGAGAATCTTATGCGCGGGTTGCGATGCACCGTAAATTGCACGGAGCCGGGCGATCGCGTCAGACCATGTGTTGACTGATGCCTTGACACCCCTCCACCATACTGCCGCTTCCCCTTCGAGTAGCATTGGCAGTCCTCTGAGGGCGTGTTCGTCGCTGACGGCCGCACACTCCTTGTAAATTTGCACGGAGTCCAGGAACGCTTCCAGTACCTCAGCGTCATGGGTCGATCCATCGAACCGCGCAGTACACCGGGTGAAATTAGCACCGGTGGCGCTTCCGCTGCTGGAACTCGTCGATTGCGTAGGCATGACTGGGGTGGACGCCCTGAAGTCTCCGGTAGACGTCAACAGAGAGTTGATGAGGCTTCTGTTGGCTTCTGCTTGCGCACGCGTGATGGTTTCCATCAGCGTGGATATAAACTGTTCTGTGGGGGGCTGGAACGCTGGTACTTGTGTAGGCCTCGTGTCGGCACTCGTAGATTCTTCAGCACGGCCGCAATCGCGCTCGCCGCTGCTGGACTCACCCTCTTCCGGCGTGACCACTCCCTCGTCTTCTCCTCGTTGTTGCCGGAGCGCTTCTTTTCTCGTTATCGGCATCTTTATAAGAGCAGCGATAACAAAAACAAAGAATGTCCGTGCCTCTTCCAACCAAGGTAGGTATGTATGGGTACGTGTGGATCACAGTTCGTCACAACATCACAACATAACACAGTTTGTCTCTGTTACTACATAGGTTCGGCCTCTAGTATGGGCGCCAGTTTAATGTACAATTATCCTTTTAGGGGGTTATTTGTCATCAAAACACAATTTAAACAGAAACTATGAAATATAATTAGAGTAAAAAAACAAACACATAAAGTACACAAAAATTAAATGAGATGAACATACATCGCGAACGTGAAAATCGTGGAGGATGGAGGAACGTGCACATCCGTCACTGATCGCGGGTCCACTGCTTACTCTGCTGACCACCAGTATGGGCGCGTCGGGTGATCAAAAGTCCGACCGCCGTATAAACAAAGGGTGGAATGTTTATACGACAAATCCCGCGCTACAACATTAGATTAAACAAAATTGCAATATTGTTAAAAATTTTCATCTTTTATAAATATTTGCACATACAACCTATGGAATATTTTTTCTGAAATAAATGAATTTATTATTTATTATTATATCACTTTCAATTTACAAATAACGATTTAATATTTAATTTGATTATTTTTATTGAAGAGTTTCTCCAAATAAGTTGCGTCCTTACGTATGAATATCGATTCTGATAACGTAGCTCACAGGAACAACAGGGTTTTTGGTACATACTGTACAGCCCAATAGACGCCTAATATTCAAAATAATGCGTACAATAAATTCTGCCACTAACTGAGGTGGGGTACTGCAATCCGATTGGCCCTACCAAGGCGGCAATTGGCTAATCACTAACGCGGCAGTTTTGACGCCTCATATAAGTGGTCGAAACTGATTTGAAAATTTCAAGTAGCGAATAGTGGCGACCTACATTAGTGAAATATCATAGATGTCTGACAGATATCGGTCGCCTGTTATGAAGCGTCTTTGGGGGCGTTTATATGCACATACATGCAACTCAAACCGTGCTCACCCCTCTCAGTACACATGTCGCTGCATCGTCCAGTAAGCATCGCGAAAGCAAATATCCTTCAGGTGCATGGTGTGTGCGTGAGCGCTGGTTGTATCCTTCGTGCACAGTTTTTTTTGGATAATCTATGATTGTTCGCAGCACTTCGTCTATATATTTTACTAAGTCTGTGGCCTTACCTACATTTATTATGCCAGTATTATTTCAATAGAAACCTATATAGACCATTGTATAAATTGTTTTTATGTAGAATCGGTAGAGACTAGTGCATAACTAGAAATTGTGTATAATTTTAGTAATTTTAAAAAGTAATGTGTATGAACTATAGAGAAAGTTCTTCTTACGTATTGTATGAGTATGGGGTCCATGAAAAGAAACGATTGTTAAAATAATGTTGGACTTACGATCTGTATGGTTTATTAAGAAAAAAATAATGTTTTAAAATATAGTAAATATGGTCCACATTGCATTGCCTTTAGGATATTATTATGCTAGGCCACAGATACTAGGCAGACGTCACTCGTCAATTTAAAAGTTCAATTTAAAAAAAACATGGCATAAACACGACGCATTAACGAATCTGCAATTTTTTCTGTAGATTAAAGAAATGAAAAAAGGACTTCAATATTATTATTCAATAAGTTCTAGTTTTATAAACTAGTCTATCTAACTACAAAAAATATAGAAAAATAAAATGTATGGAAGTCAACACACATTGTTTTATTTAATAAAATCCGCAAGAGCTAAGGCCCAGCAGGCACTGCGGTTTTTCTCGCCTACGGTTGTGCCGGTAGGAAAATGTAGCCAATGGGGTTTCTCAATTCAGCCGCTTCCGTTACACCAATGCTTTTCAAACTGTGGATCACAACCCCCTGGGGGGCCGCTAACACTATACAGGGGGGTCGCAGCCACACAGATATTTTTAGTTATTTATTTATTTTAGAAACACAGCGAACAAAACTAAATTAGGTAGGTACATACAATCAGATTTTACCCAATTTTGGCTTCATATTTAAAGCAAAAGAGTTACAATACTTAGTTAGGTACTGTTTGCTTCGTTGAGATGAAAGCACCTGGTGCCCGAACTGGGAATTAATCTTTATCTCAGGCACCAATGACCACACAAAATTAAAAGTTTTACAGTTCTTAATATTAGGTATGTTTATTAAAATGCCTTACCGCCGCGACCACCGCCGCGAAGCGCGAGGGGGTCGTGGGCATTTATTTTTACTAACCCTTTCGCGCTATGAAAAAGATTGAAAAACACTCGCTAAGGAGCTCGCTATATTGCGCGATTGTTCCGTCGCCGATCTTCCGTGATGCAACGCTAATACAACCGATCTTCTTCGTAGTGTGTCCGATAATAGTAGATAGATAGATAGAATATACTTTATTGTACACCATGAAAATAGTAGTAAACAGGAACAACTTATAAATTAAGGGTACATGGGCGGTCTTATCGCTAAAAGCGATATCTTCCAGACATCCACTGGATGGACAAAAAATACGTAAGATCTAGAGAATGGGGACCATAGAGGAAAGAGTATTCCGTGATGGGGACAGTCCGTGGCGTACTACTGCATGTTAATTATTTTATTATTATTATTTATTTTCAAAGTAACAATGACTCAATGTGTTAGTAACAATATTACTTAATAACTATGTTAGTATTCCTATTATATAAGCTTAACTAAGATACACAAATTAATTCTTACACAAAAACATAACATACCTACACAACATTTTAAACACATAGACTCATCCACTTTTTAAAAAACGGACAGTCATACCTGCCCGCTATCACACTCAGGATGCTGTTGCTGCTCGCACGCACTCTGTGCAGCAATGAAGCAGCTCTTTTGCGCAGAATTGCTGCAAAGCCATCTGTGCGTTAATAAACTAAAATAAATAAATAGCACAAAATATATTACACATATAGGTATCATAAATATATATAATATAGGTATATAAATAATCTTACAATTTAGAATAGAGATTGGATACATAGGCAATGTCTTAAATCAAAATCTTGTCTTAATGTCATAATAGTAAACTATTTATCTACTAAATAAACTAAAATTGACTGACAGACAACGCACAGCCTAAGCCGGCGGGTCTACGAGTGCACAGGAGTTCCTTACAACGTGGGCGAGCACTAATAAAGGTCTTCCAGAAATTACGTGGGAAAGAGAAAAACGGAAAGTCACGCAAACTAAATCCAGCAGTGGACTGCGATAGTCTGAGTTGATTGATTGATTGATTGAAATCGCAAGCGGGAAGCTTGTATGCAATAAAATGGAAAGAAGCACGCTTGGTGGATGGATGTTATTAAACGAAATGAGAGTAAAGTACAAATATACAAAGTGTTATTGAAATAACTGAAAACCTCTTCAGGGGTGTACCTATTGTACTCATCAGAACGATGAACAGCTTAAGGGTTTGTCCCATAATAAAAGTTGTTCATACCAAAGACATTTCCCTACTACGTCATTATAATACCTTTATGGTTCATACTGATGAGTAAAATGACAAATGCCATCAACTCAGCCTATCGTAGTCCACTGCTGGACATAGGCCTCTCCCAAGTTGCGCCACAACGCTCGGTCCTCTGCCTTCCGCATCCAGTCCTCCCCAGCCACGTTCTTTAGGTCGTCGGTCCACCTGGCAGGGGGGCGCCCTACGCTGCGTTTGCCGATTCGCGGTCTCCACTCAAGGACTCGTCTGCTGCAGCGGCCATCGGTCCTTCGACAGACATGGCCAGCCCACTGCCACTTCAGCTTACTGATTCTACAAGCTATGTCGGTCACTCCGAAATGCAAATATAAATGTCTTAACGACACACCTCACCACAACATCATTGGTAGCGTTAAGTCAGTAGCAGTAAGTAATTCGTGAATTTCTGGTTCCATTGTTGTATACAGGGGCTGGGCAATTCTCCATTATGTGATGTTTTTGCATAATTTATATGGTAATTTTTTTTTATGTATTTTTGCACAATTTACCTTAGTTATATAAAAGTGATAACATCAAGAAACTGAATGCTACTAAAGGCACTTAAATTGACTCGTTGGTTAATGAGATATAGCTCATTGAAAATTTTCATTACCAGCTGAATGAGATGTGATCAGATAAATGAGGAATAGGGTACATATAAATTAGTAAAATGATAAATAATAAACTCGGGCATAGTTCCATCAATCATTTGTTTTAATCAATAATTCACAGTCTGGCACAGACTTGATTTAAAATCAACATTAATTGAAAATAATTGAAACCCTGCATTTAGTAGGTTCACCAACGTATACACTCTCTCTCTATCCAATAAAATATTGAGCTTATGTAATGGTAATTTACCATTTAATGAAGTTAAGTTTAATTTTCAAATTATAACAAAATAGGACTTATTCGCATTATTGATTTTTCTAAAAAATTGATAATGATAATGATACATTTTTACCCGACGAAAAAAAAGGAGGAGGTTCTCAATTCGACGCGTATTTTTTATTTTATTTATGGCCACGCATAACTTTTTACAGAGTAGTCCGATTTTGATGATTCTTATTTTAATGTATAGGGTATATTTTGAAGTTGGTCCCATTAAAATTTAAAAATCAAAATCCACCGCTAAGAGTATGAAAACAGGGGATGAGTGCTTGTTCACTTGTTCACCCACTGAATTCTTACCTGTTAACCGATTCTGGTGAAACTTGGAACACATAAATATAGTTCTAGACACTACAACATAATGGAGAGCTGGAGTTAGATTTTAGCCACATAAAAATTAAAAATTAAACTTTTTAACAAAAAATTGAACCGACGAAAACGGAAACTGAAAAGCGAAAAATTAAATGAAGCTTAACTATTCTCCTACCTAAACTAATGTAAATAACTTATTATGAGTCGGCGCCAAACAAACAATCAACGAAGATCATTAAATTACTTACTAGAGGTATAAGTTAGTGAAGTTTTACTTCATCGTGTGCTCTAAAGCACATTAGTTTTTTTAATTCTGTGCCCGTTTGAGACACGCATCCTTTCTGATCGTTTGTATTTTGAATATTAGTCCAGCCTTGTTTACGTAATAAACTAATCTCTTTTGTAAATTCCGCTAATGGTACAACAACATCATTAGTGTTACTTGAAGGCAGTTTGTAAAAAACTAGGTGCTTTCCATGAGGACACAAAATACATGATGCAACCTGTCTATCTTGATTAATGGGTGATGTAGGTTTACAAATATGTTTTAAGTCAGATAAAATTGAAGGGGACGGTGATAAATCATTTTTCTTGTCGAACAAGTTCAATGTCAGATCCATGTTCACTTTTAGGGGGAGTATTATTTGCAATCAACTGAGAAATTTTCTCGTGTTCTTTTTTCTTAAATAGTAAGCGTTAAAATTCTTTCTCCATCTCTATCTTTGAATTCTCTGTTGTCTTGTTGAAATTTCTGAATGCTTAGCTGCTTTTTGTCTTCCTTACGTCTAAGATATCTGAGATTGTCGGCCTTTTGCTTTTCTTTCCATAAATTTTCGTCATTCTTAATACGGTTATATCTTCGTCTCTCTGCAATCGTTTTTTCAAAAGTCTTTCTTCCCTCTTCTGCTTCTTTATCTTCCCCATTTCGTATTACATGAAAAATACAGTACAACAATCAGTTTTTGGTAGAATAGCCCATAATATTGCTAAATATCACATTTACCTGGACCCTAAATCATTTATCTGCCGCAAATTCGCCAGAAAAATACAGAAAAATTAGAGCCGGATAAATGAGATATATTTATTGAAATTAATTTATCTTTAGATCGTAAAACAGCTAAAGAGCAATAAATACATAGCAGCCTTATAAAACTTCTTTGATTTTTGGTCATGTTATTTCGTTAATATCCTGTAAGTTTTTCAATATTAAAACATGACCATAAAAATTAGACCACTTACCTTACAAAAGCCAGAATCGATAATATTATCGTGTTTAATTAGCTACTCGAGTGGCACAGACACATCCTTACTGCACGTTAGCGCGGCAGCAAATGACAGGAAACGAATGTAGAATCGAGTCGGCTGTTACATTAGACGGTTTTTGTAGAAACTTAGAGAAAGCATGAGCCATAGAAATTATGCTTAAACGATTGGACATTTTAAAAACTTCTCTAAATATAATTGTTTATTATGAAATAAACTATAACAAGTGGAAAATTACAGGCACATATTTGAAGTATCGTTGCAAGTGCATTGATTCAATTAATACATTGCATACTTAAAGTTTTAATGACTTATATTGATAAATTGTGAGTTTGGACGCGCCATATTAATTAGATTTTGGATGTTTATAAGTCAATTACTAAAATGTTATAATATTAAACGAAAAAATAAGTACAGGCCTTAATGGAGCACTACTATAAGAGCAATATTCAATAAATATATAAGCATAAAATATTTAAAAACATATGTTATCTAACGAAAAACCTGTCTAATTCGCAGTTCAGAGAATTGCCCGGCTACAGCCCCATTCATTTCTTAAAATTATTCGTTCATCCATGTCTCTAATTAGAATCTCATGAATTAATACTTTCTGCATAGGTATAGGTACAGTTACTAATCAAGTCTTTCGGCCATAAGTCGAGTACAATCCCCGGATCACAATATAAGGGTAAATTAGTCTATAAAATCAATATTTCGATCGAGATGACGCGTACTTTATGGGCTCTGTTACTTCTCCAACTATTCATTTGACTGTTACACTTGGTGGGCGTGATGGGGGTGACCCAGAAGATCATTTGTTCCTCACCCAGTACATTGAGAGTGGAAACATCGTGGAAGGCAGGCGGCTAGCTAGAGTTATTTTTACTGAAAGCCTTTTCATAAATAGCTACGCGGGATATTTCACTGTGAGCAAGAAGTACGACTCCAATCAGTTTATGTGGTACTTCCCCGCGACGCGATGGCACCGGACACCAAAAACGCCCCCGTCATTGTGTGGCTGTCGATCTACCTATTTTTATTATTATTTACTTGGACGAATGAAATTATTTAATTAATTCTTTATGCACAACTGGGTACAAAGGCGGTCTTAACACCATAGGCCTTCTCTACCAGACAACCTTAGGGTAATGCAGAGACAAAGAATAAGGTAGATGCACCAGTAAAGTAATAAAATATGTTTCGTACCACGGACTTATAATTACATATAATAAAAATATATAATATTGGCTGTGCTTGCACTGCCGCTGCAGCTGCGGAGACCCTCAAGCGGCGCAAATATAGGAATCTCATTGGTTGTTATGATTTTGAGCCGTTTGGGGTTGATACGCTCGGGCCCTGGGGTCCAAGTGCACGGCTCCTTTTCAAGGAAATTTCTAAGAGACTGGTCAACGCTTCGCGTGACCAGAGGGCTGGCTTGTTCTTTGGGCAAAGAATAAGCGTTGCCATTCAACGTGGCAACGCTGCCAGTCTCCTGGGCACGCTTCCAGATGACAGTGGTGTGTAGGAGTTCTTTGACGCCTAAGTCCACTTTATTTTATTTTTTTAGTGTTTTATTTTAATTTGTATTTTGTACATATTTATATTGTATATATAAATTAATACAGGTAGATAGATAGGTATTAAGAAGTGAACAAAGTTATATTTAATATTTATAACAATAAATATAGATAAATACCTATGTACTTACATTATACATATAATAAAATATACATATTATACATACCTACATATATAACATCAAGATAAATCAAAGTCGAGCTGAATCTGCTAAATTGTTTATTATTTTATTTTTCATTTTGAAACTGCCTCGTTGGTCTAGTGGTCGCAAGCGCGACTGCTGAGCGTGGGGTCCTGGGTTCGATTCCCGGGTCTGGCAAAGTGTTATTGGGTTTAGGAAATTCTCAGTAGCAGCCCGGAGTATGGATTTGTGCCCGGTTAATGACAATAGGCTCGCCCCCTATTACATGGGACTATAACATAACTGGCGAAATGTGGGTGTACTATAGGTACACCTCTGCCCCACCCTTTCGGGGAATACAGGCGTGATGTTATGTTCATTTTGAATTCTACCAACTTTTGGCACTACATCTACCAATTTCTTAAAATTAGTGTTGGCAACACTGCGTGAACATAATGGCTGCGTTCAGTACAGTTCAGTATTATCGTTAGTGATGGGCATTTATCCGGATAAATACTCAAAATGTATAAATACTCGAGTAAAAATTGAAAATGTAAGACCCGAACCCGATATACCGAAAGTCCGCCACTTTCGAGAAACTATTCCCGATGCAGCAACGGCATTTTTTACACACCATACATTTACTACATCCACAGAATATGTTTACCTACTTACTTGAGTTGTAAGAGCTTTTTTAATTAGGATGTTTTGAATATTACTGTTTCCATTCCGATTTAAAAAAAAACGAGCTACCTATCATCTAATGTTGATGTTTTAAGTTTCAAAAATTGTTTTTATGGTTAGCTAAGTATTCAATCGACGGCGACGCGACTGCGAGATTGGAGAAAAACCTCGCGTGCACGGGCGTGCAGCAAAATCAAAGTTTAAATCGCGCGAATATTTTTATAATGAACGAACGGGTACGGATGCGAGAATTCGTAATTTTATGTGTGTATGTGTTTGTATTAGTATGTAAGGCCAGCATAGTAGGTACTACATTCATTTGGTAAATCATGTAAGCAGAAGAAAAACACCGTGGTTAACCTAGGCCCAGGGGGGTCATGACCCCCATGACCCCCCCCTGGATCCGCCTTTGGCGATGAGACGAATCGTATTTTTTTCCAACTCAAATCATTCAAGTTGAAGTGATGGTCGATTCGAATCACAATTCGAGTTGGTTCGACTTGGTCGGTAGTAGTAAACACGTGGTGCGAATGCGATGAGATTTTGAAGAAACATAATTCGAATCAGCGAGTTCAAAGGATAACTCGAGTTATTCGAGTTGAATTATTCGAATCGCCCATCGCTAACTCAGTAATTCTGCGTAAAATGCATTCAAATATCGTTAGCAAAAAGCCTAGTATCCAGTTCTTTCCATTCTTCTTCGAATTAATCACTAAATAAAAGAAAAAGTTGAAATTGACGCCAAAACCATAGCCGCCATTATTGTGAAATAAAATTTTCAAAATAAAATTCACGTGCTCATATAGAGTGCGACCCTTAAATTAGTAAGAAATCTTTAAATCATGGCTGATAACGACGACCTTCTGGACTACGAAGACGAGGAGCAAGCAGATCAGCAAACCGCTGAAGGGGTAACCGAAGCGGCGCCAAAGAAAGAGGTTAAGGGATCCTACGTATCTATTCACAGCTCCGGCTTTAGGGATTTCCTGTTAAAACCCGAGATACTGCGCGCCATCGTCGACTGCGGCTTCGAGCATCCATCAGAAGTACAACATGAATGTATTCCGCAAGCCGTCCTTGGTATGGACATCCTGTGCCAAGCCAAGTCTGGAATGGGAAAAACCGCCGTTTTTGTGTTGGCGACGCTGCAGCAGCTGGAACCAACAGAAAATCACGTCTACGTCCTCGTAATGTGCCACACTAGAGAATTGGCTTTCCAGATCAGCAAAGAATATGAGCGTTTCTCAAAATACATGGCTGGCGTCAGAGTGTCGGTATTTTTCGGTGGTATGCCCGTACAGAAAGACGAGGAGGTGCTCAAAACTGCATGCCCGCACATCGTTGTTGGCACACCTGGTAGGATTCTGGCGTTAGTAAACAGTAAGAAACTGAATCTAAAACATTTGAAGCACTTCATACTCGATGAATGTGACAAGATGCTTGAATCTCTGGATATGAGACGCGATGTGCAAGAGATATTCCGTAACACTCCTCACGGGAAGCAAGTGATGATGTTCTCTGCAACCTTAAGCAAAGAGATTAGACCAGTGTGTAAGAAGTTCATGCAGGACCCTATGGAAGTGTATGTGGATGACGAAGCCAAGCTGACATTGCATGGCTTGCAGCAACACTATGTCAAACTTAAGGAGAACGAGAAGAATAAGAAGCTGTTTGAGCTACTTGACGTACTGGAGTTTAACCAGGTTGTTATATTTGTGAAGTCTGTCCAACGCTGCATAGCCTTGGCCCAGCTGTTAACAGACCAAAACTTCCCAGCCATTGGTATTCACAGGAACATGACTCAAGATGAGCGTCTCTCCCGTTACCAACAGTTCAAGGAGTTCCAGAAGAGAATCCTAGTCGCGACCAACTTGTTTGGAAGAGGAATGGATATTGAACGAGTGAATATTGTGTTCAATTATGACATGCCTGAAGATTCGGACACCTACCTACATCGTGTGGCTCGTGCTGGACGTTTTGGTACTAAAGGACTAGCAGTAACAATGGTATCTGATGAGAATGATGCCAAAATCCTCAATGAAGTTCAAGACCGATTCGATGTCAACATCACGGAGCTGCCGGACGAAATAGATTTATCAACTTATATAGAAGGCCGATAAATTACTAAATTCTCCCATTCCTTTTTACCAGCGCAAGAACTTTTTGAATGCCCTGCTACCTGCTTAATATTGACTCGGAATAGTGCTAAATATTATTTGATTTACAAGTTGAACAGTATAATGATTATATCATGCAATAGAATTCTTTTTTAACACATTGAGATGCCAGGCATTCAGAAAGTACTGTTGTTTTGTCAACACAAGTGTGTTTTATTTGACTAAGAAATGTTCACTTTCCTGGCAATGGAGTGTTTTGTGTGGTTTATTTGTGCACAGATTGCTCATGTCCAGATACAAAGTAACAATAGGTTAAACATTAATTAAAATAACATTTGATATTGTGATAAACTGGCTTTCATTTTTTCCCAAGTCTTAAGGATGGAGTATTATGTATTTATCTTAACTATTATAAAATTGTAAACGTCTGTTTGTTTGTTTGTTCCAGCATCACGCTAAAACTACTGGACCGATTTTGATGATTTTTTTTTTGTTTGAAAGCTGATGATCTGACTTAAAAACTGGTATGGATTTTGAGAAAGAAAGAAAGAAAAAAAAATATTCGTGGGTTGCGTACTCACCCGACAGATCGAAGCTTCTATGCATTTGCACGAGCGGATAGTAATGTACGATGGAGTGGAGTGGAGTGGACTGGGGACGGGACATGGGACAGGACAGTGGGACGGCACATGGGACTGGACATAGGATGGGACATGGGACGGGACGATAGTGATATAGTGGGACAGTACGACAGTGGCAGTGGGACGGTGGGACACTGGGGTAGCGGGGCAGTGGGTTTGTGGGGCTGCGGGGCAGCGAGGCATCGGGACAGTGGGGCGGAGAAGCGGGGCAGCGCGGCGTGGGCCAGCGGTGCAGCGTGTCAGCGGGGCAGTGGGGTACCGGGGCAGTGGGATAGTGGTGCTGCGGGGTAGCGGGGCAGTAGGGGAGTGGGGCAGCGAGGCAGGCAGTGGGGCAGGGGGATAGTGGGCAGTGGGGTAGCGGGGCTGCGGTGCAGCTGGGCAGCGGGACAGTGGTGCAGTGGGGCAGCGGGACAGTGGGGAAGCGGGGCGGGCAGAGGGGTAGTGGGGCAGTGGGGTAGCGTGGCAGGCTGTGGGGCAGTGAGATAGTGGGGTAGCGGGGCATTGGGGGGCAGAGGGGCACGCAGTGGGGCAGTGGAATAGTGGGGCAGTGGTGTAGCGGGGCAGTGGGGGCAGCGCGGTAGCGGAGCAGTGGGGCAGCGGGGCAGTGGGGAACCGGGGAAGTGGGGCAGCGGGGTTGTGGGGCAGTGGGATGGTGGGGCAGCGGGGCCGTGGGGTAGCGGGACAGTGGAACAGTGGACTGGAATGGACTGGATTGGACTGGACTGACGTGGGTTAGCAGAATTTAACGCGAGCGGAGCCGCGGGTAAAAGCTAGTTTATTTATAAAAGTACAGCTACATCACGTACATTAAAATAATCACCATACTCTTTTTAACTAATCTGTAACTGGTCTGATGGACATGACAATAACGGCGTACATAACACTTATAATTATTTGGCTATAAAGAGCTACATAATTCGCAAAAGAGAAGTAAAAATTTGAATTACACAATTACATAATATAGGCAAGTGCATACATTAAAACTAAAAGGTCAAATAGATTCCAGAGCAATAGTCGAAGGGTTGCGGTTGCTTTATGATGTCCAACAACAACATAGAGCAACCGCAACAACAACTGCAGCTATGAAATTTCACATGAGTGGTATAGGCACAAATTAAAGAAAGGAAATTTATGTTGTGGTGTAGATACTAGGCCGCTATAGATTAGTGATTAATATACAATATTACCTAATAAATGTATCGTTCATAATTAACGCCGACTCAATAAACACTAGCTATAGGGCATTATATGCCAAAGTATGGATTGATGATGTTTGTCTTTCAATCCATTCAGCGGATGAAACTGCTGAACGGATTTGAATGAAATTTAGCACAAAAATAGTTCTGGATACTATAGATACCTGGATAGGATAATTTTTATCGACGTTAACTAATAATGCCCTCCCGGCCGAATTTCAACGGAGACTAGCTATCTGCATGGGACATATTGTAGTGCGCAAACACAGGTAGTGCACTCTATTCCCTCACTCTCATAATCCGATGGGCCGGCAATCCGACACGACCGGAGAGAGATCAGGCGCAGGACCGACGGCTTCACGTGCTCTCTGAGGCACAGGTACGCTAGTAATATATAAGTCTATGGGTACAGGGGTATAGCACCGAAAGTTTCTTTCTCCAGGCTGCTATTGAGAAATTTTCTTGACAAAAAAATCCCAATAACAATGCGCGACCCGGGAATCGAAACCAGGACCTCCTGATCTGAGCTTGAAGACGTTACCGCTAGACCACCGAGGGTGCTGTAGTAGTATTTAAATAAGAAGTCTAACGTAATAAAATCTATGTCAATCCAATTAAAAAGGTAAACACACATATATCATTAATCTGTGGGTAAACAAATGGGTCACCAAATCAACCATTTTAGTGTTGTGATGTCCAATTGTAGTGTCAATTACAAATCAATTAATGAATTGAATGATTCGAAATGACTCATTGAATGACTAACAAATATTATGCTTTTTTTGGGACCTTTTTAAACTGTATAGGTAAGTGGTTTTTCTTGTAGTAGGCTACCGAGTGAATTTCCAAAAACAATTCGAAAATAATAATCAAACGAATATTCTTGGAAAAAGTTATGACTGGTTAGTCAAATTTTTTAGTAGTAGTAGAGCTCCTTTGTGAAAGAGCTCGTCCGGGGAAGTATTACCACCGTACCTACTTCTCCGCCAAATAGTGATGCTTGTATTGCTGTGTTTCGGTCTAATCTAAAGGGTACGGGTGCCGGTGAAATTATAATCACATGAGACTTTCCATCTTCATGTCTCAGTTTGGCGAACCGACTTGTGGTACCATTTAGGCAACAGCCTACGTGGTATTGCAGTTGTTATGGGCAAAGGTGGTAACATCAAGTGGGCCTTTAGCTCGTTTCGCCATCCTATACTATAAAAAAATTAAAAAAGTTGAAACCTTCAAAATACGGTTACATACGGATGAATGTGCTACTAATTCCGTTTAGTGAGTGATTGTGTGATAATTTTACCGAAATTGGGTTTGTTTACCTTTTTATTTAATTGGATTGACATAGACTATAGTACTATACAAGCGCATTTGGTATGGTTCCCGTCAAAATATAGGCCAAACGATCCGAATATCTTACAGGTGAGTGGATCATTATCAATAGGTGGGGATTCTTTGTGTTGATTTTAAAACAATATAATTAGACACGGCAAAGGACCATCCAGTCATGCATCAAGACGGGTTGCACTGCAAGTTAGGTAAAAAAATATTATCTGGTCCCACCTAGCAGGAATAAGACATATAATAAGATATATAATAGGAAGAATAAGGTCTTATTCCTCCTAGGGTCCCACACATGCTTTGGGCTTTGCAAGTGCAAGCACATTGCCCCGTGAATCCCGTAATTTAAATTGGCGTAAACAGAAAGCACGCGCCCGTCTTGATTCTAAATGAAAAGGTAAAGTGGCCAAATATTGCAACCGGGAATCAAACCCACTTCACAATTGAACGAATTCGTCCAAGACTTCACAATGATTATTGTACCCTCGTTTTACCTTTTTGGAGATATAGGATTTTGTGGAAACTACAACTACATTTCCAAATTGCCGGGAATCGAACCCGCTTTTCAATGACTAGTAACTGTAATTTGTTTTTTTACGATATCATTTCATTTTCAAAATTAGAGTTATTACGGTCGACCACGTTAGTGGTGATAAGTTGACATTGAGATGACAGCGCCTTTATTCCGTAAGCAGTAATGGCGGTTTTCTAATTCAAGTGTTACCACTGTCATGCAGTTGACTGTAGGTACATAGGTACTTGCGTAGCCATGGTCAAGGGCATTCGCTTATCGTCATTCTGTCATCAAAATCAAATTAATGAAACAAAGCAATCATTTATCATACAAAAATATATATTCTTATTTTATATTGGTAACAACAAGTGATTCATGTAATAGTAATTTTCTCAAACATGCCTACATTTTAATACAATAGGTTCAAACATCTCTGAAAACAAACAATGACGTAATCTTACTGCTAGCAGTTGGTATAAAATCAATAAAATGTTAATTGAGGTTTAAACTTAACATGACATCCAAAGTACCTATGGTTTTATCAAAATATCCAAAAATTTTTATATGCATTTATGCATGCGAAGTGAAATCTAAAGATATAAATTGTAGAAATAAATAATCACTCATAAGCAGGATTCGAATCTGAAACTCCTGGCTCAGTATGCCAGTGCTTCAGCCACTAAGCTACACAGTACGCACACAGTGTTCACGGTAGCTTAGTAGCTTAAGCACTGGCGTTTTGAGCCAGGAGTCACAGGTTCAAATCCTGCTTGTGAGAGAGTTTTTCTTTCCACAATTTATATCTTTAAAATATCCCATATTTGACAATTTACGTAGATACATAGGAACCCTTAGGGCCGGTATTTCAATAGTCTAATAACTTTTAACTGAGGAATAAATGTGACATTTTGACAGATTTTCTACGTCTACAACTGTCAACATGTCAAACTTATTCCTCAGTTAAAAATTAACTGGCTATTGAAAGACCGACCCTTAGAATCAAAATCAATTAAGTCCCAAATAGACAGCCTTTTTGGGACTGTCAAAAGTTTTCTCATGCGTAAACCGGGTGATAAGATCTAATGCCCACTTGGGCTGATCTCCGGGCACCATGTGGCCTGCGTTCCTTACCAAGATCTCCACCAGTTTCCCAGCTTGTTTCACATACCCAGCTACTTCTCCATCCACCTTCCAAATATATCTCTTGGCAGTCTTATATTCTTGAGCACCGGTAAAGTTCAAGTTTCTGAGGTAGTTTATAGTTAAGGGGTAAGCCACAATGATGTCTAACTGACCGTTGTATATGACTACATAGTAGTGATCTAGAAGCTCAGATATCCATGGGGCTACAGACTTCATCACGTCTTGTTTCAGATGTTTTTCAACCAGAGATCCGTTATTGAAAGGTAAGTTTCCAACATGTATCATTTTTCGGACTGCAGTTTTCTGCAACATCGGTCCAAAATCTTCAAACTGAGTGTAGTCTTTTGTGTGCAAAAAGTTAAAATAGAAATTGAATCCAGTCATGTTAGTGAAGAGACTCTTGCCATCTATCAGGTCACCATTCAACAGGGTATCAAAAGTGGCAAAGGCATCATCCCATTTTCCCTGTTTTATAAAGTTTTTAGTTTTATTTTCATATTCTTCAAAAACTTTAGCTTGGTTCCAATCTATAAGACCTATTTGGTACAAATATTTGCCATACACTAGCTGATGTTCAGGGTCACTCAGTCCATTGCCAATAGCAATTCCTTTCATGTTAATCTTCAACTTTGCTGTGGGGTTCTTCTTGTGTATGGTGTATGCTAGAGCGGGGACATACTTCCCTCCATATGACTCACCGGTCACAAAGAACTTGTTCTGCTGCAGTTCAGGGAAGAGCTGGAAGAACTGTATCAACGTTGTGTATAACTGGTCACCTGCCTGTGTCTCGTCAGTACAGTAGCCTCGGCTGTCGTTTGTGAAGCTGAATCCAGTCCCAACGGGGTTGTCTATGTATATCATGTGGTGACTCAAAGCCCAATTGTACTTCCTTCTCTCGAATTTATCTTTATACACTCTTAGTGGACCATTTTCAGTGAACAGACCATACAAGGAGGTCGCGCCGGGGCCTCCCTGCAGCCACACGACGACGGGGGCATTCTTGTTGTCCGGTACCATCGCGGGGAAGTACCAGAAGAATTGGTTGGAGTCGTACTTCTTGTTCACAGTGAAATATCCTGCATAGCTCTTGATACGAAGACTTTCCGTAAACGGTACACGAGCCAGACGTCTTCCCTCTTCAATATTCCCACTCTCCACGTACTGGGTGAGAAACAAAGGAGATCCTGGATCACCCCCGTCGCGCTCGCCAAGGTTTAGCTTCGGATAACGGTGAAAGAAACCTTCGGCATTATAAAATACTTGGAAAATTAGCAGAGCCCACAGCGTGAGCGCCATCTCGAACCGAATACTGACCCGTCCCAATTACACAGCCAATTAGTCGCCTTCACCGCTTTATCATTCTCTTTAAGGAAAAATAAATAATGAGTTGCTGTTTTACCGGCTTATCAATATCAACGAGTGATGTGACATGTCCACTTTTATTTACTCAAGTGACATGAAAAAAAAACGTACTCGAGTGAAAAAATTCTACTCGAGTTCACTCTGACTCGAGTCACTCGCCAATCATTTAACGATACATGCGAAACGAAGTGTTTTTATTCTTTTAAGAACGCTTTTCCATTTTGTCTGTTATTTGGTTTTATGAATAGACCATTTAAACCATTTATTTTGCCACACATACACAAAATATACATATTACATGCAAAGGTAACAGGACAAATTACTGAGAACACAACATGCATACAACATAATATGTGTGGCAAGCAAGGGATCCAGCTCAACATTTGCTGTGCATGTAGGTATGCACAGCACTGATTTTCAGCTGGTCCCTCCCATGGTATAATAACACCAGGTAGTCTCTTCCCGTGACAGCTAGGTCACGTGATTGCCTCCGTACTACGTCATCGGCCGTGGAGCCAATAGCGGGCTGTTAGCGTGACACTTGTCAGTTTGATGTGCTGCCACTTTGTGAAAATAAATTACCCGAGCAAAATGCATTTTTTCATTTACTTTCTTCTATAATGAATGACTTTTGACCTAGTAATTTAATATAGTTTCCTTTATTAACTAATTAGATGAATAACACGAGCTAACAAATAGTTACGCTAGTTAGGAATTTATTTTATATTCATTATGAACAAAAATCTCCTTAAGTATATTGAAGATATCAATCAATGGCAGCACTGATCGTGACGTAGCTTGGAGGCATCGCGCTGTCATTGCGGGAAGAGAATACCTGGTGAAACATCTTATTATACCATGGTCCCTCCCATCTGTATATTTAAAAAGTGAAATTTACGCGCACAAGAAAAAAAAAAGTAAATGAAAGAAGACATCTGACATCAAATACCTAATACAAAAAATTGGAATTTAATTCGAATTTAAATTTAACCAAAATAAGTGTATTTTACAAAATCGTATATTAGTATTATAGACTAATAAGTCACAATAATTATGTTCATTTGGTACATACAAGTTGTATTTTATATAAATAAACAAAAAAGCCTTGAAAATAAAAAAATAAAATAACATTTTTTGAAACAGTTAAGTGACACAACCGAACATCACACATTGCACAATAATAATCACCTATAACACAGCTAAGCATTACACGATATAGTCACAATTACATGTATGTGTAGGGGAAGATGGGGTGGCTTCGTGCAATTTTTACTCAGAGCCTTGTAAAAAAAAAACTAAAAACTATTTCATAACAACCTCAACGCTGCTGTATTACCTAGTTATCTGGCTATAATAAAGCTGACTGTCAGTGTTGATTTAATGCAGCACAACTGAGCAATAGCCGTTTAAAAAAAAATGGAAAACGTATGAATGCACCCCACACGTGGGGTAGCTTCGTACATAGGATGGGGTACATTCGTTCATGGTGGGAGCCTTCGTACACAGTAATAAAAATACATTTGTAAATAAAAACTTTTTAACAAAAAATAAAACCGACTTCAAAAACCTTAACTAAAAAGTAAAAAATAATCCTTGTATGTATTTCAAAATCTTAACATAAACCAAAATTTTGAAGGTGGCGCGTGACTGTCCCTTTGCGTCATGTAAATAAGTATAATGTACTGTCGAGCGCTTATCTATAGTAAAAAAACAGTTTATGCGAACATACATGAAAAACACGCGCCGCCTTCAAAATTTTGGTTTATGTTAAGATTTTGAAATACATACAAGGATTATTTTTTACTTTTTAGTTAAGGTTTTTGAAGTCGGTTTTATTTTTTGTTAAAAAGTTTTTATTTCATACTTTTTAGTTGATAATTCACAGTAAAACGAAACTATTAGTAGATCATCTAGGTAAGCGAAGCTAAATTAAACTGATTTATTGAAGCTGGTTAAAAAACTACTCGAGCTAAGTCAATAAAATTTATATGGGACCACCGCGCGGACTTCCTCTACCAAATAAAAAAACAACCACGCAAATCGGCCTAGAAATCTCGGAGTAATCGGTGTACATACATGAAAAAAAAAAAAAAAAAAAAAAAAAAAAAAAAAAAAAAAAACCCGCCGAATACATAACCTCCTCCTTTTTTTGAAGTCGGTTAAAAATATATATGTTTATTAAGTACATATAAATATATATTACTAAAATACAACATGACTTCTGAAAGATACCGTCAAATTTTGATTATAGTTAACACAGAAACAGTCTTAAAATCAATAGCTTTTTCTGTCTTATTGGCAAAGCTGTGATATTTGCCTCCGACAACAAACTTAGCGCGCTTTTCATTTCCTTTGCTCTACTTATTCTTTCTTTCTCTTGTTTCTTTATCTCTTCTACTTTTAACATAACATAATATCACGCCTGTATTTCACAGAAAGGGTAGGCAGAGGTGTCCCTATAGCACCTGCACCGATATTACGCCAGTTATGTTATAAGATCCATGTAATAAGGGGCCGAGCCTATTGCCATTAATCAAGCACAATTCCAGACTCCAGACTGCTACTGAGAATTTGCTAATAAAAAAATCCAATGGCACTGTCCAACCCGGGAATTAAACCAAGGACCCCATGCTTAGCAGTCGCACCTGCGACTACTAGACCAACCAGCTAGTATTTTACATTTTTAATTTTTTAATTCAGTGTAAATCCTTGATTTTGCTGTAATTTTTCCTTTCTATGACTTTTTGGGCGCATTTTTATATACCTTGGAATAGAATCAAATAATTTCAGGTGTTAGCAGGCCTAAAACTGATATTGATGGTGGATCAACAACCCAGTCTAACGGTTGTGAGAGTAGAGGGTGAAGCTGGCGCAGAACTCAGTGGAAGATCTTGTTGAATTAGATGTATATCTGCGGGCATGGATGCGCGTTGCCATTTAGATCAGCTGTAGAAACTGCAATTTCTTCAGGCACCGTTTGATGCATGCTGCTGCTGTAGTGTAGAAATTGACTGATAAACCTAAACTAGTGCCAAATCCTCGTCGCGGAAAGCCAGCTTGTTAAATGGCCATATTCCAGTCTTGAAATAATAATCTTCTAGGTGAAACAACCATCACAACTCACAAAGGGTGCCTTTGTACACGGTACGAACCCACCCCGTAAATGTGTACGAAGGTGCCCCAACCCAAACAATCAACAAATTTATTAGTTGAAAAAAAACAGTTGCCGTTATCCAAAAATAAATAATAACATAATAATTTCACACATCTATTTACCAACTACAATGAATATTTTTTACAATTTGATCAAAATTTATCAGGGATAAAAAAGTTTAAAGTTAAGTCTTAATATTACTTACGCAGCGCGAAAACACGTTTCGACTCGGCTCAACTAAGCTATCGGCCGCACTGCCTGCTCCGTCCCGCGGGAAGCCTATGCTTATAAGTGGGAAACACGAACATAAAGATAACCGTGCTAACGTATTAGATAGTGGAGATACAGTCACTGTGCGAAAGCTCCCTATGTGCGAATCCACCCCATCTTCCCCTACAACACCCCACACGAGATCGACAGACACAAGTTCCTGCTAGGGTAACTTTTGAATAACTAAAAGTTCTCTAGTGATATGCTTTTTCAAAGTCAGTTGGGACATACTTTGGCGTAAGGGAGGAGGTAAATCGTTCCATATCTTGGTAGCAGAGTACTTAAAACTTCCTTTGTAATTTGCCGTTCTATGCGCTGGTATTACCAGGTCGTTTGCCATTCTTCTGCGTGTATTTATCTGATGAGCATCCCTTAGCCACTTCAGCTTCTCAAATAAGTATCTAGGTCTTTTCTTAAGAGCAATTTTGTGCACCAGACATGTTACATGTTTTTGTTGTTGTAGACCATATTTGCTCATTTTTATCAGCATATTATACCGGTTAATTTCGATATATGAATGTTAATTTTGTAAGACTGACGGTGTTTTGAAATAAAACTTCAAGCTTGTAGTTTTATTAAGCCTTAACTTATTGACAAAATAAAAAATAATTAATTCAAGGATTGTGACAAGACTGATGACTCCATAAAGGCGAATTTTCGAGTGACTCGTGAACCACTCGAGTGACTCGACCACTCGAGTAGTTTATTTATATTTTTTATCAAGCTGTACTGTCCCACTGCCGGGCAAAGGTCTCTCCAGGCAAAGGACCAGTAGCTCTTCCAGGCGTTTTCGACGCGACGGTCGATTTCCTTGTCTTGCCTATTTTCAAAGAAGACTAGCTGGCCCAGGTAAATGTATTCATTGAGATAGTATATTTCCTGCCCATCGACCTCGACCCTATGTTCCACGCAACTGGTCATGACCTTTGTCTTTGATCGATACATCATCAGTCCAACCCTACGCCTGGCTGTGCTCAGTTCTTGGAGCATTTTTTGTATTTGTTCTGGGCAAGGGGCGAAGAGGACGATATCATCAGCAAAACGAAGGTTTGACAGTCTTTTATTACCAACTTGAATGCCCATTTCTGCCCAAGAGTCTGCCAGAGATTTAAATATCTCTTCTAATGTGCTAGTGAATAGTTTAGGAGAGAGCGGGTCACCCTGTTTTACTCCTTAATGATTCTAGTTTGATCTGTACTATTGCTGTAAATTACTTTAAGAATGTCTATGTAAACTTTATCTAGGTCTTGACATTGTAAAGCTGAAAATATGGCATTGTGCTCAATGCTGTCAAATGCCTTTGTGTAGTCCACGAAGGCTAAATATAAGGGTTTTTAAAATTCAGAATGCTTTTCTATTATCAGGTTAAGAGTTTGAAGGTGGTCAGCACAGATTAATGATATATGTACTAGTGGTCAGTGGTTGACAAACTTGGTCGAAAACCGGCTTGTTCTGGTGGTTGGTGGGAGTCTAATTTTCCATCGATTCGATTGTGGATGACCTTGATAAATACCTTGTAAATATGTGAGACTAAACTTATAGGTCTATAGTTATTTATATTGCATTTGTCTCCTTTTTTATGCAGAAGGATTATGTTAGAGTGACATCTTTGTTGGAATTGTACCCGTTTGCAAGATCGTATTAAATAAGTTGGTCAAATGAGGAAGAAGTGTGGAAGATCCAAGTACTTAGTACTCAAGTAAAATTGTTAAATTGCTGGAGTGGTAAAATCGAACTCGAGTCGCATCAGTGCATCACTAATATCAACATGCCTAAGCTAGTGATGGGTGTAATCAATTATCCAGATAATCGACCCTAATCGATTATGACTTTTATGATCGATCAAGTAACCGATTACATAACCAGCCCATTACTGTCCCACTGCTGGGCACGGGCCTCTTCTCAGTAAGAGAAGTAACCGATTACATATAAAAAAATTGAACACTAATTTTGGACAAAAATTAGCAATATAAGTTAGATTTTGATATTATAACAAAAGAAAAGTATATGAGAAATTATGACTTATTTAATAAAGATGATGAAGACTGTTCATCATCATCATCATTTCAGCCGAAAGACGTCCACTGCTGGACATAGGCCTGAAGACATATTTTTAAACAATAAAGTGTGTGGATCAGAATTTAATTATCAGTTGACCTACGGCCAAAATTAATATCCAATCTATCCACGATTTACCCTACTGGACATAGAAATTTGACATATTTTGTATGGAGCTTATAAAAATTCCTATCTCTAGTAGGGCAAATCGTGGATAGATTAGATATTAATTTTGGCCGCTAGAGGTTAAGTATCAAATACAAAACGTTTGTATTTGATACTTTTTTTTAAATTATACTTTTAGGAGTTGTATTAAAGTTAATAAAATTGTATATTATTGTTATTGTGTGCCTCTGACTGTAGTAAATAAACCATTTTTCTTTCTTTCTTGTTATTTGAAGCATAGAACCAGCACTATTAATAACGTATTGATATTTTACAAAATTAACAAAGTTTTTTGTGATCCCCAGCAGTGTGACCGTTTTTAAAAAAGGTAATCAACTAAAAAATAATGTTTTTAGTACTAAAGAAGTCGGTTAAAAATAATAAAATACATACAGAATTATAGGTACTTAATTTGTACTAAAATAAAATTCAAATAAAACACCTAATTTTTTAGTTTTTTTTTTATATCAATTATCAAAATTCAATTCAAATTGTGTTCTAAATTAAAAAAAAAAAAAAATATTATAAGACATTCATTTAAATTAAGCAAAAAACAATGTTTCAATCACCGATATATATGTACTACGTACTAGATGTGCTGTTCAAAAGAACAACATGGTTACACAAAGTTGTGGTTCCGGAACCACGATGACATCTGTCATTAGTTCACTTGACAGCTGTCTCGCGAACACACGTAAATTTTATCAACGGTTGCGTCAACTGAATTTGGAACATGCTGCTTATATGAGATCGCGTGTCTATACAGGGTTATTTGTAAAACACCATTAACCTCTCAGGACTATGTTACTAACATCATAATCAACAACGTTTGTTCTATGACTTTTAAAAATTCATCATATTTTCGTTCATCAGATTTTCATACAAAAATAAAAATATTTTAGTTGAACGCACTAAATGTTACGTAGTCCATGCGAAGCAAAAGAAAGCGCGATAGTTAAATAGCGAGGGGAGCGGGGTTAGGGCGGCGGGAGCGCTTGAACTTGACCTATTTACGGACGGTCCTCAGTCGGTCGGTCGCTTTGATGCACTTGCGTCGCGGCAGACGTAGGTAGGTACAGCAACATACAGAGTTGAAATATGTTAGATAGGACAACAAAATCTTGAAGGTTTGTTTTCGGTAAATTTTTTTTTTTTTTTTTTTTTTTTTTTTGTTTTGTAAAAAGTTGTTGTTTATGATGTTAGTAACATAGTCCTGAGAGGTTAACGGTGTTTTACAAATAACCCTGTATATTGATGTCGTTGGTTTCAATCATTGAATTATATGTTTCAATTTTATATATTTAGTACGGAAGGAATTAGGTAGGTTAATGAACTAAGGGACGCAGAACCTTACCTTGGATTATCCATTGCAATGTTAATTAAAACGATGATACCTATTTAAAAACTTCAGATACTTCGTCTTCATTCAAACCTCGATTATTTTCCCATTTAATTATATAAACTACAATACAATACCTACAGTACTACAATATCTGTGTATTTTCCATTCCTTAAAATTTTCCCAAAAACGATTTTTTACCCCAAAATTACGAAACCAAACCCCGATCTTCCTGTAGCACAATTTGTGGGAGTAACCGTAAACTATTTGTACATACTATTTTAAAAAAGAGACAAATTATACAGCTGTGATAAGTATCAGACAAAGACAAAACTAGGCCAATGAATGAAAGTTAGTACTGCCAGAAAATAATACCTAAAATATGCTATAAAAAGGTTGTCAAGTTAAAATTGTACCAAAAAATACCAAAATCTGAAATAATACCAAAAAAATACTAAAAATTTGGTATTTTCATTCCAAAAACGGTCACACTGATCCCCAGTGCTGCCAGCGCGTAGGGATGTTCAATACCGATTCGATTTATCGATTATCTATTTGTGATTTTTTTATGATATTCTATTAACCTAAATTGTTAGGCGCCGAGCAGAGACATGAAATTTACCAGCGGTAAATGTCATGTCTCTGGCGCCGATTAATCGATGTATGTCAAAACGAAGGAGCTATTTATTATTTGACAAAGTCTGTGGTCTAGCTGTTGATTCGGTTCAAGGAGGTTGTAAGTAGGTACAGTCGACCGCACGTTAGTGGTAACAACTTGACCTTGACAGCGTCTATATTTCGTCAGCAGTACGAGCGGTTTTCGTAATTCAAGTGTTACCACTGAGGTGCGGTTGACTAAACTACCGTACCGATGGTTTGGTTCGAATCTAAGGCCCGTATTACAGAAGCTTCCTCAAGTACAGTTTAAACTCCAATCACCTGATCACTACTTAAGGATAGAATCGTTACTTGAGTATCGGTCTTATTCCAGAACGGTAATTATAAACTTTAATTCAACAACATAACACATGAATTTGACCTGAAATTGAATAGAAATCTCTATTCAAAATCAGGTCAAATTCGTGTGTAATGTTATACTCAAGTGTAGTCTGGACCACACTAGAGTGATTACAGATCAAAACTGCTCAAATACCGAAACAGGTGACAGACGACAGTATAAAATAAAGCTAAACTCAGCTGAACTGTGATCAATAAATCTCTGCTTGAGGAACGTTCTAAAATCAAAGCTCAACTCAAAACTAGTTTTTAACAGAGATCAATGCTTGAGGATCGTCCTGTAATACGGGCCTTAATGTGTTTCACTAAAGACAATGCTAAAAGGTCTTAGCAACCAGGCCATAAAACTACAAAAAAAACTGTGCAGTGTTGCCAACTCGGAGTTTTGCCTAAAACTAGCAAAATCTAGCTTTTTTTAAATTAAAATCTAGCAACCTATTTAAGCTAGGAACAAATTATCAGACGCTACTTACAATCGCGACCGTCGTCGGTCGCGGCTGATGCTGTATCTGGTCAATGAAGTTACACCTACATGTGTAAACTGTCAGTCAGCAATAAGTCGCGCACGTGACTTTGACATTACCTTGAGCGCTCGGACGTCTGACGAAAATCTGGCTCGCCGGATGTTTCAATAAGTCGTGGACGCTTCAGCCGCATATGCACAGTGATCGGTCGCGTCCGAGCGGCTGTCAGTCGCCAGCTGTCACTAATGATGACGCAGGAGCTTTGACGTATATTGTACGTTTTTTACAGTATTTTGCTTTATTTCGTTGTTTAATGCATCTGACTAACGTACAAAAAAGTTATTAAATAACCAGTCAGTACTTTATAATTTTCTTTTGGCATAATAATAACATTTAGAAGCTGCTATCAATTCAAATAATAGGATAGTTTGGTAAGTTTGGTTTGGGCTTTATTTTCTAGTTGTTTGATGCTGCTGATCTGGCGATCTTTAAAAATTCAAGTTGGCTACACTGGTGTCAAATGTCATCCGTATTGTCAATGTCAACTTGCGATGTGACCGCTTGACATCAAATACAAACAATACTTGTGCTGTGTGCAAAACCCAAAACCAAAACAAATCTCTAAAAAACGAAAGTCGATGTGTTCAGAATTTATTATTTACTTTAAAGTGGCCTACATACTGCCTAATTGGTTGTCTTCATACAATGAAGATTGAACATAATTATTGGAAACTATGGACACTTTCGCTCGCCGTATTGAGTGTACTTTCTAAGGTAAACGCTACATTATTTCCAAATATATATCCGAGGTTAAAACTGGATGCAAGATCGCCGAAAGATGCTGGCGATCCTCTCTTCGTCACTCCGTATCTCAAAAAAGATTTGATATCACTCGCTCAGAATCTTTCCCGCGTATCTTTAACGGACAAAATAGGATTCCCAAGTCATGCCGGTTTTTTTACGATCAACGAGAAACACAACTCTAATCTGTATTTTTGGTACTTCCCGCCATTCTCTAAGAAAGTGGATGCTCCAGTTATCCTGTGGCTACAAGGCGGACCTGGAGGAACTTCTCTTTTCGGACTATTTACCGAGTTAGGGCCTCTAATAGCCAAAAAAGAAGGTTTTGCTCTAAGAAAATATCACTGGGCCCTGCATTATCATCTTATATTCATTGACAACCCAGTTGGTACAGGATTTAGTTTCACAGATAATGAAAATGCCTATTGTACCGATGAAGACTGCATAGCAAAAGGACTTTATAAGACCCTAAAACAGTTCTTCCAACTATTTCCGAAATTAAAAGATAATGAATTCTACATAGCTGGCGAATCTTACGCAGGGAAGTACATACCATCCTTAGGAATGGTAATACATCAAGAAAACACAAATGGTAATGAAAAAATAAATTTAAAAGGTATGGCAATGGGTAATGCTTACTGCGATCCTATAAATCAATTGGATTACGGCAACTACTTATACCAACTTGGATTATTGGACAGTAATGAGTTAAAAGTATTTCTGAAATATCAGTTGGAGATCTACAATCAAATCAAGCTAGAGAATTGGGAGCAAGCTGATATACTCCTTGACAGACTAATGGACGGAGAGCTAACAAACTTCTCATACTTTAAATTTTACACAGGCTTTGATTACTACTACAACTTCCTACAAGCAGCATCAGACGATGATATGACAGTTTTCACCGACTTGTTGCAGAATGATAATGTCCGGCGTAGCGTACATGTTGGAGGACTACCATTCAATGACGGACAAAAGGTCCAACTGCTTCTAGCACTTGATATGTTAAAGTCTGTAGCCCCAGCAATATCCGAACTACTCTCAAATTATCGTATCATGTTTTATAACGGACAACTAGATATTGTTGTTGCATACCCATTGACAGAAAACTTTCTACGTAATTTAAAGTTTTCTTCTTCAGACGAGTATAAAAAAGTGGCAAGGAAAATATGGAAAGTTGACAATGAAGTCGCAGGTTATGTGAAGCAAGCTGGAAATCTTACTGAAGTACTGGTACGGAATGCTGGGCATATGGTGCCAAAAGATCAGCCAAAGTGGACACTGGATTTGATCACAAGATTCATAAATAATAATTTTAATTTTTGAAAGTTTAATTTCTTTGTGAAGTGATGATGGATCTCTGAATACTTACTATACATAGCAACAAAATGTGTTTTTTGTACTATTCCTATCTTTGTATGTAATTATTAATAATGCTATGATCTAAAGAAGCTGTGCTTTTAAAGACTTTTTTTATATCATTTATGTACAGTCAGATGCAATAACATCTGCTTATCAACAGATAAAAAAACTCCATAATAATTATGTCTGACCCAAGCCACACAAGTAAAGATATTAGTATGGGTCATCTCTTGACTCATATTTATAGATTCTATTTATGGATAGCCATTGTTTGTGATTTTAAAACCATTGATAGGCAGACATTATTTGCTTCTGACTGTTCTATATGTAGTAACGTAATTTGAAGAAATATGTTAAATTATACCCAAAACCAATGTAAATATGATTACACAAACATATAATTTATGAAGGTTTAAATTGGAATGATAGAGAAAAAACACTGCAAAATTAACAAAAAGACAAAAAGTGGGAAAAAAGTAATCTTCTAATAATAATCGGAAGAAATTTCGTTAGGTCCAAGCATAGAAATCGAAATAATAAGGTAATAGAAATGATACCTACTGTCTTTAAGTACCGGAACGCAAGACGCTGGTTTTCCGCTACCAACACAAATACGCAATTACGCCTACCATGTTTCTACCATTCAATGCAAAATAAATTAAACCTAAAAACAATTTTGTTGTTAGATATGCTGAAAAATACACGTGTCGCTGGTGCCGACACGAGAAAGAATAAATCCAGTTCCAATTGACTTATTGGTTTGTCGAAGCAATGGCCATTGGAGCATATTTGAGTAGTGCGTATTCTGAGATTCTTAAAAGGACCTAAAGAAGGCATCTTGAGTGCACTAAATGCGAGCAGTGTGCAGGTACTGGAAGGTGTTGCCACTTTGGTCTATATCCAGCAATTGAACAAGACAGGCAGGGTTGATTGATAAAAAAAATATCATCATCTTCATCCTAGCCCGTTATCACCCACTGCTGGGTATTGGCCTCCTTTCGTTTTATGCCGAGCTTAGCACTCTCCATAGCCCGTTGTGCCAGTAGCACCTTTGACTAAGGAAAACTATTATCAAAGAGTAGCACACGGTGGACAGTCAAAAAACAAAAAACTCAATTAATAGAACTCTTTGGACGACTAGACATGAATGTCACTGTCACTTGGGAAATCGTATCAATACATCAATATATGTTATACAAGAGTACCTAGTTATACGAAATTATGTGGTTTCCAAAAGGGTTTTTCATTGACCTAGGCAGTGTTGAACACTACATAATTGAATTGAAACTTCTCGGCTAGTTAGAGGAATGAGAGTGATCATATGTTATGTTAAACTCGATGACCGTATTGAGCTTGTTTTCTTTGGTAAATACTGTATTCTTTCCAAATCTTTATCCGAGGATGAAACTGGGTCCAAAGCCTGCCAAAGATGTCGGTGACCCACTCATTATAACACCCTATCTTAAACAGGATTTAATATCGCTCGCTCAGAATCTGACCCGCGTGAATTTGCCGAATAATTTAAGTATTCAGAGTCACGCAGGTTTCTTCACGATCAACAAGAAATACAATTCCAATATGTATTTTTGGTATTTCCCGCCCGTTTCTAAGAACAGAAAAGCGCCTGTTCTCCTTTGGCTACAAGGTGGACCGGGAGTTAGCTCTCTTTTCGGACTATTCACAGAACTAGGTCCTCTGATAGCCGAAGAAGAAGGAGCTGTTGTAAGAAAATATCACTGGGCCCAGAATTATCATCTTATCTTTATTGACAGCCCCGTTGGATCTGGATTCAGCTTCACTGAAAATACTAACGGTTACTGTACCGACCAAGAATGCATAGCGAAGGGACTGTACCAGGCATTACAACAGTTTTTTTTACTATTCCCAGACTTAAGACGCAACGATTTCTTTATTACCGGCGAGTCTTACGCAGGAAAGTACATAGCATCTCTAGGATTGCTTATGCACAAAGATTCTAATCGAAAAAACAAAATCAATTTGAAAGGCATGGCGATGGGAAATGCTTACTGCGATCCCTTAAATATGTTGGATTACGGTAACTACCTGTACCAACATGGTTTTTTGGACAGAAACGAATTAAAAACTTTTCTGAAATACCAAATTGACATTTATATTCGAATAAAGAATGAGGATTGGTTGCAAGCGAATATACTCATGGATCGGCTGTTGGATGGACAGGTGACTCATTTCTCACTCTTCAAATTCTACACGGGATATGATTATTACTACAATTACTTACATACAACACCAGTATTTAATATGAGACCATTCTTGAATTTGATACACCGAGATGATGTTAGACGCAGTATACATGTGGGGGGAAGACCGTTCAATGACGGAGAAACAGTACAACTACTTTTAGAATTCGATATGATGAAGTCTGTGGCTCCAGCTCTCTCCGAACTATTATCACACTACCGAATCATGTTTTATAACGGACAACTAGACATTGTTGTGGCATATCCATTGACGGAGAACTTTTTAAGTAATTTGAAGTTTTCGGCGTCCGACGAGTATAGTAGGGTCACGAAAAGCATATGGAAAGTGGGGAAGGATATAGCTGGTTATATAAAGCGTGCTGGAAATCTTACAGAGGTGCTGGTACGAAATGCTGGACACATGGTTCCGAGGGATAAACCGAAATGGGCGTTGGATTTGATCACAAGATTCGTAAATAATGATTATGGGTCCTAGTGGAATTCCAGTGCGAAAAAATATTTCCGCACTACACAATGCTCCAAGCTTACGAGCCGCCAACAATAGCTTATAGTAGCTTTTGGGTAAATTGCGCCGTTAATATGGATTCTACCTTAACAGTACAGAACCAAAAATCCATGAAGGAGCAGTCACAGGTTGCATATTTAAAAAAAGTATTGTCTTCTGGGGGAGAGCTGTGGCGTCTGTAGTTCGAAGAGATCTCTTTCAAAACCTGCTGCAAACAGTTGCCATTCCATTAAACTGCGGTTAAACGACGCAATAAAAAATGCTGTCACCGCGCTCTCATTTTTAATTAATGGAGAGTGAACTCTACAAGGCAAAAACGTTCAAATTCCTCGCATTCACTTATACGAGCGGCCGACCCGCGAATGCCGCGCGTTGTTTCTTTGCTCACTTAATTTAAAACCTAAGTGCTAAATAAATATAATCCATTTTTGCTGTAATATCACAGTCCGAAGAGACGTTTGCGCGGTCTTCACGCGGCTGCATCTCGGCGAACGCATGGAGGGAGAAATATAAACGCGCCCTTATAATAGAACCTTGAAGATTGCCTTTTATTTGGTAATTAGATTTACTTCTAATGATAGCATGGGCGTAGAAAAAATCGAATATCCCAAATTATTTCTCACATTCTAAGCAAATCAAAACTCACTTTGAATTTCTGTTCCTATTGAAAGCTACATACAGAGTAATACAGATTTAAGTGATGTAGGAATTTTCTAACATAAGGTACCCCTACAAGCAATTTTATGTTGAATACTTTTGAGCAAATGGAAGAATGCTTGTGAAATAAATAAGAGTGTATCGCCCACGGCTATTACTCTCTGCCAAATTCTTCAGAGAATATAGGCGTGATATAATGTGTAAAAATATCTATAAAATCAACAATTACTAGTGCAATAATTTGTGTAAGTACGTCAAATATGTTGTAGTTTTTATACAATTCCAGAAATAAAATATATTTTTAATATCAACTTTTTATTTCATAATTAATGAGACTAAAGTATTTATAAATAAATATTAATAACTAAGAGCTTAAAATTAAAACAAAGTGACTTTAATTAACACAGTAGGTAGCAAGAACAGTAGTTGTACTTTTTTCCTAAAACATTTTTTATTGGAAATCGAGAAGCAGATTGAAGTCAATTTTTTCTTTCTTGTCTTATTTAGTAAACAATCTTGGCACATCTCTTTATTTAAAAAACTAATAATAAAATATAATTAGTAGTTCTGCACATATAATTAGGTTAAAAAATGATATTTAGTGTGTGAAATTGTAACCATAATGTCTTTTAATAATTATTACTGTCGAATTGCATTAAAAAGACACGCCAAGATTGTTTCCTAAATAAGACAAGTGATAAAAAATAGTACATTCATTCAAATTACCCAACATTTGCCTAATGATTATATTATCTTTGCATTTGCTCATGAGTGGACAAGCATCAATATATTCTTCAAAGATTCTGAAAGATTTATTATATGAATAGTTGCAACTTGAGTGTCGCGTCGTTAGAACCTTGCACGAATAAAACAAGGCGGACGGAATCTCGCTAAACAAAAAGTGAAGCACCCATAGTAAGACGGCTCGTGTGATATCTGGTGTGTTAATTTTCTGTCGAAGTTATAGTGAGTTTAGGAAAAAACGAAGTGCTTCAATCTTTTCCTAGCGAGATTACGTCCGCCTTTTTTTATTCATCCGAGGTTAGAACATAAGCAACTATATCTAACAGATAATTCCTTTACTGATTTGTATATTAAACTACTGTTCTTTAACATTATACATAAAAACTTAGGATTCTATAAAAAAACATCACTGGAAACTGATTTCGAATAACAGATCTAAAAAACTATTGAATATTTATAAAATGATAAATTTGTAACGAGAGTAATCATATAAACCACTATTTTGCATGTTTATCACTATTTGTTTAGGGGAGCTAACTGATTATGTTTTAAATTATTTCTTTACAATTATGGCAATTTAGAAAGAAAATAATTCATTCATAACAGTTTTTCTGAAAAACTTTTTTTTTATAGCAAAAAAACTAGGTATATCAGTAAATCTGATTTCATAAAATTTAATTTAAAAGTTATTTCAAAGTGTAAGATAATCAGCAGTTCATATTTATTGCATTTCAGAAGCTTTCTAATTTAATGAAAATTACATTTACTGCTATTTTTTTAAGTTTATGAACTATATTTACACCTAGGCTATGTCTTAGCTGAGTAGTCATATCAAACTGCTCTTTGGGCAAATATTGATAAAACTGAATTTTTTAACAAATCATTATAGTCCATCCGCTCAAACAATGGCGCCCTACGATTCTAAGAACACATCTAGTGATGAAGAATAGCGTTTAATTTTACGTAGATAGCCATAAATTTCATACTTCTTAATTTAAAAAACTGCCACACTTTTTTCTGCCACCGTTAAATTTCACTAGCGGCCCGGCCCGGCTTCGCACGGGACAATCGTTTTTTTCAAATCTAGTCCTGACAATTACGGACACGACAAAAAAAACAGCCAAATCGGTCGAGCCGTTCTCAAGTAATGCACCGTCATACATGTGGAAATTGATTTTTATTTATATAGATTATTAAATTCTTTCCGTTTGAGTGTTCCGCCACTATTTCAGCGGGTGGACTATACCATTCATTCATTATTATTCTATTCTGGGTCTTTTAACATTACAGTCTATTTCCAATTTGTTATTGTACTTTCGTAAATCCGACCGGTTATCCAGTTTTGACCGACGACCTGGTGAAGGTCGCGGGAATCCGCTGGATGCGGAAGGCACAGGACCGGTCGTTGTGGCGATGCTTTGGGGAGGCCTATGTCCAGCAGTGGACGTCTTTCGGCTGAAATGATGATGATGATGATTGTACTTTCGTCTTGTGTTATCATAAATGGACCCAGTTATGCAAGAACCTTCACAGACCAAAAATAGTCTAAAAAGGCTTGGTTTCACTGGGAAGTTTTGGTCTCAGCGGTGCTTAAGGGTACTAACGATTTTCTGGGTAAAAACGAGAGGGGCTTCGGGGGGGGAGTCTAGCTCTGGACCAGAGACAATAACCAACAACTTCATTTTTAAAAGCACCGTCAACACAGGTAGCGTCACAAATATTGAGGCATTTTGCGGGTCCGGGGGGGGGGGGGGTAACCCTTAACCCTGCCTACGGCCTTGGTTGTGATGTGGTTAGGTACGTTTTGGCAAAACTGGGTCCAAATGTAGTTTGAGTTTTCAAAACCATAATTGGAATTTTATTGATTTCTTTCATTTGCTAAGATTTTTCATAAAATGACTCAGCTACATTCCTGGTAACCTACCTAGCGGTGAGGATACCCAGCTAGGACAAAGTTTATAAAGCTACGTTATTATGCAATGATATTTAAAAGTACAGATATGTTACTTGCACTCGGAATTGAAGACCCGAAAACAATGTTTTTCTATTAATCCGCGTCATGTGAGACGACGAACGTGACCGGTGACAAAAAAAAACTAATTTGCCGTGGTGTGTGTACAGAAAGTGTTCCAATTATGACGCGAAAGTAACTTGAAGTAACCAACTTACTCACTTTGTTCTACATACATACATACATATTATCACGCCTGTTTCCCATTGGGATAGGCAGAGACTATGGATTTCCACCTGCTACGATCCTGACACACCTCTTTCGCTTCATCTACGTCCATTAACCTCGTCATGCATGCTCGTCGGTTTAGAGAACTCTTAACCTCTTAACTTTGTTCTAGTTTATGTGTATTGTGCTGCCGCTTCGTACGGAACATATTTTTCGTTTGTTTTGTTACTGTGAGTTTACACTGACGAAACATTCACATAAAAACATGTTGAAAAGTCAGTTTTCTGTCAATGTATCGAATCGCGTTCGCATTATCACACAACTTGTTGAAACAAACGAAACTTGTTTGACATTTCATAGTCTATTGACATGTTTCACAATTAATTTCGATACACTTCAAAGTATCTGCTTTCGGCCATACATGTTTACCAACCTCATTGGATAACACAAAAAACGAGATTTATACAAGTTTTGACACATGATTAAGCATCAGTGCGAACGTCAGCCGTGACAAATCTATAGACAAACATGTCAATGTATAAGTTTTTAGTCAGTGCAAACACAGCCAACAACAAATCTTGAAATCTGTCAAAGAATTTACCCAGTTTACTGCAGTGCGAACGTAATAATCAACAAAACAAGTTGTGACATTAGTTTCATATGACAAGTTTCGAGACATTACATGTTAAATGTTTTTTGGTGCAAACCCACAGTTAGGCATGGCATATCTATACTTTTAAATATCATTGTTATTATGCTAATAAAGCGGTTAAGGCGTCTAGGAATTGCGCGCGTTGAGCTAGAGGGAGTGTGATGATGGAGGAGTCCACGTGGTCCAGGGATACTGAGGCGCCGCACTTGGTGGCTGCCTGCTCGAATGCAGCACCAAATAGACTGGAAGGTAACGTCATATAAATCAGCTAGCTTCTTCATTTTTGTGTTTTCTTTCAAAAACAAGTTTTTTTTTCTTAATTTTTTTTTGGTACATTTTTACACAGCACCACACCTCGGCCACTCAATACAATATAAATGCTAGCGCCACCGACATACACAAGATTACGTATGTATACGAACGCACACACACGTGTAGATTAGGGATGCTCGCCGCTCGTAATGCCGACCGGGTTACAAGCGTTTCTCAGTAGTTCTCAGAGATGGCGTGGCGTGCTTGTATAGCGACTGGCGATTGACATCCATTGCAAAATTGCAGTCCAATTGCCGTCAACCTGCGGGTACGTGCGGGGCGCGGGCGAGGAATCTTAAATTGGCGGGGGGCGGTGAGTGGCCGTTCTGTACGTTAGTACTATTAGATATTCTGTGACAGCACCATCTAGTCCCAAACTAAGCAGAGCTTGTACTATGGGTACTAGACAATGGATATAATACTTATACAACGGTTTTTTGAATTAACTCAAAACCTGAAACTAGTTTGTTCAGAATCGAGAGTAGAATCCATTACACTACTTTTCAATACAGATTATTTAAAAAAAAAAAAAAATTGTATCATGCATGTCAAGGTCAAGTCTAAAAGTTTCATACGATGCGACGCTGATTGCGAGAACGATGTCTACATAGGTAAATAGAACACGTCATAATTATTATCCTTTGAAAAAAGCCGCGGTGATGGACTGTGGGACGAGTGGGGCGCGTCCATAAGAATAAAGGTGATGAAATATGGGCGTGACCTGATGAAATTTTGCTATACAAATTGACTCGGTCACGCCCACAGAAATACATAGAATGGCCATGTGGGCAGGGTGTGGCTGGCAGCACCATGCACCATAGTCCAGGATATTTCAAAGCCTTTCTCAGCACGCCTTATGACTTGTTTCTATAAATACTGTAACAAAAACCCGCAAAAATGCCTTATTGTGCTGTAGAAACAAAAGCTGTAAAGTATTTTTATTTTTTTAATAATGACGTCAAAATGTAAGGCGTAGTTTGTTCGAAAGTTGCCACGCATGAATCGCAACTATCGCAAGTAAAATTGTGATTACAACCATTCTATCTATTGCTGTGGTCACGCCACTACATACACCACGGTTCTGTGTGGTGCCGGACGTAAAGATTTGCACCACCCTATATCTTCTCGTGGGTGTCGTAAAAGGCGACTAAGGGATTCACCAGAGGATGGGCAGCAGCGTTCTCTGAGTATTTAACCAACCAACTGCGATCGCCAACCCGCCTGTCAAGCGTGGCGATTATGGCATATACCCCCTTTTTGGAGGAGGCCTATGTCCAGCAGTGGACGTCTTTTGGATGAAATGATGATCCACGCCACGCCTCGCCGGTGTGAAACCACCTTCAGTATGACAACAAAAATTACCAATATTTTCTACATATAATAATTAATGAAAATAAATAATGACTTGCCATATCAATTTATTACATTAAAGATTAGTTGGGGTGTCTGAGGTTTTGAGTTATTCAAATAACACGTACTATACTATTTTTTTTGTAAATTCATACTTATAATACATAAGAAACACCCAGACAAACACAAACACGTATGTTCATCACACAAATATAATTAGTCCTGTGGGAATCGAACCCACAACCTCGTGATCAGCAATTTTTTTTTTTAATACTGTGTGTCAGGGAAACACTCCCGAAACTGAAAGGCTATTATTTACTACCTAAACACAATCGAATACCAATAACCATTAGCCTTATACTCATTGTTTTAGTGATTTGGTATTTTGCAAACCCGCAATGTAAAGCGTACAAAACTCGGGATCAATGCTGCGCGTACCTAACATACCTACGCTCGCTACGACACGGACTGCGTATGCGAGCGGATATCGTTCACCCCTAGCCACCAGCTGATATTTTATTTGAATTACATTGCAAACTTTAAAAAATTAAGTAAATAAATGGGGTTTTTGCAAATCACTTTTATTTTACTGCCAAAAGCTGGTTATGTATGAAAAATGCAAAAAAAAAGAAATATTGCATTTTTTTATGTCTTCGTATCAGTAATCACCAGCACTATCACCATCTTCGTTTTCGGAAGCGTTTCCCTAACACCCAGTATGTTTTTTCTTTGTAATTTGAATGGAATTATCAAAGCTACTTACTTCCTGGGTTCGTGCTGGTATCGCGGCGGTATCCCCAGCAGCAGGCAGTTGGTGTCGTCTACCGGAGCACTAGCGACGACAGCTCGGGCTCCGCTGCCGGCCGCGGCCGCCCAGCGAGCTGCTACACCGAGCCAGAGCGGACCCTTCACGATGCGGGCCTCAGGGGTGCCCTATGACCAGAGGATAGGGTATTAAGGCTAATAGCAATTAAGGTTTCAGTTGATTTGAGTAGCGCAGAAGTAAAAAAAACCGGCCAAGAGCATGTCGGGCCATGCTCAGTACTATAGGGTTCCTAATTACAAACGAATCAAATCGAATATTAATCATTGCTATTTTAGTTTTTTCAAACAGCGCCACCTAGCGCTGAATTTAAGAAGCTAAATTGAAGAAGTGTGTGTCAATATAACACAAAGTTTATTTTGTGATTTTTTTTAAATAGGAAGTAACTAAAGGAGCATTATTTGGTAAGATCATTTTTCTCTAAAGTCAATGACCTTTGAACTAGGACGTCTTAAGTATTTTGACTACGGAACCCTAAAAAAGTGAGCTTCATTTCTTCCTTCCACACAGGGTCGAGTGCTCGACCCTGGCCACTGCCTCCAGCGGGCAATCATTGTCGACATCATCAAGGCTGTTTTCATGGGAAGCTTAACTTCATCAAACATATCATCAAGAAGACAAGGGACAATATTGCCATCCGCGTTGTTTGATTAGATGGGTACTTTTCACTTGTATAAATCTCATAGATTAAAAAAAAGTACCTACGATATCAAAAGCAATGTTTTGTAAAAATCTAGCTTAAGTTTAAGGATTCTGTTTCTTGTTGAAAATGGGTTCTTGGGATCGCTACATTCAAGCTAGAGCTATCTTGCTGCTGAGAGAGAGAGTCTTAGCCAGTTGCAAATGTAGCCTGCCGCTGAGAAAACTCTTTCTAGAGCTGACGTGGATTTGATGATCTAACAGGACACCGATGATTTTCTTTAAATAGAGTCGAATCGAAATTTAGAACATTCCGAAACTATAAAGATTCGAAACCAAATTAATTTACCAATTCCGGAATTAATTCCGGAGTTGATAGATACCCAATATCGAAACTCAGTTCCGGAATTGAAAACTTTCCGATATTGTATGCCCTACTGGCCACTGCACCCAGCGAGCAATCATTATCAACATCATCACACTCACCTCTTGCACTATAAAGTAGCTGAACGGCCCAGCGAGATGCAGCTTCCTCCCACTCAGGGTAGAGTGCACGATCCTGGCCACTGCCTCCAGCGAGCGCTGTGCAGCGAGGCAGCCGAGCCGACGACTCTCATTCTCCCCGCTGTCGGTATCCAATGCAGAGAGAGCGTGCTGGAAACCTTCGGCTTTTGGAGTGGTTTCCTAAATAATGAAGGTGGGTTTAGAAAATACAACGTGTTATTGGAATAACACAAAACCTCAGACACCCCAATTAGTTTTTATTATAATAAATTGATATGGAAAGTAATTATTAATTTTTGACAAATTGATAAATTGTTTTATGTCTCCTTAATTTCATTTATAATATTTTGTAAATAATAGAAATGGCTTTAAATCATGTTTTAAGACGTTAGTTTAAAAAAAGCTATAGAGAAAACTTCAAGAAAACGTGTTTTAGGTACCTAAAATAGGTACAAAATTAATAAATTTATCAAATTTAATTAATCAAATAAATAATAAAAAAAAATTTAAATTAATTTTATAATTTTTTTTTTATTTTTTTATTTTTTTATTATTATTTATTATTATTAAATGCTCAAAATGAGTCCCTTCCTGTTGAATACAAAGTCGCACTCTTTTGATTATTTCGCATCAAATATTAAAATTCATGGTCTTCCTTTTATTTGTGATACGTTATTTAGCAAAAAATAATCCTTATGATGAAGCCTTTCGATCGGTATGATAAAGCTACAGGTGATTAATTTTTCTCATGTAACGGGTTCGATTTCCGGTTCAACCATGTAATTATTTAAATATCTATGAATGCAGTTTAAATTGTTTTAAAAATTAAATAAATAAATAAATATCTTCGAAACATTTTTACACAGCACCATCTAGTCCCAAACTAAGCAAAGCTTGTGATATGGGTACTAGACAATGGATATAATACTTTTTTTTTTTTTTTTGTTAAAACATAAGAAACACCCAGACCAACACAAACACTTATGTTCATCACACAAATATTTGTGTCCTGTGGGAATCGAACCCACGACCTCGTGATCAGCAGTCCGACCCTCGAACCACTGGACCACAGACGTCGTCAAAACAAAATAATGTCTTCTTTCAGTAAAATGTTCCATCTACAATATTCAAGGTACTTTCCCTCCATGTGGCATATCCGTGGGACGCCCTGTATATCGTCAAACGCAATGGACCCCAGTGCACGTTTATGGCCTGATATGAAAAATATATGTTGTAACAAGAAGGTCGTATGTGTCGGCACGGGCAGCTTGTGTTTGTGTGTTATAAAGTTATACGTTACATGTTCAATGAGCGCCATGATCGCATACACCACGTCCATCGCAGCTAGTGTCGGCGAGTGCACACGTTGTAACAAGAAGGTCGTATGTGTCGGCACGGGCAGCTTGTGTTTGGGAGCGGCTGTTTCTAATGCTGTGAGGAGAGAGTGACGGAGTTCTATGTCCATTGAACGGTAGGCTTGGCGAGCTTGTTGGAGCGGTATCCTATAAAAAATAATAGAGTAAATATAGCCTACAGAGCAGCTGCAGGAGTTCCTAATTGTTTTATAGATGGTAGGGAATTCAACTATGTACCTTTTTGTTTAAGGTGAATGCTACAGGGTAGCCCGCGAAATTCGAAATTTCTTTTAGTTTTTGCAAATTTGCAAATTGCAAATCAATCAAAATATGATTCGCGGTAGTAATAAGAATATATATATTAAATAATACGCATTAAAAATATTAACCTAACTCTGTAAGCTTTACAAGCTCGAAAATCGATAATTTTATCGTAACTTAATATTATCAAGCTTGTATAGCTTATACAGGAAAAAAAATAACCAGTGCACAAATTGTTTTTTGGTGGTTCGGTATGAGTAATAGAACACATTTCCATTAATTATTCAATACTTTCTTTTATATTTTTATCCGACTTAAAATCAGCAAAATATGGACATAATCTGTTCGTAATAACATAAAATGAAAGCGCGAACAGATTGTGTCCATATTTTGCTAATTTTAAGTAGGATAAAAAAAAAAGTATTGAAAAATTAATGGAAATGTGTTCTATTACTCATACTGAACCACCAAAAAAAATTTGCGCACTGGTTAATTTTTTTTCCTGTAGAGTTAGGTTAATATTTTTATTAGTATTATTCAGTAGAAATATTGTTATTACTACCGCGAATCATATTTTGATTGATTTACAACGCGAAATACAGCTACAATTTGCAAAAAACGCAAGAAATTTTTAATTTCGCGGGCTACCCTGTACTTGAGAGTCGTAAAAGGACAGTGTTATTGAAATAACTAAAAACTTCTTAAGGGGTTTGTTCTGAACTTTTACTATGGAAAAACCCTGAAATCGCGAAAAAAAAACAGTTCTTCAATAACACGTTGTATAAAGGTGTAAGATTATTAGCGGACTTCCTTTTAAGTAGTGTTTTTTTTTCGCTATTGCAGGGTTGCTACCATGATAAAATTCATTCTGTATGGTAAGTCTGTTCATCAGCTAATAACCTTAGATACACCTTAATTTAATAACATTGGGGTAGCTTTAAAAAACAGGAAGACAAATCGTGAACTTTAATAATCTTCTTATATATATATTTTATAAATTAATAGGTGCAAAAGTTCACTAGTTACGATTAGATGCCAATTGGTATGTGACATGATTAGAGTACCCACACATAAATTAAAATAAAACAAAAACAATGTAATGACCTCTATCGACAAAAAATGTTCTAATCTGGATGTTATCAATCTTAAAAATACCTACATGAAATGTAGAGACTGGGTCAAACAATGACCTCAAGTTTGTATTATTATTTTGATCTCTCGAAACCCACCACCACATTTTTATATACTCAGATTACAGAATAAAAGGTCTATACAGTACTTATTTTGTGGGTGGGAGATACGAGTCGAAACAGTGTTCGGAGATCTCCAAGACTGGTAGGTGTCGAAGACCACCCAACTAAATCCATCAAGCCGAAAATTTCAAGCTCAATATTTCATAGAAACTGGCACTAATGCTTTGGACTTTCCCAGATTTCTTATGAAATTAATTTACTCTGCAAATTGTAGGTTAAAAAGTTTTTTAACAAGTCGTTGTTGTTTTAAACCAAATGGCATTTCCTATGTGACTACTCTGAAAATAAATACCGAAACAACGCCCGGGATCGTCCCTTTCAAAGTTCAGACATTAATCTAGTATTAATAATTTGAAAGAAAGAGAAGGAAAGAAAGAAAATGTTATTGTTGCACAATGAAATCAGAAATATGTACAGTCGGAAATCTTTCCGGTGAACCAACACTAAGGCTAAAATCGCTTGCACTCAATGTTCAATGCCATCGGTAGTTACGTGTAATGTAGCAGGATTCGTTCAAGGGATTTTTCGACAAAATGTACCACCGGGAAGTATCGTGACTATACATTCATTTGTGTGAGGACAATTCAGGGCAACGCCTGGACTGGCCTTTTGATGAAAGCATGCTATAATAAGATATTTTACCAGGTAATCTCTTCCCGTGACAGCTAGGTCACGTGATTGCCTCCGTACTACGTCATCGGCTGTGGAGCCAATAGCGGGCTGTTAGCGTGACACTTGTCAGTTTGATGTGCTGCCACTTTGTGTAAATAAATTACCTGAACAAAATGCATTTTTTCATTTCCTTGCTTCTATAAAGAATCACTTTTGAACTAGTAATTTTATACAGTTTCCTTTAATAACTAATTAGATGAATAACACGAGATAACAATTCAATTCAAAACTTTATTGCTGAACAAAAAACAAACATAAATATACAAATCAAAAAAATAAAAATAATAGTTAGGCTAGTTAGGAATTTATTTTTTACTCGTTATTTTTTTTTTATTTTTTTATTTAGAAAACCAACAGCGATACATATAATAAATTACAGAATATGTGTATTACAGTATTGTGTGGCTAATAATAGGTTTCCCTGTGTAACCAGGTAAGTATAAAACATGCGAACGGACTACAAAGAAAAAATTTAAAGTTAAAAAATACAATAATACTTAGATTTAAGTTTAAAATTTAGTCATGAACAAAAATTTCCTTAACTGTATAAAAGATATCAATAAATGGCAACATTGATCGTGACGCAGCTTGGAGGCATCACGCTATCATCGCGGCAAGAGAATACCTGGTGAAACATCTTATTATACCATGGATGAAAGTATCAGGTGGATTTGAGCGGACCTGTCCCAACTGATGGCACGCATGCATCGGCCATCATGTAGCTAAGTCTCAACCACTTTTTATGTCCGGCAACATATCGCAATAGACTGATAATTATGAACTTACCCTGTATCAGCAAGTAGCTGTCTTAAGCGCGCATGTCCGGCCAGCGTGTGCAGTCTCAGTGCCGGAGCTAGGCTAGGCGCGTGGCATAGCGCTGCCTCCAGCGACCAGCGCCGGTATAAGGGCAGGCACACGTCCTTCTCTAAAGTTACGCGGGCACCCTGTGGAAAATATGTCGGCTGTTAGTCTCACCGCTACTGACCGAAACGGCCAGACAGCATTTGGGTAGTTTTGTAAAACGTGGAAGTCGCACCGCATATTGGTCCCATCATCATCATTTCAGCCCCAAAAACGTCCACAGCTGGACAAAAGCCTCCCCCAAATGGGGAGCCAATATGTCATAATCACCACGGTTCGGAGGCGGGTTGGCGATCGCAGTTGGTTGTTTAAATACTTAGAGAACGCTGCTGCCCATGCTCTGGTGAATCCTTTAGTCGCCTTTTACGACACCCACACATTGCGGCGGTAAGGCCCGTCATGGAGTAGTGGCTGGAGAGGAGCCATGGTGCCCACACCTACCGGCTGACGCAGATACTCTTGGGGCACGGTTGCTTCGGGAAGTATCTGTGTCGCATAGGCCGAGTGTCTTCATTGCGGAAGCTGCCCAGAGGACACGGCACTGCACACATTGGAGGAGTGCCCAGCTTGGGCACGCAACGCCGTGACCTGATCATGCACTGCAGTAGGTGGCAGCGATCTCTTGCCTTGGTTCTGTCTATCGTCGGGAACGAGACTCTTGCGAAGGCGTCGCCTCCTTCTACGAGGACCTGATGCTCGCTAAGGAGGCGGCGGAGAGGGTTCGAGAGGCGATGGCCTCTCTTCCCATCCGCAGAAGACCACCTGGGTGTTGTAGGAGATCGTATGCCGATTTTCAGCCACCCTAGGTGTGGCAGCGGACACGGGGTGGCCCGCCCCCCGACGGTCAAGGCAAGTGACGGTAGCGCGTTGTTTTCAGCTCGTGCCAGTCCAGACGAGGGTGCGGCCAATGTGGTTGCTCCCCGGGGCGAAGGGGCTCGGAGCCGTGACCAGCAGGGGATGGTTGGGAGAATACAAGTTTCCCATGCCCCCGACCAAGGGTCATAAGAGTGACACCGTGATGGTTTTTAGTCGGTAAGAGTCCGATATTGGCACCTCCTTTCCCGGGCGCACCACGCTAGCTCTACTGCTACACTACTCACAGTATGAGAATGCTCGGGCGGCGTGTGTGTGTGCAGGTGGCTGGCGTCCAGCAGCGCGGCGGCGGGGCTGCGCACCACGCTAGCTCTACTGCTACACTACTCACAGTATGACAATGCTCGGGCGGCGTGTGTGTGTGCAGGTGGCTGGCGTCCAGCAGCGCGGCGGCGGGGCTGCGCACCACGCTAGCTCTACTGCTACACTACTCACAGTATGACAATGCTCGGGCGGCGTGTGTGTGTGCAGGTGGCTGGCGTCCAGCAGCGCGGCGGCGGGGCTGCGCACCACGCTAGCTCTACTGCTACACTACTCACAGTATGACAATGCTCGGGCGGCGTGTGTGTGTGCAGGTGGCTGGCGTCCAGCAGCGCGGCGGCGGGGCTGCGCACCACGCTAGCTCTACTGCTACACTACTCACAGTATGACAATGCTCGGGCGGCGTGTGTGTGTGCAGGTGGCTGGCGTCCAGCAGCGCGGCGGCGGGGCTGCGCACCACGCTAGCTCTACTGCTACACTACTCACAGTATGACAATGCTCGGGCGGCGTGTGTGTGTGCAGGTGGCTGGCGTCCAGCAGCGCGGCGGCGGGGCTGCGCACCACGCTAGCTCTACTGCTACACTACTCACAGTATGACAATGCTCGGGCGGCGTGTGTGTGTGCAGGTGGCTGGCGTCCAGCAGCGCGGCGGCGGGGCTGCGCACCACGCTAGCTCTACTGCTACACTACTCACAGTATGACAATGCTCGGGCGGCGTGTGTGTGTGCAGGTGGCTGGCGTCCAGCAGCGCGGCGGCGGGGCTGCGCACCACGCTAGCTCTACTGCTACACTACTCACAGTATGACAATGCTCGGGCGGCGTGTGTGTGTGCAGGTGGCTGGCGTCCAGCAGCGCGGCGGCGGGGCTGCGCACCACGCTAGCTCTACTGCTACACTACTCACAGTATGACAATGCTCGGGCGGCGTGTGTGTGTGCAGGTGGCTGGCGTCCAGCAGCGCGGCGGCGGGGCTGCGCACCACGCTAGCTCTACTGCTACACTACTCACAGTATGACAATGCTCGGGCGGCGTGTGTGTGTGCAGGTGGCTGGCGTCCAGCAGCGCGGCGGCGGGGCTGCGCACCACGCTAGCTCTACTGCTACACTACTCACAGTATGACAATGCTCGGGCGGCGTGTGTGTGTGCAGGTGGCTGGCGTCCAGCAGCGCGGCGGCGGGGCTGCGCACCACGCTAGCTCTACTGCTACACTACTCACAGTATGACAATGCTCGGGCGGCGTGTGTGTGTGCAGGTGGCTGGCGTCCAGCAGCGCGGCGGCGGGGCTGCGCACCACGCTAGCTCTACTGCTACACTACTCACAGTATGACAATGCTCGGGCGGCGTGTGTGTGTGCAGGTGGCTGGCGTCCAGCAGCGCGGCGGCGGGGCTGCGCACCACGCTAGCTCTACTGCTACACTACTCACAGTATGACAATGCTCGGGCGGCGTGTGTGTGTGCAGGTGGCTGGCGTCCAGCAGCGCGGCGGCGGGGCTGCGCACCACGCTAGCTCTACTGCTACACTACTCACAGTATGACAATGCTCGGGCGGCGTGTGTGTGTGCAGGTGGCTGGCGTCCAGCAGCGCGGCGGCGGGGCTGCGCACCACGCTAGCTCTACTGCTACACTACTCACAGTATGACAATGCTCGGGCGGCGTGTGTGTGTGCAGGTGGCTGGCGTCCAGCAGCGCGGCGGCGGGGCTGCGCACCACGCTAGCTCTACTGCTACACTACTCACAGTATGACAATGCTCGGGCGGCGTGTGTGTGTGCAGGTGGCTGGCGTCCAGCAGCGCGGCGGCGGGGCTGCGCACCACGCTAGCTCTACTGCTACACTACTCACAGTATGACAATGCTCGGGCGGCGTGTGTGTGTGCAGGTGGCTGGCGTCCAGCAGCGCGGCGGCGGGGCTGCGCACCACGCTAGCTCTACTGCTACACTACTCACAGTATGACAATGCTCGGGCGGCGTGTGTGTGTGCAGGTGGCTGGCGTCCAGCAGCGCGGCGGCGGGGCTGCGCACCACGCTAGCTCTACTGCTACACTACTCACAGTATGACAATGCTCGGGCGGCGTGTGTGTGTGCAGGTGGCTGGCGTCCAGCAGCGCGGCGGCGGGGCTGCGCACCACGCTAGCTCTACTGCTACACTACTCACAGTATGACAATGCTCGGGCGGCGTGTGTGTGTGCAGGTGGCTGGCGTCCAGCAGCGCGGCGGCGGGGCTGCGCACCACGCTAGCTCTACTGCTACACTACTCACAGTATGACAATGCTCGGGCGGCGTGTGTGTGTGCAGGTGGCTGGCGTCCAGCAGCGCGGCGGCGGGGCTGCGCACCACGCTAGCTCTACTGCTACACTACTCACAGTATGACAATGCTCGGGCGGCGTGTGTGTGTGCAGGTGGCTGGCGTCCAGCAGCGCGGCGGCGGGGCTGCGCACCACGCTAGCTCTACTGCTACACTACTCACAGTATGACAATGCTCGGGCGGCGTGTGTGTGTGCAGGTGGCTGGCGTCCAGCAGCGCGGCGGCGGGGCTGCGCACCACGCTAGCTCTACTGCTACACTACTCACAGTATGACAATGCTCGGGCGGCGTGTGTGTGTGCAGGTGGCTGGCGTCCAGCAGCGCGGCGGCGGGGCTGCGCACCACGCTAGCTCTACTGCTACACTACTCACAGTATGACAATGCTCGGGCGGCGTGTGTGTGTGCAGGTGGCTGGCGTCCAGCAGCGCGGCGGCGGGGCTGCGCACCACGCTAGCTCTACTGCTACACTACTCACAGTATGACAATGCTCGGGCGGCGTGTGTGTGTGCAGGTGGCTGGCGTCCAGCAGCGCGGCGGCGGGGCTGCGCACCACGCTAGCTCTACTGCTACACTACTCACAGTATGACAATGCTCGGGCGGCGTGTGTGTGTGCAGGTGGCTGGCGTCCAGCAGCGCGGCGGCGGGGCTGCGCACCACGCTAGCTCTACTGCTACACTACTCACAGTATGACAATGCTCGGGCGGCGTGTGTGTGTGCAGGTGGCTGGCGTCCAGCAGCGCGGCGGCGGGGCTGCGCACCACGCTAGCTCTACTGCTACACTACTCACAGTATGACAATGCTCGGGCGGCGTGTGTGTGTGCAGGTGGCTGGCGTCCAGCAGCGCGGCGGCGGGGCTGCGCACCACGCTAGCTCTACTGCTACACTACTCACAGTATGACAATGCTCGGGCGGCGTGTGTGTGTGCAGGTGGCTGGCGTCCAGCAGCGCGGCGGCGGGGCTGCGCACCACGCTAGCTCTACTGCTACACTACTCACAGTATGACAATGCTCGGGCGGCGTGTGTGTGTGCAGGTGGCTGGCGTCCAGCAGCGCGGCGGCGGGGCTGCGCACCACGCTAGCTCTACTGCTACACTACTCACAGTATGACAATGCTCGGGCGGCGTGTGTGTGTGCAGGTGGCTGGCGTCCAGCAGCGCGGCGGCGGGGCTGCGCACCACGCTAGCTCTACTGCTACACTACTCACAGTATGACAATGCTCGGGCGGCGTGTGTGTGTGCAGGTGGCTGGCGTCCAGCAGCGCGGCGGCGGGGCTGCGCACCACGCTAGCTCTACTGCTACACTACTCACAGTATGACAATGCTCGGGCGGCGTGTGTGTGTGCAGGTGGCTGGCGTCCAGCAGCGCGGCGGCGGGGCTGCGCACCACGCTAGCTCTACTGCTACACTACTCACAGTATGACAATGCTCGGGCGGCGTGTGTGTGTGCAGGTGGCTGGCGTCCAGCAGCGCGGCGGCGGGGCTGCGCACCACGCTAGCTCTACTGCTACACTACTCACAGTATGACAATGCTCGGGCGGCGTGTGTGTGTGCAGGTGGCTGGCGTCCAGCAGCGCGGCGGCGGGGCTGCGCACCACGCTAGCTCTACTGCTACACTACTCACAGTATGACAATGCTCGGGCGGCGTGTGTGTGTGCAGGTGGCTGGCGTCCAGCAGCGCGGCGGCGGGGCTGCGCACCACGCTAGCTCTACTGCTACACTACTCACAGTATGACAATGCTCGGGCGGCGTGTGTGTGTGCAGGTGGCTGGCGTCCAGCAGCGCGGCGGCGGGGCTGCGCACCACGCTAGCTCTACTGCTACACTACTCACAGTATGACAATGCTCGGGCGGCGTGTGTGTGTGCAGGTGGCTGGCGTCCAGCAGCGCGGCGGCGGGGCTGCGCACCACGCTAGCTCTACTGCTACACTACTCACAGTATGACAATGCTCGGGCGGCGTGTGTGTGTGCAGGTGGCTGGCGTCCAGCAGCGCGGCGGCGGGGCTGCGCACCACGCTAGCTCTACTGCTACACTACTCACAGTATGACAATGCTCGGGCGGCGTGTGTGTGTGCAGGTGGCTGGCGTCCAGCAGCGCGGCGGCGGGGCTGCGCACCACGCTAGCTCTACTGCTACACTACTCACAGTATGACAATGCTCGGGCGGCGTGTGTGTGTGCAGGTGGCTGGCGTCCAGCAGCGCGGCGGCGGGGCTGCGCACCACGCTAGCTCTACTGCTACACTACTCACAGTATGACAATGCTCGGGCGGCGTGTGTGTGTGCAGGTGGCTGGCGTCCAGCAGCGCGGCGGCGGGGCTGCGCACCACGCTAGCTCTACTGCTACACTACTCACAGTATGACAATGCTCGGGCGGCGTGTGTGTGTGCAGGTGGCTGGCGTCCAGCAGCGCGGCGGCGGGGCTGCGCACCACGCTAGCTCTACTGCTACACTACTCACAGTATGACAATGCTCGGGCGGCGTGTGTGTGTGCAGGTGGCTGGCGTCCAGCAGCGCGGCGGCGGGGCTGCGCACCACGCTAGCTCTACTGCTACACTACTCACAGTATGACAATGCTCGGGCGGCGTGTGTGTGTGCAGGTGGCTGGCGTCCAGCAGCGCGGCGGCGGGGCTGCGCACCACGCTAGCTCTACTGCTACACTACTCACAGTATGACAATGCTCGGGCGGCGTGTGTGTGTGCAGGTGGCTGGCGTCCAGCAGCGCGGCGGCGGGGCTGCGCACCACGCTAGCTCTACTGCTACACTACTCACAGTATGACAATGCTCGGGCGGCGTGTGTGTGTGCAGGTGGCTGGCGTCCAGCAGCGCGGCGGCGGGGCTGCGCACCACGCTAGCTCTACTGCTACACTACTCACAGTATGACAATGCTCGGGCGGCGTGTGTGTGTGCAGGTGGCTGGCGTCCAGCAGCGCGGCGGCGGGGCTGCGCACCACGCTAGCTCTACTGCTACACTACTCACAGTATGACAATGCTCGGGCGGCGTGTGTGTGTGCAGGTGGCTGGCGTCCAGCAGCGCGGCGGCGGGGCTGCGCACCACGCTAGCTCTACTGCTACACTACTCACAGTATGACAATGCTCGGGCGGCGTGTGTGTGTGCAGGTGGCTGGCGTCCAGCAGCGCGGCGGCGGGGCTGCGCACCACGCTAGCTCTACTGCTACACTACTCACAGTATGACAATGCTCGGGCGGCGTGTGTGTGTGCAGGTGGCTGGCGTCCAGCAGCGCGGCGGCGGGGCTGCGCACCACGCTAGCTCTACTGCTACACTACTCACAGTATGACAATGCTCGGGCGGCGTGTGTGTGTGCAGGTGGCTGGCGTCCAGCAGCGCGGCGGCGGGGCTGCGCACCACGCTAGCTCTACTGCTACACTACTCACAGTATGACAATGCTCGGGCGGCGTGTGTGTGTGCAGGTGGCTGGCGTCCAGCAGCGCGGCGGCGGGGCTGCGCACCACGCTAGCTCTACTGCTACACTACTCACAGTATGACAATGCTCGGGCGGCGTGTGTGTGTGCAGGTGGCTGGCGTCCAGCAGCGCGGCGGCGGGGCTGCGCACCACGCTAGCTCTACTGCTACACTACTCACAGTATGACAATGCTCGGGCGGCGTGTGTGTGTGCAGGTGGCTGGCGTCCAGCAGCGCGGCGGCGGGGCTGCGCACCACGCTAGCTCTACTGCTACACTACTCACAGTATGACAATGCTCGGGCGGCGTGTGTGTGTGCAGGTGGCTGGCGTCCAGCAGCGCGGCGGCGGGGCTGCGCACCACGCTAGCTCTACTGCTACACTACTCACAGTATGACAATGCTCGGGCGGCGTGTGTGTGTGCAGGTGGCTGGCGTCCAGCAGCGCGGCGGCGGGGCTGCGCACCACGCTAGCTCTACTGCTACACTACTCACAGTATGACAATGCTCGGGCGGCGTGTGTGTGTGCAGGTGGCTGGCGTCCAGCAGCGCGGCGGCGGGGCTGCGCACCACGCTAGCTCTACTGCTACACTACTCACAGTATGACAATGCTCGGGCGGCGTGTGTGTGTGCAGGTGGCTGGCGTCCAGCAGCGCGGCGGCGGGGCTGCGCGTGCACAGCGCGGGCTGCGCGGCGGCGGCCACGCTGGCGGGCCAGGCCGCCGCGCAGCCGCCGCGCGAGATGCGCCACGCCAGCTCCACCGCTATGCACGCACTCTGCAGAACACGGGCTACAGTTCACACTAGGAGACACATACTTCATACAGGAATTTTTTTTAACTAGTGCGCAAATTTTTTTTGGTGGTTCGGTATGAGTAATAGAACACACATCCATCAATACGTTTTTTTTTTCAATTTTTTTTTATCCGACTTATAATCAGTAAAATATGGGCATAACATCAATGAAAGCGCGCGACAGCTGGCTCACGCAACCGTCCGGGGGGGGGGGGGGGGGTTGTACCCCCGATGTAAACCCGCAGCCGCATGAGCCAGCCGTCGCGTGCGTTCATTCATGTTATTACGAACAGATTATGTCCAATCGAATATTTATTTCATCAACTTTATATAACTAATAATAGTGGGATTACAATAATTAAATAACCTATCTAATCTACAAATGTACAATATTTACAACACAAATATAAAATAAAAGTACAAAATAAAATTATATAAAAAAGCGTGCTTAGGCGTCAAAGTATTCCTCCACATCGCTGTCATCTGGAAAAGTGCCCAGAAGACTGGCAGCGTTGCCACGTTGTATGGCAACGCTTATTCTTTGGCCAAAGAACAAACCAGCCCTCTGGTCACGCGAAGTGTCGACCAGCCTCTTTGCGATTTCCTTGAAAAGCATGCGCGCACTCGGACCCCATGTCCCGAGCGTTTCATTATGTCCATATTTTGCTGATTTTAAGTCAGATAAAAATATAAAAAAAATGTATTGAACAATTAATGGAAATGTGTTCTATTATTCATACTGAACCACCAAAAAAAAATTGCGCACTGGTTAAAATGTTTTCCTGTATAATACAATACAATTCCTCTTTATTGCACAACAAGATTACATTAATTTCTTAAATAACTACTTATGCGCTAGTGTACAACTGGCGGTCTTATCACTCCACGGCGATCTCTTCCAGACAACCATTGAATGGACTGGAATGTCATGTATAATGGTATAATTACGACAGTACAGAACAAATAATAATAACAGTTTCATAAAAACACCCTCTTATACAGTTATGAGACACACCTGATATCACTTCCTCACACAATAAACCTTTCACGCATACACAGTAAACCCCTCAAGCACACACTGTATATCCCCCACGCACACACAATCACCTCTCCACACACGCAATACCCACAAACGCTCACCCCCACACACACACTCACCCTCATAAAACACTAACACACGCATAATAACATTATTTTACACACACACATCACTAACATATTTTTGCAAACTTATTCTTTAGTTATACTTTTTGCATTTTTACTGCTTAAAAATTTAATGTCTTTCTGCACATGGGAGAGGGCACTGACTCTTGTAAACTTTTATGTCAATAAAGATTATATTATATTATTATATTACAACAGTGGCAAAGAGTCCATATAACACGATTCCCACCGGCTTCCCTTTAGGAATTGCTTAAATACAGTTCCACGACAGTCCTATGCTAATTTATTGTTTTAAAATACAAAAAAAAAATGTTAATTTTTTTATTTATTTATTAAAGTGCGATCTCAACTATTTTAGGATTTTTAAATACCTTCTGAAAATATTCAACCTTCGCCACTGTGGTACAATAATGTTTCACCAGGTATTCTCTTCTCACGATGCCTTAAAGCTACCTCACAATCAGTGTTGCCATTGATTGATATCTTAATTACAATTAAGGAGATTTTTATACAATAAATTAATTCCTAACTAGCCTAATTGTTATCTCATGTTATTCACCTAATTATTTATTAAAGAAAGTTTATAGAACTACTAGTACAAAAGTGCTTTTTCATACTAAAAGCAAGTAAGTGAAAAAATGCATTTTGCTTAATTTTTTACACATAGTGGCAACACATCAAACTGACAAGTGTCACGCTAACAGCCCGCTATTGGCTCCTCAGCCGATGACGTAGCCTTGGAGCAATCACGTGACCTAGCTGTCACGGGAAGAGAATACCTGGTGAAACATATTATTATACCATCGTTAATACCACACTGCTGGCCACGACCAGATTAAGAAAGAATTTCTCAGATTAAGAAAGGTTCAGACCTTAAACCTTCTTGGAGCCTACTCAGGTGTGCAGGTTTCCACTGCAAACGCAACATAGGATGCGGACCAGACAAACGGACCATATGACAAAGGTAGCTGGGATGTACTGGATGCAGAAGGCAGAGGACCAAGTGTTGTGGCACATCTTGGGAGAGACTTGTCCAGCAGTGGAATGCTACCGAGTTGACAGATGTAGAAAACTATGTTACTCACAGGTTTTCCATAGTAAGAGAATTGTGTGTAGTTAAACATGAGCGTGTTCCGCCTCTCCTCCCAGGCGCGGCGCTCGCGTCTCCGCTCCACCATGGCCTCCAGACCTTCGCGACCACTCTCTGACTCTTCATCCTGCCACAAATAATCCACAGAGCACACATAAAATGTGCAAGATAACCAGCAATAATTATGCTTGTGTATACTTTATGGATACTACAAATTATGAAATACAGATTTATTTTTAACACTAGACAAACATTCTATATGCCTCGGACGAATAAAAAATTGGCAGACGGAATCTCATGAAGAAAAGATTGAAGCACTTGATTTTTTCCTAAACCCACTATAATTTGGACAGAATTTTAACACACCAGATATAATATATTGTTATTTTATTTGTGACACTACGACAATGAATACCGTCACACGAGATTTGTTGCGTAATCGCGGCTTTTTGTCTTACGGGTGTGAATATGTGCGTGCCAGCCCGTACTTTTAAGCGAGCCGTCTTACTATGGGTGTTTCACTTTTCGTTTCGCGAGATTCCGTCTGCCTTTTTTATTCGTCCAAGCTATATGCTAACAAGAATTTCTACATTAAAAGAGAACAGAAATAATAATTGGCAACATTTTCAAGTGTTATTATTATTTAATTAACTTTACTTTATGAAAGAGCCTAGATCTCACGACACAGGGAATTCTAGTGTGAGGTCTAGGAACTCAACTCAATTATTTGAAAGAAAGAAAGAAAGAATCATTTATTTGCGTAGAATACAGGTGGTACCAGATATAAAAATTGGTGGTTTAGGAACATTGCTATATTCTGCTTGTATTAAGCATGCAAAAATCCAGTATAGATGAAACCAATTGAACTATTTTATTATTATTGTAAATTATTATTATTGTGCCCATTATATTGCCCATGCCCATATTATTACACAGTATTATTAAAGTTCATAATTAAACTTACATTATTATTTTATTATTATACATTATAATTATTATTCGTTATTAATACTTTGCATTATTATTATTGGTAAACATTATTATTAAAACATTACATTAATTCTGAAAATTGTACATTATCACTACAAACTTACGACACATTATTTTGCATAAACTCTTGAATCGTGTAGAAACATTTATCTACCAACCATTTGCGTAACTTAATTCTGAAGTATTTGAATGGGAGCTCCCTTAAATTTCTTGGCAATTTATTAAAGACTGATATACACATGTGATAACAGTTTTTTTTATTTAAAGTTGTTCTACAAAATGGAATTACTATTTTTGTTGGATCTCTTGGTCTGTATTTTGTGTAAGTGTCACCTGTGAATTTAAAGAAAGCACTATGTTTTCTAACAAATATAGACACTTTAAAAATATACATGCAAGTTAAGGTCATTAAATTAAGTTTTTTAAAGAAGGGCTTACAAGACTCAAGTGGACCGACACCGCAAACAGCTCTAATACATTTTTTTTGGACAATGAAAGCATTACCTATATCCGTTGAATTTCCCCATATTATGAGTCCGTACCTAAGAACGGACCCCACATAGCCACTATATGCTATACTTGCTGTCTTTTCGTCTGATACACTACGAAGCTTTCTAAGTGCATACACAAATCTGTTTAGTTTACTGCAAATATCATGTATGTGTTGCTTCCAGTTACAAAATCTATCTAATGCCAGACCTAAAAATCGAATACTATCCGTTTTTTCGATGCTATCGATGCTACTATTGTTTATTTTTATGTTAATGTAATCAATATTATTATCTTTGCATTGGTATGTACAAAATTTTATGAATTTCGTTTTGGATAAATTAACATTGAGATTGTTTAATTGCAACCATGTTAACACTGACTGTACCGCTTCGCTTATCTTATTTACGTGAGATGTACTTTTATCCTCATACGGCACTATAATAGATATATCGTCAGCGAACAGAACACTTTCACAATTTATAGAATCGGGTAAATCATTGATGTACAGCAAGAACAACAAAGGGCCCAATACGCTCCCTTGTGGGACGCCATATTTATTCACTATAAAAGAAGATCTAAACACAGTCGATTCCATGTTATCATTTAAACTGGTAATCTCTACACATTGACGACGCTCTGTTAGAAAGCTTTTGATCCAATCTAAGGCCACGCCCCTAATGCCATAGTTTTCACATTTGTTGAGTAAAAGCTTGTGATCCACAAAATCGAAAGCTTTTTTTTGTAACCTTTTAAGACAATAAATTATTCTTATTCTTATAAACTTTATCAGAAAATACTTATCTCTTACCTCTTCTTCCTCGTCGTCTCTGAATATATCATCAAAGTTGGGAATGTTCTCCTCACTGTCTTTGTACACTAATCTCACCTGAAATATTACTACTCTGTTTTTTATTTATTTTTTTATTTTATAACGGGCTGGTTTCTACTGGTACTGGTACTACTCTGTTAATAGGTAACTAATTGAATAGCTGGCGGACAAAACAATCTCATTACACAATTCATCATAAAAAACTATAAATAATAAATTTTATTTTACTTCATCATCATCATCATCATTTCAGCCGAAAGACGTCCACTGCTGGACATGGGCATCCCCCAAGGGGTATATGCCATAATCGCCACGCTTGGCAGGCGGGTTGGCGATCGCAGTTGGTTGGTTAAATACTCAGAGAACGCTGCTGCCCATCCTCTGGTGAATCCCTTAGTCGCCTTTTACGACACCCATGAGAAGAGATAAGGATTATTTCTTAACCTAACAATATTTTTTAACGCATTTACGCATGCGAAACGAAATCTAAATCTATATAAATTGTGAAGTTGTGGTGTTTTTTTTCCACTATTAATATTTTTTTTATCCAGTGAATAAAATTATTTTCTCATTTAAAAACAAAAAAATTTAAAGTGTGCTACAATCAAGTCAGAAGTTTAACATTTCAACCAAAATTTTAGAATATCATTCAGTTTCAAAAAATAACTGAACTAAATCACATGAGGAGTCCCTTGTGTAAAATTATTATCAACCTATATTAGTGAAATTTCATTGATGTGTTGCAGACATCGGTCACCTGTTATGAGGCATCTGTGGCATGTATGGTTACTGATTGGAACATTGGAAATCAAAGAATAGTAACTTGACGACTGAAATGTTTTTAGTAAATGATGCAGAGTTATTTAAATAGAGCTCAGTTTCAATAATATAATTTTGACCAACTTGTGGGTTGGAACGTTTTTGCATAACCACACCCAATATATTTATTATTAATGTTATCTTATCCTATACCCTTTTCACCACAGTATGGTTATCATGAAACCTGACCTACATGAAACAAATTCATCAACCAGTTAGAATAAAAAATTAAAAAGATTTTGTAAAAAATTAGGCAGTTCCTTCAGCATATTTGAGGGCATATACTACCTACTCAGCAAACCATTTAATTGAATGTAGTGAAATAATATTTTATTTGATCGGTAAATACCTACATACATAAATAAGGTGATAAATCTTGTCACTGCTAACATAAAATAATATAATTATTGTGTTGAGGACTAGATGCGGAAGATGCGGATGGCAGAGGGCCGAGTTGTGGCGCAACTTGGGAGAGGCCTATGTCCAGCAGTGGACTGCAATAGGCTGATTTGATATTGTGTTTAGCACATTATTGAATATTAAAATTAACAGTTTTATATTAACAAAGTTTCTTCATAAACAAACCAAAAATTCGTGGGATTTTCTCAGAACCATCAAAATCTTGATAAGTCATTCTTCGCCAACAATAGCCATGGCAATATTATTTTACGTAAAGGGGGGTCAAAACGCCTTTTTAGTGACACTAACCCACCTTTTTCATAGTACTAAGGAAACTCTTGCTATGAATCTACTGTGAAGTATATGGTCACTTATAACAGGGTTTAATACATAAAACATAATTAGCCCATTACTGTCCCACTGCTGGTCACGGACCTCTTCTCAGTATGAGAAAGTTATGGCCTTAGTCCATCACGCTGGCCTAGTGCGGGATGGTGGACTACACACACTATCAAGAACTGTATGGAGCACTCTCAGGTGTGCAGGTTTCCTCACGATGTTTTCCTTCACCGTTAAAGCAAGTGATAATCAAATTCTGATCCGCACATTAATCCGAAAAGTCAGAGGTGCAGGCCAGGATCGAACTAGCACCCTCCTGCATGGAAGGCAAGCGTTAAACCACTAGGCTATCACTGCTATACAGGGTTTAATAGACAATCTAAAGATAATGCAATCTAGGCACATTTTTCACAGGTAAGGAATACCTTGATTAACCTAAGAAGACAGTGACCCCATCTAAGTTAGACAACCTCTGTGGTCTAGTGGTTTGAGTGTTGGACTGCTGATCACGAGATTGTGGGTTCAATTCCCGCAGGACACAAATATTTATGTGATGACCATAAGTGTTTGTGTTGGTCTGGGTGTTTCTTTTGTATTATAAGTATGTTAAATGCAAAAAAAAAAGTATATTAGTATTATATCCAGTCTAGTACCCATAGCACAAGCTCTGCTTAGTTTGGGAGTAGATGGTGCTGTGTAAAATGTCTCAAATATTTAATCAAAAATGTAAACACACAAACCTGTCCATCGCTATACACATTGCACACATCAGTAGGTTTATGGGCGTCCAGCACAAAGAACACGACATCCTCCTCCGGCTGCAGGATGTCAACCAAATCTATAGTTCCCCCACAGTTTACTAACACAACATACTTTATTTCTTCATTATTTTCTTCGTAAGCCTGCTTTAACTCTGCTATACCCCCCACCGGGACCAATGTATACGACACATTATCACATTTAAACAAACCCTGAAGTATTTTACAAGTGCATATAGCGTCTACGTCGTAATGAACTAATAATAACACCCTCTGGAACAAAAATAAAAGTTTTTATAGACAAATGAAAACAAAAAGTTTGGTTGTTAACTTGTAAACAACGCGATTGTACTACTTACGTTCCCGAGTAGTATGTTATAGAAATCGTTTCTAATATCTTCTATGAACATCTTGTCACGTCATGGACGTTAAATTTTTAATCAGGGCTTCATATTTTTTGCAAATAAAACTAATTGCAACCCGAACGAAACTACGAAAGGAAACGGTGAAAAACAAAAGTAAAACCTCACTACCTCACACAAAACACCTGCTACAAACTGCAGTTTATCTGTCAACTGTCAGAGATAGGTACGTCAAAAAAGCAGGGTTGCTAGATGAGATTTTAGAACTTTACCTAGTTTCGAAAAAAAAACAAAAATGATATACTATTTTCCAAGATTTTACTCAAAAACAAAAATACATGATAAAATATCACCTCGTTCATGACATGATATAGCAACCCGCGCGGCCTCTACCTACCCGAATGGAATTTCCCACGGTAGACGGTCCCACGCTCATATACCGCCGCGCTACGTCGATGGTGCGTACGTGTCACTCATATGAGTCCCTCTCTTTCCCCACGCACCGATTGAGCTGCGCGTGCATGCTGCCTTCGCGCCGGATAGCCATTGTTAGACGTCGGCACCGCTCGCCAGTCAGTCAGCCGCTCGACACTTAGCTGTGCACATGTGTCACGCGTACGCGCCGGTCGATATACACGCTAACCACCATAGTTTTGTCACACGTTACCTTTTTTGGGATTAGGGCTTCGTTCCCTCTGTACTGAAATTGCCAATAAACTATTAAAACCCCTGAGAACTCTCTATTATTCAGTCTCTCTCCCATAATGAGCTATTATCACTATGTAGCTCATGTCGACACGATACAAGAAGACCTCGTTCGTTTTATTGCTACGACTGTGTTCATCTTACTCCCAAAAAGAGCCCTTATTTCTATTTCATCATCATCATCATTTCAGCCGAAAGACGTCCACTACTGGACATAGGCCTCCCCCAATTAAGGGGGGATATGCCATATTCGTCACGCTTGGCAGGTGGGTTGGCGATCGCAGTTGGTTGGTTAAATACTCAGAGAACGCTGCTGCCCATCCTCTGGTGAATCCCTTAGTCGCCTATTACGACACCCATGAGAAGAGATAAGGGTGGTGCTATTCTTTAAGTCCGGCACCACACGGATTTCTGTTTGTTTCATGGTAATTGGTAAAAATTAACTATCCAAAATTCACCATGGGTTTTTTTCTACCCAATTTTTTCTCAAAAGATTTGATTTCTCCAATAGCCATATTTTTACCCAGAATTGCGAAAAAAAAACAATCTGGCAACACTGCAAAAAAGTATTCCCGCCAAACATTACTCTGGAAACGAACCATTGACTAATATATCTATCTCAGGTACAACCATTGAATTAAGAAACCTAGGTACAACCATTGAATTAGGTACAAGTCACCCACAACTCACTGAAACGAACGCATTGTAATGATTCGTTCGAGAATAACGATTAATTTATCAATCAGCTTCAAATCAGGTTCAAATAGTGGAAATTTATTACATTTTATATTATAGGACTTATCCATTTACCCTGTCTTTCTATTTATTTTTAAAATAATGTTGATATTATTATGATGGATTAGGTTTAAGTTACATAATGATGTGGAATTATTTTTTGTATTAATTTTCAAACGCCTCTTCAGGCAGATTTTGGTGGTAGGTACACTGAGGTGTTACAAATTATTATAACCCTGTGATCACATTATACCCAATTACCCAACTCAAAATGCAATGAATGAATAAATTATTTGATTTGAAAAACGTTTGGTTCAATAAAATATACCTAGAATCAATGATTTTACGTAATATCATTGCCTAGAATGATATTTTTTTTGCTAAAAGGATTAATATTTTAGTTTCGATTCCTGGTCGAACCAGCTGCTTTTTCAAAAACCTAAAAGTGTAATTTTTACTTTCTCCAAAATCGAACTCACGACTCCTTTCACGACTTTTCTCTATAGGATCTGAGTCTATAGGTACCTACCTTATAGTTTCGGATTTGGCCCTCCAGTACTATTTTCATAACTCACTCTGTATTGTATTCAAAGTTCCGTGAACGTGGGGAAGATTTAAGAATGATTTCTTGCAAAACTGTTTTGTGTTAGGTACCTAACATCACGAATAAGATACAAGTAGATAGAGTGGTGGAGTTTCAAGGGTTTAATACGATGACATACGACGTTTCCTCGACGATCAATACCTCGATGTCTTTTCCTCGAAAGATTACTTCTTTGATGGGTCGTTACCTCGAACGGTCAATACTTCGAACGCTTATCACCTCGATAGGCTTTTACTTCGATGGCTCGTTACATCGATGGTTTTTTACCTCGAAAATACTTTACCTCTCCAAGTCGTTTCCTTGAAATATATAAAAATTGAAATTGAAATTGAAACCAGGCACAAATCGAGACTCCAGGCTGCTACTGAGAATTTCCTGATGAAAAAACCCAAAATAACACTTTGCCCGACCCAGCACGCTCAGCAGTCGCGCTTGCACCCACTTGACCAACGAGGCAGACTTTTTGAGAAAGAAATCGATAAACTCTGAAACTACTAAACCGATTTTAATATTTTTTTTAACCATTAGAAAGCTACTTCATCCAAAACTTCTAGAAGTAACATACCTAGGCTACATTTTATATCAGTAGGCGGGCGAAGCTGTGGTTAGATTTTAGTATGTAATATACATATTGGGATTCTGCTACAGCGCAGGTATACGTACGACTCGTTTTCAGCCACCATACTAAGTAGGTACTTGTCTGCTGTGAGAATGCCGCGTAATAAGGCACTTTACAGCGTAGCTATTGGTCAGTGATAGCCTAGTGGTTGAACGCTTGCCTTCCATGCAGGAGGATGTGAGTTCGATCCCGGCCTGCACCTCTGACTTTTCGAATTCATGTGCGGATTTATATTCGATTAACACTTGCTTTAACAGTGAAGGAAAACATCGTGAGGAAACCTGCACACCTGGGAGTGCTCCATACAGTTGTCAATGGTGTGTAATCCGCCAACTCGCACTAGGCCAGTTTGGTGGACTAAGGCCTTAGCCTTCTCGTACTGAGAAGAGGCCCGTGCCCAGCAGTGGGACAGTATTGGGCTGGTTATGTTATGTTATTGGTCAGTATTGGTACTAGCCGGGCCTTGCTTGAGGTGCAGTACGAGGGCGCGGGAAGGGAAAACGGCATTCTCGTAGCTGACAGATAGTACGTTTTTATAACAGTTTTGTTGTTAGTTGGAACGAGAGGGTACCTACATCAATAAAAAGCTAAAATACTGAAACTTCATTTACTTATTGATGACATTTATCCTTTTATTCATGTGAAGATACGGACTTGTTTTTGTAATTTGCCATGTGATGGGAAGCTATTGCATGAGCTATTGTGCCCAGTCTGAGTAAATTAGTAGAAAGTGCTTGGAAATAAGATTGTATAAGGGACTCGTCCGTTTCTTCGGGGTGTAAATATTCTTGAAAATCATAACATAGTAATTCTTTGGGGCAGTCAAGAGCCCTTAGACACCCTGCATACTCGGACCACAGAAGTTTGCGCCACTTGACGTCGTGCCTCTGCGCTAGTGGTACTAAAACGCACGCAGCAAAAGTGGGGTCTCCATAGCTCACTGACTGGAACTGCTCTAAAAACTGAGTAAAGAAGTCTTGGAAATTATTCAATCCAACCAATTGTTTATCGAAATTCAACTTTGATTTCTTCTTGAACAAAATCTCTACACATTTCCGCAGTAATATTTTTATTTTGGGATCCAAAAACAAAGAATTGTCGCAAAGAAAAACGCACATGATGCGGCAAAATCTATCTGTTACATCTATGTCATTCAAAAGGTCGGGGAAGCATAGTTCATTGAATAATATCCACTCCAAACTGCATCTGATGATAAATTCTTTCTCAGCTGCAATTCTCTCTGCAACTTTCTTGGCATGCTCTCCAACGACTTTAGGGCTACTGTCCACTTCATGACTCCTACTATACAATGTTAATATTGGCAAATAGATCCAGTCTCTTGGCAATATTGGTTCTTGCCAACTCTTGAATCTAATATTAGGACCTGTATCTCTATAATTCATGTTCAATACTTTACTGTAACAAAGTTTGATATCCTCAATCGATGACAAAGCTTTCGAAAAGCCGTCGGCATCCGTCAAATTTACAAGATGTAAAAGCCTTTCAGCTGTAAACCAATGTTTGTTAAATACCACATAGCCAAAAAGAAAATCTAATTCATATTTCTTATCATTTCTCAGAATGTAACACAACTTATTAGCTACAGTATAAAGCAAGTCCTTGCTTCCTTCTGAGATTTCATATTGTGTAGATAACTTTATTATACTGAAAACAAAATTGGTTTCCATTCTTGTGAACCAGTTGTCACATAGACTTGGCACTTTATTGCTGATTTTACTTAAATACATCGACAGGTGTCTTAAGAATGTCTCTGAAATTTCTTTATCATTCACATAGGTCAGTAGATTAAACAGTGAAGCCAGAAATGGCACAGGTGATGTAATATTCAAAATTGGTAAAACTTTTTGCACAGAATCTATGACAGAGCCTCCAAGAGTCATCAAATTCTTGGTCAAATGTAAATCTTTGTTTTCCAATCCAGACAATAAATTAGAACTGGGTAAAAGATTTCTAATAATTACTGCAAATCCTTGAGACTGAGATAGAGTCCTTAGGGAGTCATTAAGGAACTTCATTGGAAGATTTTCTATCAATGTGACAGTCTTGCAGCAGTCTATAGCTGAACAAAGTAGTCGCAGATGTCCACAAGTGTAACTGTCTGTATGTGACAACTGGCCCATCCATTTCTGTACACCTTCTTTAAGTAGAGGATAAATTTGAGATTTGTAACTATCCATGCCACCCAAAATACATCGCAGAAGTCTATTTACTAGTTGAAGTACTACAGCAGCATGTGTTGCAGACAGAATTGAAGATTCAACAAATATGTCAGTACCTTTGACATGCTTATGCAATGCAGTTACTATTACAGGGAATAAAGATATAGCCACATCAGTTCCTAGTCCAAAACAAAGCAAGTTCGACAGTATACAAAAAGCTTCAATCTGTATTTTCAATCCATATGTCCTGTCAACTCCAGAACTTATGTATTCCGATATAGATTTCAATATATCATATTTAATCAGTAAAATTCTTGTGACTTCAATAGACTGCAATGACATAATTCTAAGAAATTTCAATGCAGCTAATATGGGTTTTCCATTATAAACAATGTTGGGATCAAATACAAAATTGGTGCTAGTAACTGGAACAAAGTTTCTTATAATTGTTTGCATTAAGTGTTCCATATCTACAATCTTAAGCGCTGTTTCAACAGAATCTCTTGCTAATCTGGACAAAATTTGCAATGAATATTGCACACAGTTAAAGCTAGGTCTTATTGTCTCCAAGATATAGTACAGTCTCTGAAGGATTTCGGTTCTCTGAAGTGCGGTCATTATGTCGATTTCAGCTAAATGGTAGTCTGTAAATTCTGATTCTTTTGACTGTAGATCTTCAATTTCTGACTTATCATTTTCCAAACAAGGTTGCAATGTGCCCTCTTCAAACCCTATCAAGGCATCTAAGCTCGCTTCATCGATTCTGTTATAAAGCATATTCCTCATTGCTTTTAGAGCAGGTTCTAAAATAATTACTTTGTTGTCATCCATAGCTATTCTTACAATGAAAAATAACTTGCTAAGTGGTATTTCTATGACATTTTTGTATGTGCCTGCACTGTAGTATTCTAAAATACCAGCTATTGTATTAAGAGCCATGACTCTTTGTTGAGTGATTGTTGAACGGGTCAATTCAATTAACTCCGTGATAGAATATCCTGGTCTATGTGGTTCATCACCATGATGGAATAACGGCTTAGTTTTCTCATTATATTCCATTGTGTATGGTAAAAGATATCCGTGGAAGTCAAACCTAGCTTCATATGGTTCATCGGCTTTGATTCTCTTGCTTTCCTCAATGCCTTTCATCCATTCTAGTTTGTCCTTTTCTAGTGAATTAAAATGCAGCCATTTATTTACCTCAGGATGAGAAAGAACATCATTTTCCCATAGGTTATTGTTTTCAGGTATTGCAACACTAGTGTTTAATCTGCTATCTTCAATCATTGTACTGTCTACAACTTTACTTACAGGTGCTTGTTCCATTTTGGAACTTTCACGTTTAATAGCTTGTTGTCTTTTGCTCTTTAAAAACTCTACTAGTTTAGGATCTATGTTTGAAAGAAGATTTCTGCGTTCTTCTAAAATATCTTGTTCTGACATTTCACTTAGAAGTTTAACATTTTCACTGTGAATGTCATCAGCATTGTTTGATGATAATATGAAGCTTTTTCCTGGCAAATTAATATTGGGTGATTGTTTTAGATCTTTGCTACTTGATGGCTCATCAATATCCATATTTACACTTTCATTTTTATTAACATTGTGTATTGCATTTCTCTTACTAAATATTGTACTTCGCTTATTGACTACAGGAAAGCCTTGTACAGGCATCTCTTTAACATTAAGCTCGACGAAACTAGTAACATTCTTTTCCACAATATTGCCTAATAATGAAGGAATAACTTTGGGATAATAAACTTTATCATCCTCAATTTCTGGCTTGTCTATCTCTGGCTCTTCTATATTTTTTTCCAAGATGTCTCCTACAACGGAACTAGAGGCCTCAGTACGCGCCCTTTTCTCCGCTTGCCCTTTCAAACCTTTAGCCTGAGCATATTTTGAAGGTTTTCGACATGTCTCGGTATTTATCGGTCTATTTGTACTTTCGTTCGGGCGCAAGTTAGTCACAGCAGCCGCTGGTTGCAAATTCTGATTTTGCTTTTCCTTAAGAAATTCTTCTTGCATGCGGAGGATATCGTCTTCATCTTCACCAGGCTTTGGGCGTTTAAACATGATTAGTTTTACGCGAACTATTAATAAATGAAAAAGAATCAACAACACAACATTCACAACAACCTGAAGGTTACTTTTTTTTGACAGTTCGACTCAGGGTAGTGATGCACTGATGCGACTCGAGTCCACTTTTACTCGAGTGAAAAAAAATTCGACTCGAGTTCACTCGGACTCGAGTCACTACTCACTCGCCAGTCATTCACCGAGACATGCGAAACGATGTTTTTTTATTTTTAAGAACGCTTTTCCATTTTATGTCTGTTATTTGGTTTTATCAATAGACGATGTTTTGAAATAAAACAAGCCTCAACTTATTGACAAGATAAAAATAATTAATTCAAGGATTATGACAGAATGACTCCATAGAGGCGAATGATCGAGTGACTCGTAAACCACTCAAGTGACTCGACCACTCGTGTAATACTCAAGTAAAATTGAAAAATGACTCGTGGTAAAATCGGACTCGAGTCGTTTCACTAACTCAGGGTTGCCAGAGACGCATCGAAGTGAATTGTCGTATGACGTTCAAAAATCATCCGAGTTCAGTGTTATTGTCAGACGACGCCCGGAGCGTACTTTGTTCGTTCAAATCATTCAGTTACTCAGAGCGATAGTCCACCAAACCAGTCCAAATGAACGCCCAAAGCATAGAATAGAATATCTAATAGAACTAACGTGCCCAAAGTACGCTCAGTGCGTGAGTCGTCTGACGTCCTCGAGCGACATAACTGAACGCACCCCTGTGCTAAGTTCCGTAATATCGGCCCACAACGCACGGAGCGTACTTTGGTCATTGTTACTCGGAGCGATCATACAAACGAATGCACAAAGAACGCTCCGAGCGTCGTCAGACGACATCGGGCGATATTACTGATCATAGCCCGGGGGTGCGTTCAGTATTATCGCTCGAGGACGGCGGACGACGTCCAGAGCGTACTTTGGTCGTTCAGTTACTCAGAGCGATGAGGAATCATACCATAGGATCATATATAAGAACGCACAAAGAAAGCTCCGTGCGTCGTCCGACGTCGTCGGGCGATATAGCTAAACGTAGCCCAGACGTTTTGATGTGACGTCACTGCGTAATTGTCATTTTTTACTGTCTGACAACTGACAAGTGGTGACAACCACGTGAGTGGATTGGGATTGGATAAAAGTTAGCAAAATAACCTACCTACCAAAACAAACCCCAAAATGCCTAATTTAAAGAAGAATATAGAAAAACTGAAGCATCCAAACAGTAGAAAAACATTAAAAATGATCAGTAAAATAAAGAAACACGAGAAGAAGGATCAAAATAAAATCGGTACGCATATAAAACAAAACCTCATTGGTGAAAAAATTATATGGTTCAAAGAACGAATACCGGAAGGATGTCTTGAATTGAATAGAGAACAGACTTTAGAGTTAATTGAGAAGTATTTGACGCGCTTTGATGAAGAATTGGAACAAATTGATTTAAAGAATTCTATAGGGCAAAGAAGAAACCGTCAACATTCCAGTAGGGTGGACATAATAAACATTACCAAGAAGAAAGAGCTGGAAGAGTTTGAAACATGTGGCTTAGAGATGCCTGACCTACTGGATCGCCAACAAATGGAAGTACTGAGGAATTGGAATGGTGAACTCAGATTTTTGCAGCATTTCAAGTTGAGAAGAATAGCAAGGAAACATTTAATATAAATAGTTATAAGATACCTATTATAATATAATAAGCGTTTTATTTGTCACCTTTTCTCATTTTTCATCCCCCAGTAAGGTAGGTACACACGGCTACACATCAAGCTGTACAAAACCAGTAAAGGCTGACCTCGCGTTGGAAGGAAAACCTATACAATGCGAGGTCAGCTTATACTGGAAAAATACAGCTTGATGTGTAGCCGTGTGTACCTCAATATATATCCTGTCAATACGCTAGCCCCTCATTACATGGGACCAGGGACCGAAACCGGTATGACTAATACAGGTATTTTTTCGGTTACAACCTTTATTTTTACAGGTATTTTTAAAGGTAACCTTAATTCTTACTACTTATATAACCGGTATTCATACCGGTTACCGAAATAAAAATTACCCCTATCTTACACGTGCCGTCGGCATAAGTCAAAGGGCGGACAGCGCAGTGTGTGTGTATCGAAGAGTCGAGGCGAGTGAGACGACCCGCACCGACCAAAGCCAACCAATCACGCGGATAGAGTAGTGACATAGAAATGGGACGAAAGTGTAAAAATGATGTATATGCATATTTTACCTATAAAAAAGAAACAAATACATCAAAATCAAAAGATTGCAATAAATAAAGTTATAAAGATGATAGCGTGAACGTTACATCAGCATATTAACCAATATCGGGCTATTACTTCCAATGTATGTGGTCATGAATTCATTTCTTGGGTTACAAATTGTCTCGAATTGGTCACTAAAGATTGTCATATCAAAATCAACCCAACCCCCAAGTCAACCTCACCTGCCAACAGACGAGGCTCTGACAATCGATAAATGGCGATATAACCATTTATTTTAAATGGTGTTGCTAAATTTAGCAGACGGGTGACGGGGAGCATCGTCATTGGTGCGATAAGCATCGCTCTGCGATCGCCAACCTGCATGCCCAGTGTGGCGATTATGGGCACAACTTCTATGGCGAGCTGGCAAAAATTACGGGCCCTCGTCCCCGGCCGCCCTGCTATTCCTGATCACTGTAACGGCAGGGTAGGGGGTTCCACTTGGCGCAACTCGAGGAAGAGCTCAGAAGGATAAGGTGGCACATTCTGGGACTGTGTGAAGTCCGGAGAGGATGAGGGCACTATTACCCTGGAATAGGGCCACCTTATTTATTTTTGAGAGGGAGAGCAGCTATCCCAAGGCGGCGCCGGGTTCTCTATGTGACAACGTTGTAGAAATTTTCAGTGTGTCGAGCAGGGTAGCAAACCTTGTGATTAAGCTGACCAAGAGGTAAAGCCTTAAGGTCGTGCAGGTTTACGCACCGAGCTCGACATACTCTATGCTAAAGTCGAGGCTATGTTCGATGACATCTCGAATTCTCGAAGGCCTTGCACTCCATTACCAAAGCTTACTACAACGTTGTCATGGGGGATTTCATCGCTAAAGTGGAACAGATTTGCAGCGAGTCGGTAGTAGGACCCCACCCACGGTTTTGGCAGCATAAATCATAGGGTAAATGTTTGTCAACTTTTTGGAGAAAGAGGGACTTTTCTTGATGAATTATTTCTTCAAGAAGTAGAGGTAGAGGAAGTGGACATGGCTGAGTCCCGATGATATGACTTAAAATGAAATAGACTTTATTATAACAGATAAAAGGCACATATTCAGAGATGTTTCAGTAATCAACAGGTTCAATACAAGTTCAGTGATCACAGACTTATCCGAGGCTCACTGAATATTGACTTGAAGCTGGAGCGCATCCATTTGATGAAGTCCAGCCCAGACCTAGCATGCTGCAAACTTTGGTAGCATCTGAAACGATCCAGTCAAACCTGGAAAACAGATTTGTTGCCGTGGAAACTACAAATAATGTTGACCAGGCTCTTGATCAAGTGGTAAAAATCCTCAGGGATGAAGGTACGAGACTGTAAAATGCGACGCACAGGCAAGAATTCGAAGCTTTCGGAGGAGACTCTGGCTTTTATGAGGGAACTACGGGAAAATCCACCTGTCACTTCGTCAAAACACCGGGCGCAAAAAAAAAGCATCAGTAAACTGTTACGACGTGACCTCCGACGCTTGAATACAAGCTCTATTGAAAAATCGATTGAGAAAAATCGGGGGTCGAAGGTGCTCGTCCAGTCCTTAGAAAGAAGCCACCTAACGAAGTTGACTACATCCCGTGGAAATGTTGTCGTTTCGAAGCCAGAGTTCCTTTCCGAGGTGGAAGATTTATATAGATAGTTATATGCCTCGTATGCATCTCGACCTGACCCCGAAAATGAGGATTTTAGAGCCACTCTGACCCGACATTTTACAGAAGATCTGCCAGAAATTAGCCAAGACGAAATCGAGACGGCTCTTAAACGGAAGACGGAATTACGACCGAACTCCATTAAAAGAGCTTCGGGAAATTTTCAATTCTTTCCTCGTTTAAGGGAGAACTTAAGAGGCGAGGCGCAGAAGCGTGGTCGTACTATTCTTCAAAAAAGGTAACAAGACCCTATTGAATAATTATCGAAGCCCATTTCGCTTCTAAGCCACGTCACGTCTATAAGCTGTTTTCATAAATCGTTACGAATCGGCTCGTGTGTACATTCAACGAGTTTCAACCATCGGAGCAGGCCAGTTTTCGAGGAGGATATGGCATCATAGACCACATTCACACAGTGCGGCAGATTATGCAGAAGTATGAAGAGTATAATCAGCCCCTGTGCTTATCATTTGTGGACTAGAAGTCCTTTGACTCCATCGAAACCTGGTCCGTTCTGGAGTCCCTGCAGCGATGCCAAGTTGACTGACGATATATTTTAACACTTGGAGTGTTAAAACACACATTCAAAGCCACTCAGCGAGCTATGGAGCGAGCTATGCTTGAAGTTTCTTTGAAGGATAAAATCCATAACGAGATTATCCGGAGAAGAACCGGAGTGACCGACATAGCTTGTAGGATTAGTAAGCTGAAATGGCAGTGGGCTGGCCATGTCTGTCAAAAGACCGATGGCAGCTGGAGCAGACGAGTCCTTGAGTGGAGACCACGAATCGACATACGCAGGGTAGAGCGCCCCCCAGCCAGGTGGACCGACGACTTGATGAAGGTCGCTGGTGGGGACTGGATGTGGAAGGCAGAGGGCCGAGTGTTGTGGCGCAATTTGGGAGAGTATTATATCCAGCAGTGGACTGCGGTAGGCTGAGTTGATATCCAAGTGTCAAAATGTCTGTATGGTGCCACCACAATGACAGTCCAAATCCAGAACCAGCAAACTTAGCATATCCACCTGCTTTGCGGCGTAAGACAAGGAGACGTGATTTCTCCGAAATTGTTTTCCAGCACATCGGAGGATATGTTTAAAACAATGGACTGGAATGGATGCGGCATAAATTTCAACGGCGAGTACATCTCGCACTTGCGGTTTGCAGACGACATCGCCATTATAGCTGAATCACTGCAGGACTTGCGACGGATGTTGGTTGGCCTAACTGATTCTTCCCTACGCATCGGTGTCTGGATGAACTTGGATAAAACCATACTTATGTTCAATGAGCATGTAACTTCGGAGGCGGTTGTAGTTGATAACAACGTTCGGTGACGCTGTCGAAGTTTTTTGTGTTTGTGTTTACCAAACATTTCAGTTCGGTAAAAACAATGTAAGAGAAACTAGCAGAAGCATACAACTGGGCTGGGCCGCATTCGGGAAACTTCGTCGAATCTTCTCGTCACCTATTCCACAGAACCTTCAGACTAAGATCTTCAATCAGTGCGTCATGCCTGTCATGACTTACGGAGCTGAGACGTGGACACTCACGGTACGGTTTGTCCACTAACTTAAATTGGCTCAGCGTGCTATGGAAAGGGCTATGCTCGTAGTTTCTCTGAAGGATCGAATCCGAAACGAGGTGATCCGACAGAGAACAAAAGTTGTCGACATAGCTTACAGGATTAGCAAGCTGAAGTGGCAGTGGGCCGGCCACATTAGCCAAAGAACCGATGGCTGTTGGGGCAGAAGTATTCTTGAGTGGAGACCGCGAATCGGTAAACGTAGGGTGGCAAGGTGGCTGGTAGAAACTGGATGCGAGTGGCCGGGGATCGATGTCAATGGCGTACCATTGGAGAGGCCTATATCCAGCAGTGGACTATAAATATAGTCTGATGATGATAGATTATGGCAACAACGATACAGCCCATAGATGCCTCATAACAGGCGACCGATGTCTGCAACACATCTATGAAATTTCACTAATGTAGGTCGCCACTATTCGCCACTTAAAAAAATCTTCAAATCTGTTTCAACCACTTACATACATACATACATACATATTATCACGCCTGTTTCCCATTGGGGTAGGCAGAGACTATGGATTTCCACCTGCTACGATCCTGACACACCTCTTTCGCTTCATCTACGTCCATTAACCTCGTCATGCATGCTCGTCGGTTTAGAGAACTCTTAACCTGGCATTTTTTGAGAACATCCGCGATTTGATCGCGATACGTTCGCCGAGGTCGTCCCCTTCCAACTCTTCCATCCACACTCGCTTCGTATACTTGTTTCGTCAATCTCCTCTCGTCCATCCTCTCTATATGTCCAAACCATCTTAACATACCTTTCTCAATCTTTGTCACTACATCTTCTTTCACTCCACAACGCTCCCTTATCATGTTATTCCTTACTTTATCTCTCAAAGTTACACCACACATACTTCTCAAAGCTCTCATTTCTACTGCATTTATTCTGCTTTCATGTTTCTTCTGCCATACCCAACTTTCACTACCATACATAAGTGTAGGCACTAACACTCCCCCATGAACAGCCAGCCGTGCCTTTTCCGACACTTTGCGGCTGTTCATGAAGGTGTGTAGTGCCCCATTCACCTGATTACCAGCACTCACTCTCCTTTCAATGTCCTTCACATGCTTGCCATCTCTTGTAAACATGGAACCCAGGTATACAAAATCTTTCACTTGTTCCACCTTTTCGTCACCTATCAAAATAATGCACTCTGTCATAACTTCTTCCTTTTCAAAAACCAAAACTTTTGTCTTACTAACATTAACTTTCATTCCTTTACTCTTCAAAGCACCATCCATAATTGTTACCATCTTCTGTAACTCCCCCTCCGACGATGCAAGGATAACTTGATCATCGGCATAGAGGAGACATTTGACAAGTAACCCATTCATTTCTAAACCATTTTCACTCTCTTTCAAATCTTTCAAACAACTGTCCATGAATAGATTGAATAGCCACGGCGACGCTACACATCCCTGTCTCACACCCTTATCGATGCTGAACCAGTCAGAGTAGGCGCCGTTAATCATGACACAAGCGCTAGAATCCGCATAGAGAGATTTCAACGCTTGAATCAGGTTGCTATTCACCCCATAGATAGACAAAGCAGACCATAGTTCATTCCTCATCACTCTGTCGTAGGCCTTTTCCAAATCCACGAAAGCGCAATAGACTTTTTGACCTTTGGCCAAACATTTTTCAGCTATGCATCGCAAGGAAAAGACCTGATCCGTACACCCCATGCCCTTCCTAAATCCCGCTTGCACATCCCATATTTTTTCATCAGTTACTTTCATCACTCTTTCAATCAAAACTTTTGCATACAATTTGCCGACAACACTTAAAAGGCTAATGCCACGGTAATTCTTGCAGTCTTGCTGTGACCCTTTTCCTTTGTAGAGCGGCACAATCACGGCCTTACACCAGTCTTTTGGTACCAGGCCATTACTCCAGCACAAGTTGAAAAGACGGTACAGCAGACTAGCCACCACTTACATGAGCCGTCAAAATTGCCGCAATAGTGATTAGCCAATAGTCGCATTGGTAGGGCCAATCGCATTGCAGTACCCCGCCTCAGCTAGTGGTAGAATATATTGTACGCATTATATTCCACATTAGGCGTCTATTGGGATGTATAGCCGTTGGATTATGGTGAGACTTTGGAAGGCAAATCTTCAATCTAATAAAAGTACATTATGGCTGTAATGTTGGTGTTTGATCTTATTTTTCCCTAGTACTACCCATGATAATGCGCACAATTTGATGTGTAATTTGTATAAAGGTTTCACCAGTTAATGAAATATCAAAAGATAAATCTGAAGCAGACGCATTTGAATCTACCTCTGGAGTAGATGCATTCGGATCTAATGTAGGAGATACCGGTGGCAGTGGCACATATGAAGTTTCAGTATTCTATAATTCATCAGCAGAATAACCGACTCATTTTCTGACTGACTTATTTGATTATAATTATATTATGGCCTGATAATTCCAAATTAGTATCACCCTATTAATTCTACCCTTATTCTAGTTTCCAGAAGTGCAGGTTTCCTTGGGCGTTGACCTAATACAACGCGACTACGCGACAATCACAAATGCGCACGAATTTTATACGAGCCCGTGATCAAACATATTTGCAAATTGTAGGCATTGCGATATTCTGTTTCTCGAAAACAAGGTCATTTTTAGGTTACCGGTATTAAAACGGTAACCTAAATAAAGGTAACATGTTTTTTTTCCTTGGTTACCCAGATAGCGGTAACCTCAACCTTAAAAATTACCACGCGAGCGAAGCATTGATACTATACCTCACAGAGAAAATAATCACTAATACCTAACCCATCGATATTGTACTACGTAATATAGATGCGCTGTAGAACATGGTTACACGAGTTACGGTTCCGGAACCATACTGCCATTAGTTCACAGCTGTCTAGCGAGCGAACGTAAATTTGTGGGACCTAATATCTGGGGGCACGGCAGTGCCCTCGCCAAGTCGAGCAAAGACGGGCACGGCCGTACCATCCTTTTCTCGAAGCAACTTGCGGTACTTTTAAGCCCTCTGTTCTCCTATCTTCGTTGTGGGTAAAGCTAGAAGTCTGAAATTTCGGTTACCAATTTTTTTTATCGGAATCAGCGAGTATTGATTATTCTTTGGCGTAGACTTGCTTTGTTTGTTGTTAAGTAACCCAATATTTCTCCGTAACAATAATTAACAACGCGATAACTAGTGAATTTCATTAAATTTTGTTTTTAAGGGCAAGTCCTTTACGAAGCAAAAGCGGGAAAGTCCAATAAGTAACATCTCGCTTACAATTATTATTTACAATTACATTACGCAACTTCCACACATCGATACTAGATGGCGGTAGGTTGCGTTGCGTCAACTGAATTTGGAACATGTTGCTTATATTACAAAGACATTAAATATATTTACTAGTGATATTAAATCTCTTTGTTATATTATAACTACTACCTGTCTGCTACGCGAATGCTGTTTTCCCTTCACTACGTTAGTACTATTAGATATTCTGTGCCTTCACGCCGCTTCGTACCGCACCTCAAGCTAGGCCCGGCTAGTACCAATACTGACCAATAGCAACGCTGTAAAGTGCCATATCACGCCATTTTTTAACGGTCGACCGCGGCATTCTCGTAGCAGGTAGTACCTATGTACAGTCGACTGCATAACAGTGGTAAAATAAAAATAAATAAATATTTTTGGGATTTTTTTACACAGCACCATCTAGTCCCAAACTAAGCAGAGCTTGTAATATGGGTACTAGACAATGGATATACTACTTATATACTTTTTTTTTGTAAATACATACTTATAATACATAAGAAACACCCAGAACAACACAAACATGTTCATCCCACAAATCTTTGTTTTCTGTGGGAATCGAACCCACGACCTCGTGATCAGCAGTCCGACACTCGAACCACTAGACCACAGACGTCGTCAACACGTCATTGGTACAGTTTAGTAATTACAATGGTACGGTCGACCGCACGTAGGTAACACTTCGCAATTCGAAAACCGCTTACGAAATAAAGATGCTGCTAATGTCAAAGTGTTACCACCGACGTGCGGTCGACCGTACCATTGTAATTCCTTCCGCATCTTGCATCTTGTTGTGGCAATAAATCATTTTTATTTCTTTTTCTTCTTTCTTATTCAAAATCGAGAGTCTATTAATTGAAGTAGTACACATAATATTATGAAATGCTACACTACAACGTTATTATGTTAGGGCGTAAAATAAAAATACAAGTTTGAAGAAAGATGACTAATTTATTAAGAACTATTTACAACTTCCATACATAGAGGATAGGACAGTGAATGGGAACCAGCATTGAACACAACCTAAGGAACAGAGTATCAGTGCAATACAATAATATACCTTGACGGCACGCCCACGGAACTGACGCAACAAGCAGATTCGTGTGGAACGTAGTCGCCGTATGTAGTTTGGCAAAAAGGGGACAGATTTTTCATTTTTGTCAATACCCGTTTCGGTCTGTTTTATCATGCCAAAAATTTGCCTGTAAACAATTCAAATTAAATACTAAACTATTTTCTGTACATTTGATGTATAGGCTCGAGCGACGCTCTCAGCGAATTCGTTTGGAGCGTCAGTTTCGTGGCCGTGCCGTAAGGAGTCACTCGGAAACCCTACAGAGACACAATCGCTATTTATAAACATAACGTCATTATTACTCACAATATTATGCAAATAGGTTTAAAAACAGATGATTCATTCATGAGATCTGCTTTTGTCAACAATTTCAAATTAAATACGCAATGGCGTACCTATTCTGGTTAAAATCATGGTATAATAACACCAGGTAGTCTCTTCCCGTGACATCTAGATCACGTGATTGCCTCCGTACTACGTCATCGGCCGTGGAGCCAATAGCGGGCTGTTAGCGTGACACTTGTCAGTTTGATGTGCTGCCACTTTGTGAAAATAAATTACCCGAGCAAAATGCATTTTTTCATTTACTTTCTTCTATAAAGAATCACTTTTTAACTAGTAATTTAATATAGTTTCCTTTATTAACTAATTAGATGAATAACACGAGATAACAAATAGTTAGGCTAGTTAGGAATTTATTTTATATTCATTATGAACAAAAATCTCCTTAAGTATATTGAAGATATCAATCAATGACAGCACTGATAGTGACATAGCTTGGAGGCATCGCGCTGTCATTGCGGGAAGAGAATACCTGGTGAAACATCTTATTATACCATGGTTAAAATGACGTATTGTCTATGTCAATAACTTTGTTACTTTCATCAGTAGTAGCGTAATTCAACAAAAGTGCGTTATAAATAATAATTCAGGACTCATGAAGGAGAAAACAAAATACTCACAATGTATTATTGAAGCATGACTTTTATTAGATCCTGCTCACCCCCATGGGAAAAACGCGTGATATTTCATATTAAAAAAACAAAGGTATTAAATGAACAATAGCAGTTAGCCCCAAAGTTTGGTATAGGTAGACAGTGTGTCTATGGTTTCCGAATAACACCCTGATATGTCGTACAAAATCAGTCACTATATCACATACGAATAACATCTTAAATTAATATTATATAATGCGTATGATTTTTATATTATGCTAAAGTAATAAACTAAAAATTCCGAGTTTCGTTGTGATTAATAAATAATATAAAGTTACAGAATAAATATTTTGAGTCATGAAGTTCGTTTTTTCTTCCGCTACAATATTTGGAAAACGGGTTGAACGAAACTCGAAATTTTATACGAAGGTCTTCTAAATAACTAATTTCGTAGCAGGCCTTCTTGAAAAATAGCTAAACTATCAAAGTTAGCATCAACCATTAATTTAAAAAATACACACGCTCTTAAATCGGACAGAATAACAATTTGATGTAAGTAGGACTCTCAATCTCACAAGCCAAAAGACTTTAAAAATAATTTAAATATAATTAGGTTAAGGTAAACTCATTCATATATAAAAACCTAACCTACTAGGTTTTTATATATCAATTAACAAACTTTAATTAAAATTGGTTAACTAGGTAAGTATTCTAAGTTTTAACCTAAACAAAAATATTATCCATTTAAAAAATACAGCAGTTCAGTATGTAGACAAAAACCAAATTTAATCGAAAATAAATCCTAGATATTGATAGATGCTATAAGATACGAGAGTTTAAAATAATAATAAAAATAAAATATCGGCCAAAGAAATTTTTAGAAAGTTTTCGGCTGAACACGCATCTATCGTTACGGCTTATAGACGACTTTTGCTATCTAATTTACAAAGAAGATAAATACTTTTATTCTTGAAAATCTTAAATCAATAAAATCTTGAGCCAACAAAAATTGGCTACAAGGAAAAAAACTAAATTAAATATTCGGTTTTCAATCACACAAAGATTTTGGTCAAGGACAACTCTTAAGTGTTTAGTCTTTACCTACCAATTATATCGAACGAGCGATGAGCGCCGCATGTGTTTCTAATCAACTCATGCGCACGTAATCGAATATGAATTAATTAATCGTCTATAAGCATAAGCGTATGCCATCAATCTTGAATGTGTCTACAGCCGAAGCATGAAATACTTTCTATGTTACTGGACTAGTTTGGTTCCAAAAGTTTAAAAATACAAATCCTGTTACTGTTGAGTATTTGAAAAGTAAAAGTCGTTTGAAAAAACATTCATTTGAATTTATAATTTATGGAATAACACTTTACACTGATCATTTGGCATGTGTCGATTCTCTTGTTCATGAACTAAACTTATTTTAAACTATCGCTCTCTTTTACTAATAGTAGATACAAGAAAGGGATGGCAACAATTTTAGAACTGTCAAATTAATTTACGTGTTACGTATTTTAGTGGGCACGTTCCGAGATCACGACTAAACTTGTATGGATATATTAATTCCGACTAATTTGACAGCACTAAAATTGTTTGTCATCCCTTTCTTGTATCTACTATTAGTAAAAGAGAGCGATAGTTTGAAATAAGTACAGTTCGTGAACAAGAGAGTCGACACCATTGTCGAAAATTACTTTAGTCATTGTTCTGAGCGAAAATAGTTGCAAATGGATAATATTTTTCAGTCTAGTTACAAGTGTATCAATTTGAAATGTCCATATTATTCAATCAAGTATATATTCAGGAAAACCGTACAGTAGCCTTATAGTTATTTTTATTATAAGTTAAAAATGAAGTGGCTCTAGCAATATTTTGGCAGGAAATTTTAAAAACTGAATAGTTACAAACACGGTTGATAACTCAGACGAATAAAAAATAGCGGACGGAATCTCGCTAAGAAAAGATTGAAGTTTTTAGTTTTCTCCCAAACCTACTATAATTTCAACATAATTTTAACACACCAGATATATATTGTTATTTTATTTGTGACACTACGACAATGAATACCGTCACATGATATTTGTTGCGTAATCGCGGCTTTTTGTCTTACTATGGGTGTGAATGTGTGCGTACCAGCCCGTACTTTTAAGCGAGCCGTCTTACTATGGGTGCTTCACTTTTTGTTTAGCGAGATTCCGTCCGCCTTTTTATTCGTCCAAGGTTTATAATGGGCTTTTAGATCCGTAACGTAAGTTTTAATTGCCTTTCAGTTACCAGTCTCAATCTGTCATTTGTACTGAAGATGAGAACGGCTACCATGGCTACAGTCAACCTTTTGAATATAAATGACCGCTTCGAAGACTGACTGGCTAGTCTAGAGATTATATTCAGCCCCCAGTCTATTTCAGTCGGATATATTAAACTCTAATAGCTACCTAAATAGAATAATTTTTTGAATCTTTATTAAGAGGCTGACAACACCAAAAAAAGCAGACCTCTGCAGTCACTGTCGTTACGTACAAAACTGAAAGAGAGGCAACGAGCCGAGGGACGTCGGGTGCGCCGCTCAACTTGAATGAAAATTAACATTTTTTTTTTAAATAAAAAACTTATAGCTTATTTGAAAAACAGAAACAACTATGTTTTAGTTATGTCTTTCTTAAATGTTTTCTTAATTTCATTTATAATATTTGGTAAATAATAGAGATTGTTTGCTTTAAAGCATGTTTTAAGAGGTTAGTTTACAATTCTTTTCTATCGAGAAAACTTCAAGAAAACGTGTTTTGGCCACATTAGAGTTTTAGAAAATACGATCAAGTTCAACATTTTTTTTTCACTGCCACAAACTGAATAGATACAGCTAACAATGTTTTTAAAAGAAGCCTATTTGGGGTATTTGGCTGTTGTCAGCGTCTTAACATAAAAATTAGAGTTTATTGTTTTAAGGCGCATGTAGCGGCCAAGTGGCGCCCCATCAGTAAAAAGATTATTACTCGCTGAATACATCATAATTTACCGAAAATTCGTTTAAAAAAATTGAAGTACAGGTACTGTAGGTTAATCAGAAACTATTAACTCTGTAAATTATAGTTAGCTGTAGTTGTAGATAGAAAAAGTGCCAAAAGTGGCCGTTTTTTGCTTTGTTTTTAAATGTATTCAGCGAGTACTATTTTTTTTACTGATGGGGTGCCACTTGGAATGTATTCAGCGAGTACTATTTTTTTTAACTGATGGGGATGCTACATGTGCCTTAATAATTTTTTCAAGGAAAAATCACAAGTATGAGCGGTGAAAAAGTTGTTGGATTAAAAACTTACAAAGTTGCTACTGTAATCAATCAATTATCTACGTATCTATGCAACTAGGCACTTCAATAGTCTATTCAAATTAGGTTTAAAAAATTTATATCACTAGATATTTAGTTATTAAACATTTATGTAGGTAGTTAGCAGAAAATACATTATTTCTTCATTTCAACTGTTCAATACATTCTGTCAAATTGTAACACTTTATAATATTTATCGTGGTTCATATTTACAGGTAATTCTGAAAAACAGTACGCCTTCCGTATTCGAGGAACTTTGATTTAACGAACACGGATACCGAAGAAATACCGTATTTTAATTGGTTATTTATTATCTTTAATTCATTTAGGAGGTCGATCTACGTAACATTCTAACACAATTTAAATTTAGTTTTTAATAAATAGTTTCTCAATTTCATTCAACGTATACAGGAGAAGCATCTTTCAATATTTTTTTTTTTTTTTTTTTTTTTCATTTTAACGAGAGCAGCTATGTTATAAACTTACCCTTATTATTCATTTTTTTTGTACATTCATCTACAATACATCTGATCGATTTAACTTCATTAGAGAGCAAAACAAAAACCGCAAAACAAACATCTCCAGACATGATATTCGAACTCCTCATAGAATTTACACTCATTTTACAAGCTTACACAAACTTAAAAAGTAAAATAAATCAGGTAAACAACGGGAGATGATAGAAGTCGTAGCCTCTTTGGCCTCGGGCGGCGAGCCAGATGTAGACTACGTGGTACGCTCCAGGTACGAAGCAGATCATACCGGCTACGAAGAATACTGCACCTTGGAGGCCGTTCTCAGGTTCGGCGACAGCGAAAGCTCCCATGCCAAGGAGCCCCACACCGACTAGCAGTAGTACTACAGCTGCACACACAGTTTTCCAGTTCTCCCTGACTTTGGGATGGTTCCAGCAGTACATGGACTGTGTGGCTTCGACATATTCGTGGATCAGCGAATCGGAGTCTCGTGATGTGGTGTCTTCTGTGCATTTGTAAGTTTTGTTACTGAAAAAATAGAACGGGAGTGTTAGGAATCTGCTTATAAATGTTCAGTGCTGCATAATGACCTTGACTTGTGATATAGTAATATTGATAAGGTATCGATGTAATATTTATCGAAAGTTACGACTGAATTGAGATAATATCAATACGTGCCTTTATTTTTATTATTTCGTGGTGAAAATCCTCGTTGACGCACTCCGGCCGAGGTAGACGGAGCCAGTATCGGACTCTTACAAACTAAAAACCACCACGGTGTTCCTCCAATGACCCTTGGCCGGGGACGTGGGTAAAACTCCTGTAATGGCCCAACCATCCCCGGCAGGTCCCGGCTCGCCACTAGTAGGCGAGCCCTTTCTCCCCGTGCGGCAACCACATCGGCCGCACCGTCCTCTGGACTGGCGCGCGCGGAACACAACGCGCCACCGTCACGCACGGGCCTTGACTGGTCGGGCGGCCACCTCGAGTCCGCCGCCCGCAGGCCCACACCTAGGGTGGCTGGAGGTCGGCCCTCCTGCGACGCCCAGGTCGTCTCCTGCGGATGGGAAGAGAGGTTATCGCCTCTCGAACGCTCTCCTCTGCCTCTTTAGCGAGCATCACCTCCTCGCAGAAGGAGACGATGCCTTCCCAAGCGCTCTCGCTCCCGACCATAGACAGAACCACGGCCGGAAGCGAGAGATCGCTGCCGTCTACTGCAGTGATAGGTCACGGCGCTGTGCAGCCCAAGCTAGGCAGCCTGGCCTATGCGACACGAATACTTCGCGAAGCATCCGTGACCCGCGAGTATCTGCGTCAGCCGGTAGGTGAGGGCACCATGGCACCTCTCCAGCCACTCCTCCATGACGGGCCTTACTGCCGCTATTGCGGCGTGCCCTATCAATACGTGCCTTGGGCCATGATTTGCAATACGCAAAACAGCACCTTTTCTTTTTTTCAATGATATTAAAGCTGAATAAAGTTTTAAATAAAAATAAAATAGTGGGCGGGCTGCATGGCACTTTGCTCACAGAACGGATGGCTGATGGGGCTGTAAAGTTCTGCAGTGGCGACCGCGTTACACTGACAAAACAACAACATTCTGCCCAATCTAAGTTTCTCACTAAATTCAAACATAGGGTCACTCGTAAAACCGGAAATTCTTCACAGGGTCTAGCAAGATAACCATCGAGTTCGATTTGCGAAGTAGTAGGAAGATAAAAATAGGAAGTTGTCTGTATGTAAATTGTCGGCCCACTTACATTCCTGGCAGCGTCAATTGAAAAAAAAAAATATCTTTTATACATAAGACGGTTAGCTTATTAGCAGAGATTAAAGCTTAGCATTGAACGCAACCTTGTGGTGTATCATCATTTATGGATATGGATTACTTTAATTTTTTGCTTCGTTTATAAAATGTAACGATTTTTGATCTGATACTCATGCGAATTTTATTACTACGGTCTGATTTTTCTTCCATGTCTTATTAGGTAAACAATCTTGGCACGTCTCTTTAGTCAAATAACTACTGATAAAATATAATTACTAGTTTTGCACATTAAATCTTGTAAAAAAAAGTTATTTAGTGTGTGAAATTGTTAACTTGACTAATGTCTTTTACTAATTATTATTGTCAAATTGCATTAAAAACGTGCCAAGATTGTTTACTAAATAAGACAAATAAGAAAAAACAGAGATTAGATTATTTCGCGGTATTTGTTCTAACTATTTATTTACTGTGGTATTACTTTAATAAGTATTCAATTTCTCAAGGTATGCTTAACATACCGGGGACTCTTTTACTGTCTGGAAAACAAAAGGGTGTAATCAGTTACTGTACCGTAAAATGCCCTAACTTTGCCCACAAGCCCTACTTTGCCTAACGCATTAAATAAATTTTTACACGCACTGACACTTTATAACTGAACTAAAAGTAAGCGTTGTCGTAGTTTTTAAATCTCCCCAAGTACGGAAATCATAGCTATTATAGTTTACAAAAAAAAAAACTAGGCAAAGTAGGGCTTGTGGGCCAAGTTAGGGCAGTTTACGGTAATAGGATAGATCTATGAAAAAAGGGGCCATTATCAAAGCTAGGACAGGCCCAGGGTAACTCGGATAATCGGATGGCAATGGCAACCCTATGCGAAAAAGACAAAGACTCAAACCAATTGTTTACTTGGTCTGAGGAAAAAGGGTAACAAAGTTCTGAATTTAGATTGGGCAGTTTACACAAGATGAGTTTCATCTTATGGAAGATTAGATTTAAACATTACACCATATTACACAATATGACATTAACAATGCTTCCTGACGGCAAAGCAGATGAACTATTTGTACTGAGTATGTACTTGGAATCACGTTTTGCGAAGGTGCAAGGTCATTAAACAACAACTATTTTATCAGATGCTATTAAAAAGATTTAGATAAGAAATTAATGTAAATAAAGTTTTGATAAAAAAATATAGGTACAATGAGAAAACAAAACATGTTACTCTGTGTAGAATAATAATAATAAAAGTAAATTAAAATAATCAGACCTGTTATTCTCCAAACAGACATTAACAAAGATAGGATCAAAACTCTTTTCTTCAATGCGCTTCATTTTGACACACCAAGTATCAAGAAATTATTTTTCAACATAAAAAATGCAACTAAACAAGTCACTTCTCCAAAGGAATATTCTCAACTGAGGAATATAATCCAAAATGATCAAAAGGAAGGCAATTGCAATGTGATTACTCATCACTTTAATAGATGAGTGCTCCGTACATTCATTACGAGTATGTGCCAAGAGGTCACAGGATCGAGGACGGTAAAAACGGTCCCATTTCAATAATGTGCCACTATAACTTCAAATTAAATTAATTAATTATTGTGAGCTATATTAGCGGAGATTAAACATTCTTTCTAAACAAGACTTTTACTATAACCTGCAAGAGTTAACTTGAAACCTAAGCGCAGTAGATACACAACGGCGCTCAGGTCTCAAGTTAACTCTTACGGGCTACACCTGCCAATGAGAATGATTATTGAAACGCAACTTTATAGTATTCAGACATAGTATCTTTTATTCAAAATAAAACAAACATAATCGATTCTTATATAAAAACTAATGTGAAGGATGAATTTGATGCTTTCATTTCGAAACGGAGCGACCGATTGACATGATTTTTATTTTATTTATTCAATAAAACAGGACAGATATATGAACTATGCGGAGAGAAATATCGAACCAAGTTTGAGCAATCTCTTAATTAATATTAGTTGATGTTCACAAGTTGTAGTCGAAAGTCGAGAGTTCAGTCGGTAAGAGTCCTCCTAACATAACATAACATCACGCCTGTATTTCCCCGAAGAGGTAGGCAGAGGTGTATACACATAGTAGTACACCCACATTTCGCCAGTTATGTTATAGTCCCATGTAATAGGGGGCGAGCCTATTGCCATTGACCGGGCACAAATCCAGACCCCGGGCTGCTACTAAGAATTTCCTAATGAAAAAACCCAATAACACTTTGCCCGACCCGGGAATCGAACCCAGGACCCCACGCTCAGCAGTCACGCTTGCAACCACTAGACCAACGAGGCAGTCAAGAGTCCTCCTAGTTAGATGAAATTACAAATCGCCCCCCAAGGCTTTACACAACACCCCCATTTTTTTTCTGGGTCTCTTACCGCCCCCCTTTAGGCCTGCAGCGCCCACAAGGGGGCGTTATCGCCCACTTTGGGAAAGGCTGATTTACATGGATAATAAACATAATGGGTTTTAAAAGAAATTTACCAAAAAACAAAAAAAACATTTTATTTCTATAAATATATTTCAAAATTCCTATTTTCACTCTATACTTTTATCACCCACTGTTAAGTATTCAATTAGATCATTGTTTATTTCCCTTATATTTTATAAAAATATTAAACTTGTTTTTGCCTTACAACATTTGTTATTATACTTTGTTGTACACACAAATACACATTAATATTACAATAGGAAAGCTTATGTACATCGGCGAGCTTAACTAAAAAATGAGTTTTCTTACAGCAAACCTTAGAGCGACAGAGAGATGTTGATATTGTTACGACGGAGGGTTAAGCAGAGTGAACTGAAATACTTCAACCTCGATTTTCCTGGACTTAGAGACGTTTTCAGCAGGCTGAAATGCATTTTCAGTCCGTATCAGAGGAGGCTCTATCACATACCAAAGAATCGAAATTTTGAGTAAGTTGCCGTTGTTTTCAGGCGCCTGAAACATGTTTTCAGGCCGTTTCAGGAGCCAACAAATCCGATGCCGACATTTCCTGAAAACCCATTTTCAGGCGTTTTCAGGACCCCTTATGGCCATTTCACACCCACATGTAAAATTGTTGATGAGTGAGCGAGATAGAGCTAAATATCAGACAAGGATAGACGAAGAACCTTCTGGAAGAGAGTGAGCAGGATAGAGCTAATATAAGACAAGGATAGACGAGATTCGACAAGCTTCGAGAACATTCCATTCTAGAAGTGAGTGAGTGAGATAGAGGATAGATGAGGTTCGACGAGGTTCGAGAACTTTCTATTTCGAGAATGTGCAAGTGAGAAAGAGTTATCTTATGACAAGGATAGATGACGTTCGAGGACTTTCCAGTACCACGACTCGCGGCCTATATAAACGGCGCAGCTGAGCGCCAGTGGAGTTGAGTTGGAGTTCAGTTTGGATCAAGCGATACAAGCGATAACATCGAAGCGATATTCGGAGCGATTTAACTAGTAACTTTGTGTGTTAATAAGCGATTCAGTGTAATTGTTCAGTAATAAAGTGTTCTCTACGCATTTAATCGGCTTTCTATCCATATACGAACCCCCAGCTCGTAACATTTGGTGTCAGAAAGCGGGATAGAAAATGCCGATTACGCCAAGAGAGGAGGAACCGACTGGTAATGAAACGCCGAGTCGGATGCAGACGAGACAGTTAACGGCGGGACAGACAGCTCAGGACGCATCAAGAACTATGAGTCAGGAGGAGGTCGTCCAACAGGGACCTCAGCCTCAAGGTGGGAATAACGATATTACCAGCTTATTCAATTTGATGCAGCAAATGGCAAGAATGCAGGAAGAGCAATTACGCGAAACACGCGAACTAGTTACAAGGCAGAAAGAGCAAGTACGCGAAACACGCGAACTAGTTACAAGGCAGAAAGAGCAAGTACGCGAAACACGCGAACTAGCCACAAGGCAGGAAGAGCAAGTACGCAGACAGGAAGAGCAAGCCGCAAGGCAAGAAGAGCGGTTCTGTAGAATGGAGAAGATATTTGAGCGAGGAGTAATATTGGAGGAACTCTATCTTTCTTTAAAAAATAAACAAGATGAGGTAGAGATTAAGGTTGATCAAGCTGTCGTTAGTGAAGCAGACATATCCGAACAAGATGATGCCAATAAGAGCCAGGAATCGGACGATGACGAATATGAAGCAAATGATGGTGAAGATGAAGTTAACATGTATCAAGAAACTGAAGATGACTCAGAAGATACAGATGGCACGTTCAACCCGAGCGGGTCGGAGGAGGACGATAGCGACTTCGACCCGGAGGTGGGCGAGGGAGTGGTGGGCGCCACACAGCGCCGCAAGTCGTTGAGCCGCTGCCGCTCCGCTGGCGAGCCCGCCACGCACGGCCGCAAGGTCAAGGGCAAGAAGGGATGGCCAAGTAACCTGAGTCACGGTCGAAAAGCAGAGTCAGACAGCGAAGAAGAAAGTAAAAAGTCGGAGAATGAGAGTGAGAACGAGTCCGGAAGCGAGACAGAGGAATCTGAGCAGGAAACCAAGTCGAAGCGTGGGCGGACAGCGGCAGCAGCGCCGACCGTGGAGAAAGGCCGCAAGGGTGCCCTAGCTAAGAATGTCAACGCTAAGGCCACGCCCGTCAAGCGGAAAGCACTCACACCATCCGCAGAGAAGAAGGCACCCACTGCCAAAGACGCGGGGCCACCAGCGAAGAAGAACAAGACGGCTTCCTCAGACAAGAAGTACGGCGAGGGCAGCGTGAAGCTCAAGGAAGAAGGTAGCGCCGAGGAGTCCAACACGCCCGTCGACGAGAAGACCAAGTGGCCGCCCACTGACGAAGAGATCAAGACGTATGACCCTGGAGGGTGCAAACCTAATTGGGATGGGCCGTCACGAAGATCAACGACGTCGCTTACCGAATTTGAAAGGACGGACGTAATCAACCGAAGATTGTGCACATTGATCGACTAGCCCAGTACTATGGAGACAATGATGCTCGGGACGAGCATGTCTTAGGAGGGGGTAGTGTTACGACGGAGGGTTAAGCAGAGTGAACTGAAATACTTCAACCTCGATTTTCCTGGACTTAGAGACGTTTTCAGCAGGCTGAAATGCATTTTCAGTCCGTATCAGAGGAGGCTCTATCACATACCAAAGAATCGAAATTTTGAGTAAGTTGCCGTTGTTTTCAGGCGCCTGAAACATGTTTTCAGGCCGTTTCAGGAGCCAACAAATCCGATGCCGACATTTCCTGAAAACCCATTTTCAGGCGTTTTCAGGACCCCTTATGGCCATTTCACACCCACATGTAAAATTGTTGATGAGTGAGCGAGATAGAGCTAAATATCAGACAAGGATAGACGAAGAACCTTCTGGAAGAGAGTGAGCAGGATAGAGCTAATATAAGACAAGGATAGACGAGATTCGACAAGCTTCGAGAACATTCCATTCTAGAAGTGAGTGAGTGAGATAGAGGATAGATGAGGTTCGACGAGGTTCGAGAACTTTCTATTTCGAGAATGTGCAAGTGAGAAAGAGTTATCTTATGACAAGGATAGATGACGTTCGAGGACTTTCCAGTACCACGACTCGCGGCCTATATAAACGGCGCAGCTGAGCGCCAGTGGAGTTGAGTTGGAGTTCAGTTTGGATCAAGCGATACAAGCGATAACATCGAAGCGATATTCGGAGCGATTTAACTAGTAACTTTGTGTGTTAATAAGCGATTCAGTGTAATTGTTCAGTAATAAAGTGTTCTCTACGCATTTAATCGGCTTTCTATCCATATACGAACCCCCAGCTCGTAACAATATATTAATAATGAAGAGTGCAGTCAAGGTGGGCCAGTCTAAACTGGCTCCCTTATGAAATGCCTTTGCCCATATAAGAAAAGAAGTATCCTTGCTGCTTTTTTATTGGTTATGGCTTCATTAGAGATGCGGTATTTGTGTTGGAGCTGAATTGAATGTTGAATATTTTGATTCATGTTTCAATGGACACAGAAATGTCACCCTTGTTGACAGAATCGATCAGTCTAGAGCAGCGGTTCTCAAACTTTTTTGGTCACGGAACCCTTTTGACAAGCAAAATACTTGACGGAACCCTACAATAAAACAATAGTTTTTAAAAGTGTATTCTTTATTATATAAGCATAATAAAAGTACAATGTAACAGTTACTAATTATTACTTACTTTAACCACATGCCAAGTACAATAATAGAAGATATTAAAAATGAAAAAATCTTAACTAATGGGAGGTATGAAACTGTTTTTTATTTTTCATCAATTGGTTGATATCAGGTTTGATAGAAGACATTTGAAGTCTCATATCAGGTTCGGCGTCCAGTCTATTGCGATATTTTGTTTTCGTGGCTGCATAGGTTGAGAATCCTGTTTCGCACAAATATGTTGTAGGGAACGGGAGAAGAATATTCAGAGCCATTCTGCCAAGCATTGGATATTCATCACGGATTCTGCACCAAAAATCGTTGAGAGGCGTCGTTTTGAACAGTGACTCCATACTTGTGTCTGATGACATTTCTAAAAGAGATTCATATATCTCGTTTGACATACTTTCAGGCTTTTGCAATTTGGGTAAAAAAGGATTATGAATCCATGAATTCAGCTTCATTTTTGTATTATGTTCTTCGGGAAAATACTTTACAAAAGATGCGCGCATCGAAGTGAGATATTGGACCAATTCTTCAAACACATCATCTTGAAACATTTCCAATCGTTATCGCTAACAAACTCACTGAGTGACGTAAAGCTTTCTATTTCTCTCTTACCAACGCAAATAATCCAAAAATCTAATTTTCTTTTGAAGGCAGTTATTTTGTTATAGGTTTGGAACACTGTTGTCTGTTTACCTTGCAATGATAAATTCAATTCGTTCAGTTTTTGAAAGATATCTGCCATAAAAGACAATCGGAACAACCAAGTTTTATCATACAAACGGTCTTTCAAATTAAAAGAAACTGTATCTGCTGAAAGAAACATTTGTAACTCGGCTCTAAGTTCAAATAGCCTTGTTAAAGTTTTACCCCGAGACAGCCATCGCACTTCTGTATGGAGCAGCAGTGTTTTATGTTTGCTGCCATAATCTTCACACAATAATGAGAACAATCGGGATTGTAGTGGTCGTGATTTGATAAAATTAATTATTTTTACCGCTTCATCCATAACTAATTTTAGATTTGACGGCATTTGCTTCATCGCAAGTGCTTGTCTATGCAGAATACAATGGCTGGAACTACAATTAGGCGCTTTACTTTTTATTCGTGATACTGCTCCTGCTGTTTTACCTGTCATCGCCTTGGCCCCATCTGTACAAATGTCAATGCAATCGTTCCAACTAAGATTATTTTCTTTAAAAAATATGTTTATTTTATTAAAAATTTCTTCCCCGGTAGTGTTTGTGGGCAGCGGTGAACACATAAGCATGTCTTCTTCAAAAGAACGTTCATATGGATATCTCACGATAACCAGCAAGATAGCCAGACCAGTGACATCAGTTGACTCATCCATTTGCAAGGCGAATCGTGTTTTTTGTAGACGTGCAACTAGTTCTTGTTTGACGTAGCTTGCCAGATCATGGATTCGCCGTGAAACAGTATCGTTTGATAGCGGTACAGTAGAAAGATGCTTTGCAGATTTTTCATCGAGCATACATTTTGTTATGTCTAACACACATGGCTTTATTAAATTCTCAGCGATAGTGTGCGCTTCACCTGTTTGTGCAATGCGATAGCTAACTAAATATGATGCCTCCGTGGCCTTTTCATTGATAGTTTGTGTTACATGCATCATATTTTTTTGATTTTCCAATAACTGTTCTTTTTTACGAACAAAAAATTCTTTATTCTTGTCTTTAGACTCGGGGTGTACAGTTTCTAAATGTCTGCGTAATTTGGCAGGTGCCATGGAACTATTAGGAAGCAGTTTACTACATAACATGCAGAGAGGTGAGCCGTTGGAATCAACAAATCCGAAACTGATATATGATTCATCATACTTCCTTTTTTTCGTCTTTGAAACCGTGGAGCTTGACGTCGTGGCATCATCGTCTGGATCGGTAATTGCTGTATTCTCCGCGCGTACCGCTTTTGAACATTCAGCGTCATTAGAAGATGTCGTTGCAACACGTTTAACACCTTTAAGCCAACGTTCCATTCTTCTTTATTAATAATGTTACACGTCAGGATGGTAGGGTCAAAATAATGCACAATCGTTACTGCGTTTATGAGACAAAGTTTAGTCCAAAGAAGAAATGTACAAAACTGATACAATCAGAATACAGTGGGCAGTAGAACTTACAAGAAGGCAGCAGGCTAGCCAGCTTGTAAGTAGGTAGGTACGAACTTATCGCTCCGAACGCTAATCGTCAACTGACTGACGAGGCGCGACTTTTTTTATATAATAGCGCTTTTATACTTAGTCCTAGACTCGAACTCGAACATTCTCAAAAATACTCGAGTCGGCGCCTTTGATAAACAAAAAGCGGAAATAAAAATATAAATACAAAAAAATGCGTTGTAAACAATCTCGACTTTATGCTTTTGAAGATAGAGCCGAAAGTCGCTTGTTCACAACTATAGTGTCTAATTCAGAGGCGGCTTTTATCAAAGGGACTGCGCGCTCACAAGTATACGCGCGGTGGGCGGATTCAAAACGTTCGACCAGTGACAAGAGAGAGGTGTTTTGTTTTTTTTTTCTAAATTCTTGCGGAACCCCTACAGGGGTATCGCGGAACCCTAGGGTTCCGCGGAACACACTTAGAGTACCGCTGGTCTAGAGTCTAGGTCATTACATGTTATGAATACAAAGACATTAAAATACTTACAATATTTAATCTCTTTGTATGAATATGATGTGTCTTTTATACTGATCATAATATGCATGTAACAAAATAAGAGACCCAAGAAACATGTAAATACATAAAGTACTTAAGTGATTATGAAGTAAATGACAGCTTCATAAAATGTATAGCTCATTTAATTGCTATACAGTTTATCAACAGCGTATATCGTAATAATTCTTCACACATAATCTCGATTATCTCCATGAGAGCAATAAAATGTACTAACATTACATGAATGGGTCAGCGTACAAGAATAATTAGCGAACGCCAACTATTAATTAGCGCCACAGTACGCCGAACTATGTCTGTAAACCAAGTAACGGCTACCAGGTTCAACTGCCCCTGCCCCAGTAAGGAAATGTGACTCACAAAAGGTCACGAACATACTGACATTTTAACACAAAGAAACGTATTTTTTAGCCATAATTCTGACTACCAATGGTGCTAACAATGTTTTTAACTAAGTTAATTATAATTACCTGGCCAGATATTCACTTCCATTTTTATATTTGTTCTGCAAAGGCGATCTGTCTCCTGTGGCACCGTAAACTTTGATGGCTTCATCAGTTTCCTCTTCAAACGCATCGTCGATTGAGAAACGCTTATCACTGTTACCGAACGGCCTCGTCATGGTTAAATATTGTTGTTATCTGTCTGGAGATGTAAAATAAACATCACAACTTTCGTACGAGACAAAACACAGCTGTCAATTTGTCATATCAACATGCGCCATATTGATTGCAATATCACGGCACCGGCAGTGCTGCCAACTCTTGGCCGCGTTCACTTATATCAGCCGACGTCGACGGACAACGCTCGCGAACGTCGTCCGACGACGTCGGGCGACATAACTGAACGCGGCCCTGTACGACAAAAGTACGCTCCGGGCGTCGCGGCGTCGACGTCGTCCATTGACTTATATCTATGGACTAGTCATACCTACGAAATGAGCGTGGCATACCTACAATACCCGGGCCATATTTTCCTGAACGTTGGAAAATCACATGGGTTATCCCAGTACCTAAAGGCGAGGGGGGGTCGGAAGTGAGTGGTTATAGACCGGTGGCAATCCTCTCAACACCAGCAAAGGTTTTTGAGTCAGCTATACATAAATGCGTATATGAACAAGTATCCAGTAATCTGTCGGACGCTCAGCACGGTTTTCGACCGGGTCGCAGCACAACCAGTAATTTACTAAATTTAATGACATATGTGGTTCCACATGTTGATGCTGGAGTACAAGTCGACACCGCCTATTTTGATTACAAAAAAGCATTTGATTTGGTTGATAATGACATCTTATTAACAAAGCTGGCAACAGTCGGATGTACTCCTAAATTACTTGAGTTTTTTGCTAGCTATTTGGGAGATCGACAGCAGTTTGTAGATGCTGGCTATAAATCTGAGCCTTATTTTACTAAATCAGGAGTCAGTCAGGGCAGTAATTTGGGTCCTTAACAGTTTATCATCATGATAAATGACCTGCCTGGTGTCGTCAGAGGTGCCACCTGTCTATTGTTTGCAGACAACCTTAAGCTACTGATGGCCATTAAAGATGAACGGGATTGCATGCGGCTACAGCAGGATATAAACAGGGTAGTCGAGTGGAGTAACAAAAATAAACTCAAGTTCAATGTCAATAAATGCTCAATCATAACTTTTGGTAGAATGAGAGATCCACTTCGCTATACTTACGAGCTGGATGGTGCAGCAATGGAGCGGAACTGAAGTAGTGCGTGACCTTGGGGTACGCCTTAACACTGAGCTGACATTTCGGGAGCACATAACAAATGTTTGTAAAAAGTCGTACAGAAGTTTAGGTTTCATACTTCGTCGCGCAGTGGGTTTCACAAGCATAAAAGCTATAACAGCACTGTATAATGCTCTCGTGAGAAGTCAACTTGAATTCAATGAGGTTATATGGGCTCCACATGAAGATAAGTACAGTCTCATGTTGGAGCGCATACTAAATAAATTCACAAGATATTTGTATTTGAAACTTTATGGAGTATATCCTTTTTATCCACTGATGTACCCAACCTTGTTTGTCCTAGGCATGGTTGGGTACAATAAGTTGAAAACAAGGAGGGACTTGGCTCTTGTCACGTATATGTTTAGTTTGCTAAGGGGCCAGACGTATAACCCGGGTGTATTTATTTATTTATTATTATTATTATTTATTGAAGGAGGTGTGCCTATATGTGCCGGACAATTACGTGGGGCGTAATTAATCGCAGTACCGCGCGGACGAACTAACTTGCTCGGCAAAGCGCCTATGACGCGCGCCTTGTCTACACTTACGGCTAAAATTAAAATCCAATCTATCCACGATTTGCCCTACTAGAGATAGGAATTTGACATACAAAATATGTCAAATATCTATCTCCAGTAGGGTAAATCGTGGATAGATTGGGTATTAATTTTGGTCGTTAATGATGTAGCTGAGAGAATACATTTATTTTCCTGCACTCTGAAAAATTCACAAAAATTACATTGTACGTGTTATGTTTGGCATAATTAAGGACCACACTACCGCATTGGGAGTGTCCTGTAATGGTAGTGGTGATTGGGATAAATAAATAAATATACAACAAATAGCATACGATCTCTTTCACCAGACGACATAACACGTTGGTTAACAAGAGACAAAGAATAGATTTATAATTCAATAACGATTTAATAGATATTTGTATAAACTAAACTAGGTGGATATAGAAGAATCACCGCCTCCATAGGTACAACTCACTGACGTCGTCAGACGATAATTAATACTGAACGCACCCCAGGGCTGCGTTCACTTATATCGCCCGACATCGTCGGACAACGCTCGGAGCGTTGTTTGGGCGTTCAGACCGTTCTCGTTCGTTTGTATGATCACTCCACAGATTTGACATCTACCACTGGCTTACTGGTAACCGGTGATTGCTCTGAGTAACGGCCAAAATTAATAATATCCAATCTATATTCTATCCACGATTTGCCCTACTAGGGATAGGAATTTGACATAAGTTCCATACGAAATATGTATGTAGATTGAATAAATTTTGGCCGTACGGAACTGAACGACCAAAATACGCTCCGTGCCGTACGCCGATATAACTGAACGCAGCCCAGTCATTGAATTAAGCACAGGAATTAAGGCCCGTATTATAGAAGCTTCCTCAAGTACAGTTTAAACTCCAATCACCTGATCACTACTTACTTAAGGTGAATGCTACAGGGTAGCCCGCGAAATTCAAATTTTTCGAAGTTTTTTGCTAATTGTAGCTTTATTTCGCATTGTATATCGGTCAAAATATGATAGGCGGAAATAAAAACAAAATGTCTACAGAATAATACTCATGAAAAATATTAACCTAGCTCTATAAGCTGTACTAGCTCGATAATATTAATTTACGATCAAATTATCGATTTTCGAGCTTGTAGAGCTTATAAAGCTATGTTAATATTTTTTATTAGTATTATTCCTTAGATATATTGTTATTATTTCCGCCAATCATATTTTGACCGATATACAACGCGAAATAAAGCTACAAATTGCAAAAAACGCCAAAAAATTTGAATTTCGCGGGCTACCCTGTAGCATTCACCTTTTTCTATTTTAAGGATAGAATCGTTACTTGAGTATCGGTCTTATTCCAAAACGGTAATTATAAACTATAATTCAACAACATAACACATGAATTTGACCTGAAATATAATAGAAATCTCTACTCAAGCGTAGTCTGGACCACACTACACGGGCCTTAGGCCAGTATTACAGAACGATACTCAGGCGTTGATCTCTGTTTAAATCTAGTTTAAAGTTGAGCTTTGATTTTAGAACGTCCCTCAAGCAGAGATTTGTTGATCACAGTTCAGCTGAGTTTAGTTTCGTTTTATATTGTCACCTGTTTCGGTATTTGGGCAGATATTTGATCTGTAATCACTCAAGCGTGGTCCAGACTACGCTTGAGTAGAGATTTCTATTATATTTCAGGTCAAATTCGTGTGTTTTGTTGTTGAATTAAAGTTTATAATTACCGTTCTGGAATAAGACCGATACTCAAGTAACGATTCTATCCTTAAGTAGTGATCAGGTGATTGGAGTTTAAACTGTACTTGAGGAAGCTTCTGTATAAGAAACCTAAGTCAATCTCAGATTAAAAACCTCAAGTCAATGAACCCAGTACGCTCGAGAACACAGACCTTATTATTTATTACCTATTTTCATCTGTGCTCGAGAATATCACTAATGTCAATGTCAAAATAATAAAATTGACAATTTGTCTTGTAAAGTTGCATTGAATTAAGGGGTGCGTTCACTATTATCGTCCGACGACGGCGGACGACGCCCGGAGCGTTGTTTGGTCGTTCAGTTACTCGGAGTGATCGTCCGGGCGTTCACACCAAACCGTTCAGTATTGTGAGCGGGCGTCGTCGAGCGTACGCACCGGTCACCCCGTGAAATAGTAGGGTAAAAGAGCCTGCTGTCATGTTGACAGATAATAGTATGAAATGACAGATAATTTGAGGTTTCGATCGTCATAATTGTCAGTGCTTCATTTTTCTAGTGTCAGTTTCATAAAGTCGCCCGAAGTCGTTCAGTAATTCTGAGAAAATCGTCAATGATCGAGCGATATTCACACCGGTTGACTTTCACACTGAGTGCGTTATAAGTGAACGTAGCCCTTAGTTGTCACATTTTGTCATGTCACAAGTCACAAGTGTCACAGTCAGTCAAACGTCAAACCCGCATGGCATGTCCATGTTTTGTTGTGAAAAATAAATCAAATTTTAACAATGGTTATCAAAGACTGGGCTAAAGTTTCGCCTGAGCTATCAAAGCCCGTGTTATCCTGTATCGCGAAACAGGGTTTTGAAGTCATGACACCGATACAGGCAGCTGTGATACCGTTAATCATGTCTTGTAAGGATGTGGTGGCAGAGGCAGTCACAGGATCTGGCAAGACCCTGGCCTTCGTGGTGCCGATGATAGAAATGTTGATAAAGAAACAGAAGGAGTCGCCGCTGGGGAAAGACTTTGTGTATGCAGTTATTATTTCGCCTACTAGAGAACTGGCCACACAAATTCACAAGGTAGTATTCAGTTTTTATCTTTGACGAGTAGCATTAGCCCTGAGGGGTTGGGTTTAGATACGTGCCGCTTCGATAAAGGCAAGATGAGGGTATTAATTCTGGAGGGTCTCCTGATACCCCTGTATTTTTTTTGGCATGCATGCATGAGTTCTTGAGTGGAGACCGCGAATCGGCAAACGCAGTGTAAGGCGCCCAGCCAGGTGGACCGACAACCTGATGAAAGTAGCCGGGGGGGACTGGATGCGGAAGGCAGAGGACCTAGTGTTGTGGCTCGATTTGGGAAAGGCCTATGTCCAGCAGTGGTGGTTGATGGTGGCATGTGTAATGTATTCATGTCTTTGAATAAAACCTTCATGGCCATTCGTTTATATATCTCTTTTGTTTTATGAAATATAAGTTTGTCTTGTCAAATCTGTCTTTCATTAAGTACGTATTTTACATTGGCGACGAAGATTTATTTTAAAAATTACATAATGCCATTCGGTAAACTACACGAGTTTCGCGCTGAGGAAGGAAAGAACTGGTCTGCTTATGTGAGGTTGGTGAAGCAATATATTTTACTCAACGACATAAAAAATGAACTCCACGTGGCCACCCTAGTGACACATGTTGGGTCGCACATTTACGGGCTCATGTGCGATTTGTGTGCACCCAAATTTCCTGAAGACTGTACGTTCGAACAGCTAGTAGAACTCATAGGTAACCATATTGAGCCGAGGCGTTCAGAAATTGCTGAACGATTTACGTTTCGTCAGCGACGGCAAGCTCATGACGAATTGGTGGGCGCATTTCTTCAAAATTTGAAACATCTAGCTACCCACTGCAAATTTGGAGCAACTCTCGAAGTTAACCTTCGCGACCAGTTTGTATGTGGCCTCCGAAGTGAGGAGATGCGGTCACGCCTTTTTGTCGAGCCGTCACTGGACTACAAGAAAGCGGTAGAGATGGCGCTCGCACTGGAGGCGGCTGAGCGGCATGCGGCCGAGGCCGCGGCCGGTAGCGCGCTGTCGGGGAGCGGCCATGATCATGACATAGGACCTACTGGGGCCGCACCCCTGCACCGGGTCGCGGCAGCGCCGGCCGCGCCGTCAGGCGCCGGCAGCAAGCGGCGCTCTTGTTGGCGCTGCGGTAAAGGAGCTCATGCGCCTAACAAGTGCAAGTTTAAATTTTATGTGTGTGACAAATGTAGTGTCAAAGGCCATTTGTCAGCTGTGTGCACCAAAGGTAAACATGTCACTAAACATTATCAAAATTGTATTTTGAAAGACTCTGGATCCGAAAGCAGTTCTAATGATGAGTTAAATAATGTTATTTCTGTGAAAAATAGTATCAGTGATAGTCCCTATTTTTACGAGTTATTGATAAACAATAAAAAAATTATGTTTGAGATCGACACAGGCAGCAAAATATCGGCAGTAAATAAGTTGTTTTATGATTCCTACCTGTCTAATTTTCCTATCATCCGTGATAACAATAAGTTTCATTCGTACATAGGGGACGCGATCGTCCCGCTTGGGTTTGTTAATGTTAGTGTGCGTTGCGGAAATACCGCGGTTGCATCGTTACCTCTCTTTATCATTGACAACGGCGGTCCACCTTTACTCGGACGCCGTTGGTTGCGTAAGTTAGGATTAAAGGCAATCAATTTGTATAATTTTTCCGATGAAAATGATGCTGTTATATCGCGATTGAAGACTGAGTTTCCCGATGTTTTTAAGGATGGTCTAGGAAGTACTAAAACTAAAATGAAGTTGTATTTAAAAGACGATACTCCGATATTTTGCAAGGCCCGTACGCTGCCCCTAGCTCTGCGGACAGCTGTTGAGCATGAGTTGGAGCGATTGGAGCAGGAAAATGTCATTTATAAAGTTGAAAGATCTGACTATGGCACTCCCATCGTGCCGGTTGTGAAACCTGATGGAAGTATAAGAATTTGTGGTGATTATAAAATTACAATAAATAAAGTTTTAAAAGATTTTCACTATCCGCTTCCGCGTATAGAACAACTGTTTGCAGCTTTAAGTGGAGGTGAACAATACACTAAGTTGGATCTCAAACATGCTTATTTACAATGTACTCTCGATGAACAGTCTCAGCCCTTTACTGCAATTACCACTCACGTTGGCACTTTTGTTTATCGTAGGGCACCTTTTGGATTAAAGTGTTTGCCAGAAATGTTCCAAAAATTTATCGAAGAAACATTGAGTGGTTTGAATTGTGATGGGGTTGTGGCCTTTCAAGATGACATTTGTATAACTGGGCCAAATAAAGCTAAGCATTTATCTAATTTAAAATCAGTTTTGTCACGACTTCAACAAGCAGGCTTACGAATTAAATTAGAGAAATGTGAGTTTTTCAAGGATGAAGTTTGTTATCTTGGGTATAGAATAAACAAGTTTGGTTTGCATACCGATAGTAGTAAAGTAGATGCTATAGCTAACGCTCCGGTACCACAAAATGTTTCTCAGTTGAGGGCTGCTCTGGGACTTATAAATTATTATGCACGTTTTATTCCGAATATGAGTACATTATTGCAACCATTGTACGCTTTACTTAAAAAGGGAACTAGATGGCATTGGACTCAAGCTTGTGATAATGCTTTCCTGGCTATCAAAGAAGCACTAACTTGTAAGCCAGTGTTGGCGCATTATGATGCTTCACTGCCGTTAGTGCTGGCAGTAGACAGCAGCTCTTACGGTCTAGGCGCTGTGTTATCACATGTGTACCCTGATAACAGCGAGCGGGTTGTGTGCTGTGCTTCGCGCACGCTTACTGCCTCCGAACTTTGTTACAGCCAGATTGATAAAGAAGCACTGGCGATAGTATATGGAGTTACACGTCACCATCAGTACCTTTATGGACGTCGTTTTACACTTAAAACGGACCACATGGCTCTAAGTCATATTTTTGGGCCAAAGAAAGGCATACCACAGACTGCGGCTAGCCGTCTACAACGTTATGCAGTAAAACTTGCTGCATATAATTTTGATATTAAATTCGTTTCTTCGGAACGAAATAGTAATGCAGACGCATTGTCGCGACTACCAATCCAAAATAGTAAATGTTTGGAATCGGAGCCTGATGTTGCAACTTATTTACACTTTGTTGAGAACAGTTTTCCATTGAGTCATAAGGATGTTGCTAATGAAACTAGAAAGGATGTTGTTTTGTGCAGTGTTTACGGCTATATAATGAGCGGTTGGCCGGTTGATATTGAAATCGAAAATGAAAAACCCTATTTTCATAGAAAGGACACTTTACATATAGATCATGGGTGCATTGTGTGGGGTTATAGAGTCGTTGTTCCAAAGTCACTAAGGACACAAATTCTCGATGAGTTACATTCTGGACATATAGGTGTAGTTCGCATGAAGCAAATAGCGCGAAACTACGTTTGGTGGCCGAACATTGATTTGGATATAGAGGCAAGAGCTCGAGCGTGTGCGCCGTGCGCCGCCGTACGCGATGCACCGCCGCGTGCTTTGCCTGTGCCTTATGTTTGGCCGGCCGAGCCTTGGACTAGGATACACTGTGATTTTTTGCAGTATGAAGGAAAACATTACCTTTTAATTTTTGATGCTCATTCCAAATGGATTGAAGTTTTTTTGATGTCTGGCGGTACAACGGCTGTTCGAGTAATTGCTAAGTTACGAGAATGTTTTGCAAGATTTGGCATTCCTAAGCAAATTGTCACTGATGGAGGCCCACCTTTCACGTCAGAAGAATTTGAAAAGTTCCTACAACGCAATGGCACAAAGCATATCCTCACAGCGCCCTATCACCCTTCTAGTAACGGTGCTGCTGAAAACGCTGTGAAAACAATTAAAAAAGTACTTAAGAAAGCTTCCATTGATGGTGAAGATTCTGGCCGCGCTTTGTGCAGGTTTTTGTTACAATACCGAAACTCGGCTCACTTAAGTACGCGACGTGAGCCGGCAGTTGCCATGTTAGGCCGGACACTGCGTACACGGTTTGATTTGTTGCGCGGTTACACTTCGGACAACATAGCTGCAGCTCAAGAGGCACAGCTGCGTTATGCTCCAGGTACTAAACGTCACGTCAATGAAGGGGATAGTGTTCTTGTGAGAGATTTTTCCAGAAACAATCATGATAAGTGGAAACCTGGTACGGTAGTGGAGAGAACAGGTGCAGTTACGTATAAAGTGTTGGCTGATAATGGTGTCACTACCAAACATGTTGATCAAATTTTGCCACAACGCAAAAGTCATCGGTTTTCATCACTGCCAATTTGTTCTGAAAGTGATGTTCCCGAAAAAAATTCGTTAGATGTTGCTGAGGGAACCAATGGGAGTCAATTAAGCCAGCCAGAGGGTGTAGAACCTCTTGACTTAGCTCAGGCTTCTGCCAGCCATGAGAGATTTTCATCTCGAGAAACATCGAATTCGTATAGTTTGCGTCCTCGGTTAAACAAACCAAATTATAAAGTTTAAGTTTGTTTTGTCATTAATCTAATTGTTTATTTGTTACTGGTATGCAAACTTAAGTATACACAAGAATAGTTGTTTAGTTTTTTTTAGTTATTTCCAAGTTTAGTTCTTTAAGGGTTTAAGGGGAGGAAATTGTAATGTATTCATGTCTTTGAATAAAACCTTCATGGCCATTCGTTTATATATCTCTTTTGTTTTATGAAATATAAGTTTGTCTTGTCAAATCTGTCTTTCATTAAGTACGTATTTTACAGCATGCATGTTTTTTTTTCTAACCATGAAACCCTTCATGGCCTAAAAAAGCGTTTCCAGCGAAGGGGGTGAATTATACAGTTTGAGGTTGTGACCTCTTAGATGGATGTTCTAGTTGCATATGAACATTGAAATCATGGAGGTTGTTATGATAATTTAATATCTTGTGTCTTAATTAGATCTCCACGGTTCCTATGGTCTTTTAAAAGTAGTGAGCTTCAAAACTTCCAAGAGTTTGGCATTTTAGTGAAGCTGCACTGTACCTTCTTGAGAAGGTCAATGTCCTTAACGAAATAGGGGCTTACCACATGAAATGGGTGTTTTAATTCTTGAGAAGGTCAATGTCCTTAACAAAATAGGGGCTTACAACATGAAATGGGTATTTTAAGATTGTCTGATAAACTTTTATTGAATCTGAAGCATCATCTCTAGTGATTCCATTCTTCATCTTTATACTACCTTAGAGGCCTATGTCCAGCATTAGCCTGCTTAAGACTGAATTATTTGATTGAATATCCCATATATAAAGGACATTGCTAAAGTTCTATTAAAGCCCAGCCTATACGAGTTATGAATAAAAGATGATGCTCACCATATACAATCTGATGAGGGTGTTGGATGAGGGCAATGTGTTGCAATGTATTTTAGTAAACAGACTACTCTACAGATGCTTAATTCATTAGTCTTTTCACAGCCACGGCGTTGTAAAGCCGTGTTGTTATGTGCCCTCAGCACCACGTCCACACCAAGTTTAAAATATTAAGTATTTTTAGGCTAAGTTTTGCTTACAATGGTGTCGATTCTCTTGTTAAGAACTAAACTTATTTTAAACTATTGCTCTCTTTTACTAATAGTAGATACAAGAAAGGGATGGCAACCATTTTAGAACTGTCAAATTAGTTTACGTGTTACATTTCTTTGTATTTTAGTGGGCACGTTCCGAGATCACGACTAAACTTGTATGGAAATCTAAATTCTGACTAATTTGACAGTTCTAAAATTGTTTCCACCCCTTTCTTGTATCTACTATTAGGAAAAGATAGCGATAGTTTAAAATAAGTTTAGTTCGTGAACAAGAGAATCGACACCATTACTTATGTCAAACAAGTGGTTGCCTAGCAACTAAACAGTTTTACTCTTCTATTCCTATAGATGTGAAGGTGCTAAAAAGAGATTGGCTATCTTTAACAGTCAATATGCCAACATATTTTTTCACAAAACCATAGAGTACTCACAAGGGATTGGTCAAAAATATGAAGACAAATTGAGTATCATAGCCGCTCACATTATTAAAAAAATATGTAACTGTACCATCGAACTGAAAAAATATGCATGTAATTGTCGTATATTTTTTATCTTTGTAATGTTCTTTTCAGCTAAATTAAAATGTTAAATTTTATCCTGTTTGTGAGTGATTTTATTCCTTTTTCTTTCTACAATTTATCTTTATAAATTTTCAGGTAATAGAACAATTCCTTGAAGAGCCAGAGCTTTCCCACGTAACAATAGCCCTGCTGCTCGGAGGTCGCCCAGTAGAGGCTGATGTGGAGACCATACAGAAAGGAGCCCACATAGCCGTGTGCACCCCGGGCAGGCTGGAGGACTTGCTAGCTGAGAGGAAGCAGCTGAACTTAGCAGGCAGGATGAGAGAATTGGCAAGTAGATAATTGATTGGTAATAATATGATTTTCATAGTTTATTTTAATCACACCAATCTAATTGCCAAGTTATAATACTTTTTTACCATCTTCTTATTGTGTCAATGGTTCAAATAAAGTATAATAAAATAAAAGTATATTCTGTGTTTAAATATTTTTGAGTAGAATGTGGCCACTTTAATGGCATTTTCAGTTGCGGCGAATAGGTCTGATAATATACAACATGTAACAAAAACCCTGTTGTTCCTGTGAGGTACGTTATCAGAATCGATATTTATACGTAAGGACTCAACTCATTTGGAAAAACTCTTCACTAAAAATATTAAAATTAAATATTAAATCATCCGCTGGGACCGTGCGCTTTTGCGGCACAGACTCCGTGGGGCACAGGCGTTACGCGCTCGCCTTCGCCACGCCTCATAAAATAGTACATTATAATACAAGTGAGCTAAGTTGACTATTATACTAGAGGCTGAATTGCAGCCCGAGCCGAAGGCGAGGGCGTAATGGAGCCGAGAGTATAATAGTCAATGCTCACGCGTGTCATACGACGTTTTTCAACACGCTTGCGAGGAAAAAAAATACATTTTAAATATTGAATTTGTGAAAAATTACGGGCGGATTACTGTAATGTAATCGTACGGTGACATACAGCCATAGAGCAACCGCAACCTCACAGCCACAGATAATATAATACTACTCACAGCTATGCGTGCGCAGGTGGTCGAAGGAAACCGCCAAACAGATTAATATTAAAAATATTATAAATTGATTTTTTTATTTAAAACACAAATTAATATCAATTTGTTGACAAAAAGAAATAATTTGATTAAATGAAACGTTAATTTAGCATATTTGAATTAATACAGTTGATTTAATCCCAATTTTTTTTTGTTTTGTTTAGGCATAATTTTTTTGGTTTTGTTTACTCTTTGCTGTGATTTAAAAATACTGTAAAGTAAAAAGCACTAGTGCAATAATATAATGAAAAAAGCACGCGTGCGTAATAAGCTACATTATGAACCTAAAATCGGTGCATTAAGAGCCACTTTACGAGCAAGTGTGTTGAAAAATATATTTTTATGTTTTTATACGAAATTTTTAGTGGCCCACACTTTCAACGTGTAATCGAATTAGAACCTTAAATATATTAATACGCCTGGGGACGGGCGTACACCGGAGGGAATGACGGTGCTCCAAGGAGGTCGTATTTATGGACACCACTGGATACGCCGGGAATCAAGCGGAAGTGATTATAACACTTTCAATTTACATAATGATTTAACATTAAATTGAATTCTTTTTATTGATATAATCACTGAGGTGAGTGACTTTTGAGTGATATAATCACTTTCAATTCACAATTAATAATGATTTAATATTTAATTTTATTATTTTTATTAAAGAGTTTTTCCAAATGAGTTGTGTCCTTACGTATGAATATTGATTCCGATAACGTAGCTCACAGGAACAACAGGGTTTTTGTTACATATTGTATACTATGATTTCTATTTGCATTAATGTAGGAAAATTCAAATTAAAAATATACTCCTTTATCATCACCTTTTAAACTTGCAGGAAGTCTTAGTCCTCGACGAAGCCGACCGCCTCCTAGATCTCGGCTTCAGTGCAACCCTCACAACCATCCTCCAGTACCTTCCACGACAGCGGCGCACCGGCCTTTTCTCAGCCACTCAGACCAAAGAACTGCAGGACTTAGTCAGGGCAGGATTGAGGAACCCTGTCGTCGTCAGCGTCAAAGAAAAGTCCACAATAAGCACTCCGATACTCTTAGAAAATTATTACGTCATTGTTGAGCCTGAAGACAAATTCCTTTTCCTCCTAAACTTTATAAGGAACAGAAAAATTGCGAAAGGTTTATTCTTTTTGCCGACATGCGCCTGCGTCGATTATTGGGCGGATGTGCTGCCAGTATTCTTGCCAGATATAAAGATCTTTTCAATTCACGGCAAGATGAAATTGAAAAGGAGCAAGATTTTGGAGAAGTTTCGGCAAACTGATAATACTATATTGTTATGTACGGATTTGATGGCGAGGTTAGTCGCCATTTTTATTTTGAAAAATTGAAAAAATATAAACTTGTCTATGTTTCATGATGAGTTTCAGAAATAATTAAGTTCTCCTGTTTTATTTCTACAATTAACCAGTCAATGAAAGCTAGTATGGTATTTGGTCCTTCCAAAATGCCATTCTTTATTTCTATTTTTCGCACAAAATAAAACTTGTTTTCCATTGAAGATTGGATCTACAGGACACGCCATGCTTGCTTGTATCATACATCAACTCGGCCTATCGCAGTCCATTACTGGACATAGGCCTATCCCAAGTTGCGCCACAACACTCGGTTCTCTACCTTCCGCATTCCACCCCCCCAGCCACCTTCTTCAGATCGTCGGTCCACCTGGCGGGGGGCGCCAAACGCTGCGTTTGCCGATTCGGCGTCTCCACTCAAGGACTCGTCCGCTCCAGCAGACATCGGTCCTTCGACAGACATGGCCAGCCACTGCCACTTCAGCTTACTGATCCTACAAGCTATGTCGGTCACTCCGGTTCTTCTCCGGATAATCTCGTTACTGATTTATCCTTCAAAGAAACTCCAAGCACAGCTTGCTTGCTTGTATCATACCTTCTTAATGTCCTCAAAGCATTCTTCATTCTTTTTTTATTCTTAACGGGCTTGCGTTTGACCGCCACCTCACCTAATGTTAAGCGATGGTGCGGTCGACGATGGTTCACGCTTGCTCAGCAAAAACCTATTCACTCGAGTCTTGAAGACCACCAGATCATACTTCTCGGGAAACACTGACGCCGGCAAGGAATTCCTATCTATCCATTCTTAACTTTACAGAGGCCTTGACATCCCCGAAGTAGAATGGGTCCTTCAATGGGAGCCTCCAACGAACCCTGCGTCCCTAGTCCACCGCGTGGGGCGCACGGCGAGGGGCGGCGCCGCCGGGTGCTCCCTGCTGCCCCTGCTGCCCAGCGAGGACACCTACGTGCCCTTCATCAAGACCAATCAGATGGTAGAGCTCAAAGACTGGAGGAAGTCGAAGGATGAGATCAAGATTAGTCCCAAGTTGAAGGAGAAGGTAAAAATTATAATCTAAAAACCTTTTAGGAAGCAGCAGATGCATTAAGGTGAATGCTACAGGGTAACCCGCGAAATTTAAATTTTTGGGTGTTTTTTGCAAATTGTAGCTTTATTTCGCGTTGTAACATAACAACAACAAAACATCACGCCTGTATTTCCCCGAAGGGGTAGGCAGAGGTGTATAGTACACCCACATTTCGCCAGTTATGTTATAGTCCCATGTAATAGGGGGCGAGCCTATTGCCATTGACCGGGCACAAATCCAGACTCCGGGCTGCTACTAAGAATTTCCTAATGAAATAAACCCAATAACACTTTGCCCTTTCGCGTTGTATATCGGTCAAAATATGATTGGCGGAAATAATAACAATATATCTACTGAATAATACTCATAAAAAATATTAACCTAGCTCTATTAGCTGTACTAGCTCGATAATATTCATTTATGATCAAATTATCGATTTTCGAGCTTATACAGCTTATAGAGCTAGGTTAATATTTTTTATGAGTATTATTCCTTAGATATATTGTTAATATTGTGAGTCCTTTATTTTAAATATTTAATTAATTTTTGTTTTATTATGTAATTTATGGATAAAATAATTTTATTTTTATTTTATTGTATACCAATAGTCGAATCCCTTTTATAATTAATTATAATTTTGATTCTTGGTAAACTGAATATTAATGAATCTTAATTAATTAAATTTCGTTCCTTCTTTTTTTTTTTTCCTCGTTCTCTTTTTAATAATTGATCAATTGTATTGTTTAACTAATTCCTAGTAATGCTAATTTAGTGGCACTTTTTAACAAAATTTAACCCTGTTTACATGTGGATGGGCTGCAATATTGTTAATATTTCGTTAAACCTATATTTTTTACATGTACACACATATTGTAGCTGTTTATTGTCCCTTAATAAATAAAATAAAATATTTCGACCAATCATATTTTGACCGATATACAACGCGAAATAAAGCTACAATTTGCAAAAAACGCCAAAAAATTTGAATTTCGCGGGCTACCCTGTAGCCTCCCTTAACCTATTTAAAAAGTTAATTCATATTCCTTGAGTACAAATCTTCATTCCATTACACATGGTTCAGTTTCCATTACGATTCAAATCTTCATTCCATTACACATGGTTCAGTTTCCATTACGATTCAAATCTTCATTCCATTACACATGGTTCAGTTTCCATTACGATTCAAATCTTCATTCCATTACACATGGTTCAGTTTCCATTACGATTCAAATCTTCATTCCATTACACATGGTTCAGTTTCCATTATGATTCAAATCTTCATTCCATTACACATGGTTCAGTTTCCATTACGATTCAAATCTTCATTCCATTACACATGGTTCAGTTTCCATTACGATTCAAATGTATTATCACCTAAGATATTGTGTTCTAGTTTATAAATATTTTTGTATACCATAGGTAAAAACATCATAGTTTAACTCTGGTAAAAGTGAAGGAAATATTTATTTATTCCTATTTTGTTATTGGTTTTCAGACTGGTTGTCATACTGTCTCAGGTCTTAGGTTGCCTTTTTACTTGCCTGCATATTTTTCAAATAGGTACATAATATATGCATACCAACTGTTTGTTCCGTGTGGTGCCGGACATAAAGAATTGCACCACCCTCTCTCTTCTCTTCATCGTAAAATGCGACTAATGGATTCACCAGAAGATCCAGCAGCGTTCTCTGAGTATATAACCACCCAACTGCGAGCGTGGCGATTGTAGCATATCCCCCCCTTTTGGGGGAGGCCTTAACCAGCGGTGGACGTCTTTCGGCCGAAACGATGAACTCTTTCTTCATAGTACCCATTTCCACTCCAAAGATTACCATGCTTTTTTTTTCCAAAATATATGGCTGCTATAAAAACTTTTCATTATTATTTACAGGTCATCTCAATGCTTCATGAGCAACAGAGACAAGACAGATCAGTCTTGGACAAAGGACAGCGCGCATTCGTCTCCCACATGCGAGCATACACAAAACACGAGTGCAACCTCCTACTGCAATTCAAAGAGCTGCCCCTAGGCCATATAGCGACCAGTTACGGACTACTAAAGCTGCCCTTAATGCCGGAAATAAAACAGGAACATAAGGACCAGTTTATTGGACCGAAGGACAAGATAGATTTTAACAGTATAACATATAAAGATAAGCAGAAGGAAGTCAGTAGGCTGCAGAAGCTGGAAGCTTATAAAAAGACTGGTGTGTGGCCATCGAAGAAGAAAAAGAAAATGGCGAGTGGAGTTGATTTATTTCATTTGTTAGGTTACATGTGTGGCTAATACTAGGCTTTCTAGAAGCTATGGGAGGTGTTGGTGATAAAAGAAATTCAAGATATACATGCTGAAATTTGAATCGCTTATTTCCCGAAAAGGGATCATTGTACTCATCATTATGAACAACTTTTACTATGGGACCAACCCTGAAATCTCGAAAAAAAAATCGAGAAAAAACATTTGTGTTCATTTAAATCGATACAATGTAGGAACCACCTGATTTTTTTTTCGCGATTGCAGCGTTAAATACGCCGTCGGGAAATAAGGCGATTGAAATTTCAGCGTGTATTGCAGATCCCTGCTTTCGCCCTTCTAGTTAGTTTGTTTTCTAGTTTTTATGCAAATGATAAAATAACGCATATCAATGTCATATTTACTTTTAAACTTTTGCGTTGCATTATAAGTTATTAATTTAATACGTAGCGGGATTTAGCGCTCACATTAAAGATCTATATTAAGCCCAACGCTTTGATCAGGTTCCACTGCTCGTGGTCACGAGCCGACTGATTCAGCGGTGTTAAATTACAACATGGATGAATGTGGTGGTGATGGTGGATGACCACCCTCGGTTTTTCACAATTCTCTGTAAGGCCGGTGCACACTACACTCACTGTGTCCGTATACTTAACCGATTGCAAATAGCGAGGTTTTATTATTTTTATCACTGGAACTATAGTTAGGGATGACTTGCACAAAACCTTAGAATAACTAGGCTCAAAACCACAGTAGTCACAAGTTGGCCTTAAAGGCTATGTTGGTACAATATTCAGGCACAACAAAAGGCTATGTTGGTTGTGTGCGAACATTTTATGTGCCCCTTACGGATACTGGTTTTTTTGTGCTTCAAGTTTGAGCTTAACTTTCTGAGTCTGTTTACTCTGAGTTTTTTTTTTTTTTTTTTTATAAATTACTGATTCAAATAATATTTTTTTCGTTTCAGGTACAATCTGAATCATGGGAACAAGCTAAACAGAACAAGGAAGAGCGGAAACAGAAGCGGAAAATGCGGAAAGAGATGAAAAAGAACGACCCAGAAAGTGGAAAGAAGCGCAAACGTAAAGCGGTCACACAGGAGGAAGTAAATGAACTCGCAGCCGACATAGCGCTCATGAAGAAACTTAAAAAGCGGAAAATTACTCAAGAACAGTTTGATCAACAATTTGAAGTGTAATAAATAGTTTATTCTGGTTATAACTACTGTGTTTTACTGTGGAATATTTTTATACTGACCTAACCAATAGATTTTTACTGGTTACTGAAATGTACTAAAAGAAAACTATCTTCACATGTATTTTTATCTAAATATGCTTGATTAAAATAATTATAAAATAAAAACACAATCCATCCTCCTCGCTTTTTCCCAATTATACTGTGTCCCACGTCCTGTACGCGCCAAGTTTTGTATTTTTATTTATATACCATGAAAAGCATGTACGAGTGTGTACTGAGCTGTACCTGAATTTTAATAAAACGTACAGCTTACCATTTTCATAAAAATGCTAATTGAATATGGCGCGTACAGAACGAGCTCGTCCTGTACGCGCCATATTGCTTTAATGATGATCATATACTACAATAACTACAATCAGTGTTCAATAACTATTTGTAAATGGATTAAAATATGCATTTGAAGTTGGCGCGTACAGAACGAGTTTCGTCTAGAGCAAAGCACGTGATGCATAGCAGCAATTGAACATATGGGATCGGTTTCCAGTTTAACCAGATGCGGCAGAACATGACAAAAAAAACAATATTATACTGGGTGTCAGGGAAACGCTCCCGAAACTGAAAGGCTATTATTATACTACCTAAAAGACATGGGTAACTCAACAATAATGCGTGAGCTGCAGTTCAGCTCACGGTTCAGGTCAGTGAGCCGGAGCTGTGAACCGGCTCACAGATCAGCTCAATTTGTGTATCTGCCTACTTCGAGTTATTATCTGTGATGCGAGTCGCTGAGCTTAAAGACCGTTCGATCTGTTTGAGCTGCGCTCGCTCGCTGACTCTGCGACTCACCGCGGATCTGTCGCCGCTCCAGCTCACCGGTTCAAACAGGTTTTTATCTATATAGACATCTTTTATCTTCCGTGCAACAAAAGTTGTCGTACCGATAGATACTATTCTTTGAGCCGTGAGCTGCGTATTTTGTCATTGAGCTGCAGCTCAACAGCTCAAGCTTATTGATCTGTATATTTGAACCGGTTCTGAGCCGAGTTACACACCTCTACTGACGATGAATCCATTCGGACGTCGTTTTAATGAAAACATCCAAAAAAGCTTGACTTGTTCTAAAAATAAGATACGTTTTCAACATTGACGGACAGATTGACAGATTTTAGAATGCGGCCACACCATTCGAACTGTTGGATGCATCCTCAGTGGCACCCTTAAACTAGCAGCTGTGTGTGTGTGTGTGCTGTCTGGTATAAGACGTCAGCCCCCCATCATCCTCCGAGCCTTTTCCCAATTATATTGGGGTCGGCTTCCAGTCTAGCCAGATGCGGCTGAACATCAGTATTTTACACGGAGCGACTGCCATCAGACTTTCCGTATGTATAAATGTACTCTGTGCATCAGACCCCCGAAACCCAGTTACTGGGTAATACCGACATTCGGAGATTAGACCAGTTGTCAGACTTTCAGGCTTCTGACTACCGGTAACGACTGTCATAGATATTCGTATGACAACCGGGACCGACAGCTTAACGTGCTCTCCGAGGCACGGAGGGGTCTCGTTGTGTAACGAAACGGTCACCCATCCACAGACTAACCGCGGCAAGTGCAGCTTAACCTTGCAGATCGTAAAATCCGCGCAGTCGTTGCTAGAGGTCCTTTAAGACGTCACCCCTAGCTACCAATATCTTAGGTGGTTTCACACCGGCGAGGCGTGGCGTGGATGGGCCGAGCGAGAATTGAAATTTGTATAGCAAAATTTCAATTCACGTCACGCCCACATTTGGTGTGATAGGTCTGGATAGGCGAGGATGTGCGAGGCGAGAATTGAAATATTTGTTGGTACTACATTAAACTTTATTGCTGCATGAATAGAGTATTAATTATTACATTGCAAAACGAATACAAAAAACTCGCTCGGCCACGCTCTGCCACACTGCCTCGCGATGTACATCTTTCGGTGTGAAAGGGTCAGCGAGATTTCAATTCACGTCCATCCCACCCAATCCTCGCCTTCGGTTTGGGCAGTATTCGCCTGTATTTTTGTCGCTGTTTCCTTGTGGTCATACTAGTTTGTCATACCAGTATGACCACGAGGATATACATGTCCTCGTGGTCATACTCATATTTCGACACCTCCTATAAGAAAAACAAATAGGTAAATGACCAGTCCTTAAGAAAACAAAAATATAGAGCGATAAATAACTAGATAGAACTTGGGAAAAACTTTTAATTCAACAATAACGGACCTGGCGAATACCTCAAAATCTAGGATTACCGTAATTAAAAAAAAAAACAATACTTATTTCTCTGCGTGTAAGCTCGATTAACCATTTCACATCTTCCTCTATCTATACATATAAATCTGTAGACGTGGATTTTCTGTATATTGAAAATAAAATATAAAAAAATGTCGTGGAGTAATAGGTTATCCTTGATGTTGGTTATCCTTGATGTTGGTTATCCAATAGAACCCATTTCTATAATATTTTGGAAGTTTTCTCGGTTTGTTTGTGCACGCTTCACGTAAAAAGTGCAGAACCAATATGGTTAACATGTGTAGACAAATATTGTGCGAACAGTCGGAGTAACATTTAATTTTTGTTTCATTACAATCGGTTCACTCAATCAAAAGAAATAATAATTTAAAGTGTTCAAGAAGAACTTATCATTGTATTCGTTTGTACCATTTTCGGTCAATAGATGGCTTTTCGTGTATACAACGTTTTATTGAAATAACTGAAACCTCTTAAGAGGTCATTGTACTTATCAGTATGAACAACTTTTACTATTGGACTAACACTAAAATCAGGAAAAAAAATCAGCTGACCCTACATTTTGTCGATTTATGTGAACACAAATGTAGGGCGACAGCTGTTTTTTTCCCGCGATTTCAGGGTTGGTCCCACGGTAAAAATTGTTCATACTGATGAGTACAATAACCTCTTAAGTGGTTTTCAGTTATTTCAATAACACATTGTATAAATCGCGTAGTGGTATACAGGACGTCCCACGGATATGCCACATGGAGGGAAAGTACCTTGAATATTGTAGATGGAACATTTTACTGAAAGAAGACATTATTTGAATTTAAAAAACAAAAAATTAAACCAAACCAATTGGAAACCAATATAAATAATATACGCGATTTAATCCGGTTAAACTTTGTTTTATTATAATGTGTAGTGATCGCGAAAACCTAAGAAGTTATTATTTAAAAAACAATTTAAACTGCACACACACACGAAATGCTGTAAAGCTTTCGAAACGTCAGGAAAACCAATTTAAATAATATACGCGATTAAATCCGTAATCCGTAAAACCAGCTATTTATTTATTTATTTAATTTGTATGGAAGACTTACAGCTAAAGAAAACAGAATAAGAACAATGTGCTAGAATGACAGTCAATTACAAGTCTCCACGTATAAAAATAGAGTAAAACAAAAATAATCTGTGAACAAAGTATAGCTTTAAATAAGAATAGCTTTTAGAATTTGTGTCGGTCTGTTTGTTACCTCATCAGGTGGAAACGGCCGAACGGATGTTAATGAGACTTTACAGAGCCGTGGGGAAATTCTCATAGAAGCACTCCGCCTGGGGACGGCGGAGCCAATGTCAATGACTCTTATCGACTAAAAACACCACGGTGTTCCTTCAACTACCTTTGGCCGGGGGCGTGAGAACCCGTTGGTATTCGCACAATCACTCCCGACAAGTCCCGGCCTGCAGCTTCCCGCATCCAGCGGATTCCCGCGACAATTTATTTATATTTATCTTAATTGCCAACTCTGTTACATTATTAAGTCAACACGCGGAAAAGTATTTATATATACAGGAGGAAGCAAAATCTTTTTTCTGAAAATATTATGTACAGTATGACCACGAGGACATGTATATCCTCGTGGTCATACTGGTATGACAAACTAGTATGACCACAAGGAAACAGCGATTTTTGTTAGGAAAATTAGTTACGGATACCAAACTCAAATAATACGACTAATGAAAATAGTAAAATAAATATATATTTCTGTTCAACTTTCGTAGCAACATTGATCTGAGTATTACTTATCAAAACACAACAAGGCACTTAACACCTATATTTAATATAATATTGACATTTTTTTTATGTAAAAGTTATACAATTTTTCATATTATTAGCTCGGGAGCATTTGGCACTTCAACAATAGCACCACATAAAGGCATATATATTATAATCTTAGATTGTATAAAAATGGATTACATTCGATATATAATAAAATTGAGCCTATAATTTTATTGTTAGATTTTAAAGAGTTAGAATAACAATGTACAGGATAGATTTTTAATTGAAATTTTTTATTACTGAGCGACATTTTTTTAACATTTTGCGACATTATTGTAACTTTTGCCAATATTACCTAGTCGTTTTGCAATATAACTGCAGCAGAATAAATTAGGCTTATAATATTGCAGAGTCTTCATTTTCTACATCAATAAATCCTAGTGAATTCGTGACTTATAATACTTATTTAATTTCAGATATACATTTTGTGGTAGGAATCTTGTTTATGGACCAGTTAGGTTATTCACAAACGTTCTAAAGTGCCTTTCCGAATCCGTGAGAAAAGTTACCGAACGCGACCTCTACTATTCATAAATCTGAAATTAAAAAATCATGACGGTTCTATTAATGAATGACTTCAGTTAACAGAATCTTCTCAGTCTCTAATTTGTAAATAGCGTTTAGTTAGAGGACACATTCGATAACTTTTCTGACGAATTCGGAAAGGTATTTTCGGACGGTTGTGAATAAGCCAGCAGATTTGACCGACACCCAAGACTCGGGCTACAAATTCATTGTGATTCCAACCTGGTGCCAGCCTTAGAAACTACATACAATGAACTTGACTTCAAGACAAGAAACAACGTCATATTTAGCACCACATTATTAAACATTCTACATAACGTTTTCTTAGGTGCAATCATTTTTGAAACAATTTTTCTTTTTCAATTTTAAATCTTGACTATCCAGTCTTTATACATTCTAAGTTAACGTACTTAGACTAAATTGTGCGTCAAATATTTTACTATTTTCAGTTTTCAGTTGTCACATTTTCTAATCAAAAAAGGAGTAGATAATATTTACATTAAAGTGAATATTGCGATTTAGATTTCAAGCTAGTTTGTTTAAAGATAGAGTTTTTAGTGAAAAGTATTTATTCCTTTTTTTTCGTTTTAATGTAGATTAATACTCTTGCCTTTATTTAAATAACAATAATTAAGAACAAAAGATAATTATCACCCCAATTATTTATCATGGAATTCCCACTGATCATTTTGTCTTCGTACAATCCGCTCACCTTTCCTATTTTTAAACAACATAACACACATAACATCACGCCTGTATTTCCCCGAAGGGGTAGGCAGAGGTGGTAGTGGTGGTGGTGGTGGTGGGGGTATTTTTAAACAAACGAGCCAAAATCCATAGTACACTTGAAATACATTATTAATTAGGGAAGCGTCTAAAGCGGTGGTAAGAGAAAAAAACACCATTAAAATTATTTAACGTCAAAATATTAACAGTCGAAATTCTAAAATTAGGGGAAACGTTCAACGAATGTGTAGCTTTTTATTGGACCCTGAATAATTTATGAAATCTGTGAAAAGAGATAAGCAGGAGATACATTCACAGGTGCAATATTTAATTGTCCTTAAAATTGTATGAGATGTCAGACAAAAATGGTCTAATTAACATGAATTTTGATGGTAAAAATAAAGGTCGAAAATTAGTTTTATATGAAATTAATTATGAAATGTTCATTATTTAATTATTTATTGGTTCGTTCCGCAAGTCCGCAACACACTCGGTGGACAGTTCGCCTTGACGATTATAAAATTTACACTAAGTACATTTAAAATAGCGCGTATTTTTACACAAAAGGTTTAAAAAAATGCTAATAAAAACTCGATTATGAAAAATATTACAAAAGCGTCACATAGTTACAAATTGGAGAACGTGGAGTGGAAGGTCCAATTTTCAACCATACTTAAATTATTTACTTTCAAATATTTATAAATTCTGACACATTTCTGAAGTTTAAAATTAAAGTATGATATAAACATGGACTCCAACATAGTAATAAAATTTACACAAATATTCACAAAGGTAAAATCAAGCATTTTTCCATACAAATTCATACATTGCTTTGTCATGATACTAAAACGAACTTCTAAGTTTACGCCATCATAAATAACATAAGAAAAATTATTATTAAATTGTCGTAATAATACTATTTAAAATTTAAACTATAATACTATCTGTCAAGTTGACAGCGCGACTTACTGTCAAATGTCAAATTTCATAAGTGACATGACTAGCTGCCAAGGACCATAATAAAATGTATCCAATGATATGAAATTAATACTTTAATTATTGTGTTAATTGAAAACTGCGTCCTTTTATTGACAATTTCATCTAATACTATTTTATTTGTGAGAAGAGAAAAACCAAAACGACAAATGACGATTGGTGTGTTAAAATTTAAGATGGCGTCGGAGTTTGGCGCCAAAGTTACGAAAAATCTTATAGATAATTTATTAAAACAGCAAACTTATACAACTAGAATAGAATAATAGTAGAAAATTATTATTAATAATGCATTGAGCCAGCAATTTGTTTAGAAGCGTTTCGCCTTAAGTTATTAGAAAATATAAAAGATATACAAAGCACCAAGTTACTGGACTCTTAAGCCTAACTTATAAAACATTTTAGATTAGACATTTGAATTCACTGCTGTTTATCTATAACATACTGACTTCGCAATAAATTACTTGGCTCTAAGCAATGTTTTTTTTTTTTTCGATATCCAGGTGGTGGAATAAATATTTGTAGTTTTCACTTAATTGACTATATACTTGAAGTATTTTGATCTTAAAACGTTATTTGATACACCTACATTTCATATTTTCTTTTCAAGTCATGCATTAATTAAAATGATTTCAAATGTCTAATTCAAAATAAAAGCCTTATCCACACGGGTTTTCATATTTTATAGACAGTTTATAACATAGTACTATATTTGATAGTGGGTTCATGAGAAACATGTGTGAAGTAGGGTTAATTCTAGTAGTATACGAATATGTCATCATGAGATTTTTTTACGATATCTTTATTCCGTAAGAGAAACCACGATAAACTTTTCGAATTGGTCCTAAGCTCATAAGGGCGGACCAGTTTTTTCAACATATGAATACTGACCAAAATATATGTAAAATTATAGAATATTTTTGTGAAATTTTGATTACGTTATTGAATGAAACAAAAGGTCCGAATTTTTCATAACATGTTGCTTTTTATGCGAACACTTATCTATTATTGAAAATAGCCTAGAATCATGACCACATGCATTGCATGCTTTGGGTGCATTTAAAAAGCCTTCACGAGTGACGATATTTAATTGATCCGGCGCTTCCTGGGCAGACAGCCCCGCTACCAACCTACTAACTGACTAATCTTTACACCCCGACATGAGCTATTATTATCAATATGTAGCTCATGTCGACACGACAGAAGAAGATGACTACATATTCGTATAACACGTAAATAATAAATAATATTAGCTTACTCTACCAGCGACAGTTGTGTGCCTACGTTAAAACTATCATTGATTTGTTCCAACTATTTAATTGTAAATAAAATTTCAATAAAATTTATTTCAGAATAGTAACTCATGTATATCTGGGCTAAAAAAAGCCAAATCAGGACATTTCGTTATTGGATCGATATAATCTATCAAATGGTCACCATCCATAAAAAGGCGGCATCACCTAAAAGGCCGCTATCCCGTAAAAAGACGATGAAAAAATCCTTTTTAAAATTAACCATTCTGAAACAAATTTAGACGGTAATAAAAAGATTTACAACACTTGTAGCCCTGAATAGCGTTTCGTTTTACAGTTTAAAATAAGGCCCTTGAATTAAGTATTTTTGGAGCAATTATGAACAATAATATAATAGTACTTATTAAATTCATTAAGTGATCGGGACTCCCTGGAGTATAAATAATAGATTTTCTATCGTTACGTCGCTTGAAAGATTAAAGTAGCATAGTTGGATAGCTTTAGTTCTTTAAAAGAGAATTTTCAAGACATATTTTCTTCGTATAGAAAACTTTTAGGTACAATTATATCTCCATTGATTTATCTCATCCAGAGTAATGAGACAACCGGTTTTAAGGTTCTCCTAAGAACTTAACCAATCTTTATAGTAACTTTAAAAAATTAAAGACAGTTTTAAGAAAATTCATAATTGCTCCGCTTGGTTACGACTCATAATTCTATACACATTATTCCAACGGGCCTAAGGACCAAACAGCTAAAGGATATCGTGCTAATATTGTCAAAGCACGCAAAATGTACACTCGACCAAACGGAATTATGAATGACCCACCATAAGCTTAATTTTCTACAAACATCCAAATACAATTAGGTCGAATTTCGCTTAAAGATATTTCCCTGTCAACAAACTTGTTATCAATTTTAATGGGCAGTGACAGTTAGTTTACCAATTTCTTTGATTGACAGTTTCCTTATATTCAAAATGTACTAAGTGCAGCACGATGCTAATAAGAAGAAAATTTTACTGTTTTGACAAATTCATACGAATTATCGGCCGAGTGGGTCATGATTCCGATTTGTTGACTGTACATCACCAATTATAGCAACATGTTACAATTGAGTTGCGACTGTAAATAATATAATTAAATGAGTTAAGGCACATAATTTTATTTCGCGGTTTTATCACTTCACTATACTTACTATTTACAAAATTATTTATATAAATAAATAGGTGGAGTGCACTGGCGGGCAGGAAAATGTCAAACATTTCTTTCATTTAGTGCACAAGTGATTTCTTTACATCATAATATATTAAACGGAACTTGCTTCACTTTAAGTCATTAAATGTTTTCCTTAATAGATATTGTCAAAGTTTTTATTTAGTTATGTACTTTAATACCTTGTTTTTACAATAACAAGACAACATTTAAACCTAACTAATAAAAAGTATGTAATTATTCCAGCACGCCAGTATATCCCAAAAAATTACGAAATAATGAAACTTCAAAACATTTTTATAATACCTGCTACGCTACACTGCTTACCCCGATCCTACTTACATTATTTATTGTCAACTTTTATCGTAACATTTCAAATGTAGTGACTTTTCATTATTTTTCTATGTCGTCGATATAAATTCTAAGCTGATATTCTGTACTCTGCAATATTGTACAGAATTTATTATCTGTGGGGAACAGATCTAAAATTAATATCGACACGTTGACTTTGTGTTTTTAATCCAGTGTTATTTTTACGAGAAACAAAATACAATTTTTTTGAAAGATATGACGATTTATTTTGACATAATTTTAAATTGAATCTGTGTAATGGGGATGTTGTTGTATGTTGTTTATTGTTGTTGCGATCGCCCATCCGCCTGCCAAGCGTGGCGATTATGGCATATCCCCCCCTTAATTGGGGGAGCCCTATGTCCAGTAGTGGACGTCTTTCGGCTGTAATGATGAATGGCGATGTTACGGCTTATTTAGTAAAGAATTTTTACACTAGGTCAACTTCCAAAGGCGTCCGAGTCACCCACAGTTTTGAACTGTTACCAGTCACATGACTAGGCGTTTATATTGGGGGAAGTCGACCCGTCCACCTGCAAGCGTAGTATGACTATATACAAGATATTTGCCTGCGGAAGAATAGAGAAATCGACATTGTATAGAACTAAAACTTTCATTTTGTCTATTCTTTCGTAGACATCCTTGTTTACGGTCTTCATGATACGCCTGCTGGTATAAATTAGCTATTTAATTGACATAAGCAATGACACATTTAAAACCAACGAAGTTGCATGGTGTCCCCAAAGTTACTTATTTCGCCTCCCCGTTGTATAACTCCTATATTTTTTTACAATTTTCGAAACAAATTACAATTTTTATACACATGTGACCAATTTAGACACACTTGTCTTAAAAAAAAGTGGTTTACACAAAAAGTTTGGACCCCCCTTAAAGTCCCACCAGATTAAACAACACTGCAGTTACTGTTCCCTCAGACCTCATCGGGGGCCATAGCATCATCTTCGTGGTTGGGCTGCGGGCTGGGAGGTGCGGGTACGGCGACGGGTGCCGCGGGGGGCGCCGGGGGGGCCTTCACCGTGGCCTCGAGCGCTCGGATACGGTTCTCTTGTTTTACGATCACCGATTTCAGTTTGCGAATCTCGTCGACTAGGTCTGAGAGTTGTTTTTCCTGGAAAGGTCGTTAATTAATGAGGGATAATAAAATGTCTTTACAATTCTGTCTATTTTTAAAGGGTTTTGTTGTTTAGCGGTAGCGTTGACGTTGGAAACATTGATTTAAAAACATTTTTTTCTAGCCGGTCAAGTCAGAACGAGTCAATTTGTTTGGTCCTTTGATAAGGAAAGGACCGGAAAATATAAACACCATTATTAATTAATTTTTTCAAGTCCTTTATGTACTAATCAAACATCATAAATCCAAAAAAGAAAAACATACCACAGCAGCACTAAAAGCAGGCGGCGGGGTAGCAGACGCAGGCGTGCCAGCATGACTGTCGTCCCTCTTCTGCGCAGGAGTAGGCGATCTATCCTTCTCCCTCTCCTTCGCCCCGGCCAGCGCGTTGGCCTTCTTAGTGACGTGCAGCTGTTGGGAGGCCCGCCCGGACACGTACCCGCCCTGCACAACGAGCGCACGCTCCTGTAGTTTGGTTAGGGGGGCCCTACCTTATAGCATCTGTCTTAGAATGAGTCTGTTGGCTTTTGTGGTGGACTTTTTATTTTTAGGGTACTGAGAAAGTCTGTTAAGATATAGTTGGTGTAGTGTCTATGTTTTGGCGATTGTTCGTTTCGGTGTAATACTGTATTTAAGTATTACACGATTTTTTTTGTCGATTTTCAATTGATCATTTGTGTTAAATCAAATTAGGTAGGTCTTATTTATCCTGAATGGGCTTGCGTTGGACCGCAACCTCAATTAAAGCGAAGTTTAGATTAGATTAGCAACAACACTTGCAGAAGTTGACTTCCGCAAGCATTACTAATAATAATGTCCTCCCGGCGGAATTTCGGTCACGGCGGCCAATCTCAATAAAGACTAGCCATCTGCGCGGGACATATTATAGTGCACAAGTGTGTGCGCAAACAGGTGCACTCTCTATTCCCTCACTCTCATAATCTGATGGGACGGCAATCCGACACGACCGGAGAGAGATCAGGCGCAGGACCGACGGCTTTACGTGCTCTCCGAGGCACGAAGGGGTCTCGAAGTATTACTACCGTATAAGTGGAGCTTGCCGAGGTTGTTTATTATTTATTATTATATTTATATATGCTTTATTGTACACCATAAAAGACATTACATTGAATATGCATTTAAACTATTGTACAAATGGCGGCCTTATCGCGATCAGCGATTTCTTCCAGGCAACCTTAGGATGGACAAGAATGAACTGGACAGAAAATGGGGTTGTCAGATGTGCAATTTCGATACATAATTTAATTAATTAATTAATAATAATAATAAAAAATAAATAATTAAAAAAATATAATAATTAAATAATTAATAAATAATTTATTTATTAATTTTTTATTTAATTTACACGATAGAAATTGTTTGCGAAAGTCAACTTCTGCCAAGTTTTGTTGCTAATCTAAACTTCGCTTTATGTTAAGGGAAAAGTTGCAGACAAGTGACGCCCCCATGAGTAAAAAAAATATTACTCGCTGAATACATCATTTATCGAAAATTCGTCAATTGAAGTACAGGTACTGCAATTTAATCAGAAACTATTAACTCTGTAAAATATAGTTCAATTTCAAAATATTCAATTTATATTGTGGTACATAGGTAAACTTCGCCGAGTCTTCTCGTCGCCTATACCGCAAAGTTTGAAGACAAAGGTCTTCAACCAGTGCGTCCTGCCAGTCATGACTTCCGGTGCCGAGACGTGGACACTGACAGTTGGGCTAGTCCACAAATTTAAAGTCGCTCAGCGAGCTATGGAGCGAGCTATGCTTGGAGTTTCTTTGAAGGATAAAATCCGCAACGAGATTATCCGGAGAAGAACCGGAGTGACCGACATAGCTTGTAGGATCAGTAAGCTGAAGTGGCAGTGGGCTGGCCATGTCTGTGGAAGGACCGATGGCCGTTGGAGCAGACGAGTCCTTGAGTGGAGACCGCGTATCGGCAAACGCAGCGTAGGGCGCCCATCTGCCAGGTGGACCGACGACCTAAAGAACGTGGCTGGGGGGGACTGGATGCGGAAGGCAGAGGACCGAGCGTTGTGGCGCAACTTGGGAGAGGCCTATGTCCAGCAGTGGACTGCGATAGGCTGAGTTGACATAGGTAAAATAATTATAGGTATTAAATAGGTACATTATGTTGTGCTGCTACGACCCGCCGTCATTTTGTCATTACACAAAAAATTATAAAGAAACATGATTCAAATATTCATCTAACTTATAGTAACATTTTTCAATTAATAATCGCAATAACGATTTTTTAAACGTTATTATATCTTTGGTAACTTTAATAGATTTAGGCAATTTATTATATATGTCAGGAATTAGATAAAACACACTCTTGTGAAATAATGCAGTTTTGTGTTGAATCCTTGTCATTTTAACTTTATGTTTTTAGTTCGCTGTAGTTGTAGATATAAAAAATGCCAAGTGGTAGTTTTTCGCAATTTTTCTATTTACAACTACAGCGAAGTATAATTCACAGAGTTAATAGTTTCTGATTAAACTACAGTATCTGTACTAGAATTGTTAAAAACAAATTTTCGATAAATGATGTATTCAGCGAGTAATTTTTTTTTTATTGATGGGGGCGCCACTTGGCTGCTCCCCTTAAGAGATTGTGCTGTCGACGATAGTACACGTTTGCCCAGCAAAAACGTATTCACTCGTGCCTTGAAGACCACCAGATTATACCTATCGGGAAACAGACGGCAAGGAATTCCACTCTTAACGGTACAATATCAAAATGTTTATTGGAAAAGTGCATATTAGCAAAGTGCTCCGTGAATAAGGGTCGTCGCAGATTAATCGGAGAAATGTCCCAAAAATATTCATTTATTTATTTAACTGCTCGAGCATTTCCCACTGATAGTTAAATATCATCTTTACCCGATACAAATAGAGATGTAAATAGCGTGCTCGCACACGCTGCTGTCCGCTAGAGTAAATTATCTCTTGCCATACTATTTACAACTCTATTTGAATAGCCCTCGTATGCCAAACCAACTTTTAAAGACGACGTCCTTTGTTTAACTATTGTGTTATTTTATTTGACAGTTGAGCTTACAAGGACGATATTTAATTATCAGTGGGAAAATGCTCAAACAGTTCTGCGTCTTATCTGAGCTGACTCTAAAGGTGGAATTTCAAACATACAAGGGTGGCGCATCGGCGTGAGTGTGCTTGTCCGCTAATCCAATGCTGATGATGATGGTGTTCCAATATGAAAGGGGAAATTCCATCAATTGAATTTAATGAAATAGAATGTGCGCTCAGTGATTAGAACTTGCCGATTCTGTTACCTTTAAATTAAGCATGAACTTTTCTCGTATGCCTCATAGGCTGACACAAGTGAAAAGGAGAGGAAAATGAATCGACAAATCAATTTTCAGTTATCTCTCTTTTTAAGAGAGATCTTTGCAAGCAAATCCACGCTCGGGATTTGCCAACGAGCAATGGAGCGCAGTATCTTGGGAGTCAGACTCACAGACCGAATCCTGAACACAATAATGCTCTCCAGAACAAAGATGGCTGACGTCACTCAAAAAGCTTCCAAGCTTAAGTGGGACTGGACCGGACACGTTTGCCGAATGTCGGACAATTTTTGGGCTAAAATTTGTACCAAGTGGGTCCCGAAAAACGTGCAACGGCATCGCGGCAGACCCAGGCGAAGATGGCGGGATGAGCTGGACTCGTGTAGAAAAGACTGGTCTACACTTGCACTTGACCGGGAAGAGTGGAAAAAGGAAAGGGAGGCCTTTGCCCTGCAGTGGGACAATGTAGGCTGAAAATAATAAATGAATAAAATTTGCAAGAGGTCTATTATATTGGTTGACATGGGAAATACCAGAAAATCTAAATATAGTTTTTCTAATATTTGTATAGGCAATAAGTGCCATGATTTAACACAAATAACAATTAGAAACTTTCTTTTCCTCATCAATCTTGATAAAAATTATATTTCTATAACAACAAAATAAATGTTATTTTAAATATAACAATGATAAGAATTCCCGAAGATAATAAGTATTCCCCAGAGATTAGAGATACATTGAGATAAAACATGAAAATTGTTAGTAACACGTCAAAAAAATCGCAAACTCATTTAAAATGTCGCGGTTAAGGAGACACAACACACAACAGACAAAATAAACGCAAAATATAGTCGTTAGAGGCAAGCCAACAGGTACATTCATGATGACGCTTAGTACATGGGTATTATTGGAATTAATAGTGGATCCTAGTTCAGCGGACATGATAACCCTTGTCGAATTAAATAGTTATTCGCCCTAAAGTTTTCCAAAGCTTTTGCTAGCACAGTCAGAAGGAATCATACCTACCTATCGACGGATTTAAAACCGCCAATAACATCTATTTGATTCAAACCACGAGAATAAACATATGATTATGGGTAGTAGGCCTATCTCTTCTGTACAAAGGGCACATATTTATCTGTTCCATTAATAGTCTATAGCTAAAAGTAGTAATACCACGTAGTAGCGACTAACGATAATAATAGTAGTAGTAATAATAGTGCGAATATCGATAGCGTCGATACAATCAATACTATCGATACTATCCATAGTATAACGCAGAATGAGGTAATACTATAGGTAATTTGCAATACTATCGATAGTATCGCACGTCAATAGTGGAAACGCAATCAATCATATCGATAGTATTGTCATCCTAGACCTATATCGATAGTATCGATTATTTTAGACAATCGATAGTTGCCTAATATGCAATAGTTCCCTCTACATTACCTACGTATTTAACGATACTATCCAGTGGCGTGCATTGCATATAGGCAAATAAGCAATGCCTACCTCGTTACAATTCAATATTAACTACTACTAAATAAATTAATCAGAGTATTAAATAAAAACAATTAACATAGGTATTCAATAATAATGTATGAATTCAATGCGAAACTTCATACTAGGTGCAGGCATTAGGCAGGTCAGCCGCACGAATGCCTGTAACTTCACACACAATCAAACCATTTGGCGTAACTATACGTGGGACACTCAGAAAGTTTTGCGAAACTAAAAAAAATTGTTCTATACGTACATATATTTTTATCAAATCTTTTCAAAGTACTTTCCACCAGCCTCTATACAAAGATTCATGCGCCTAAACCAGTTTTCAAAACACTTTTTCCAGTCCGCCGCAGACACCTCGTTTACAGCCTGCTCGAACGCAGCCAGCGCATCTTCCGGCGACGAAAATTGTATCCCTTTGAGCTGATTTTTTATTTTTGGGAATAAAAAGAAGTCACACGGTGCTAGATCAGGGCTGTAAGGAGGGTGACCCAGGAGTTTGACTGGCGTGCTGTCCAGGAAGTCCCTCGTTTTGAGTGCGGTGTGCGCAGGTGCATTGTCGTGGTGGAGCAGTAGCCCGCGGAGCCCTGTGTTTGGTCGCTTGTTGCTTATAACAGAGAAAACTTCTGGCAAACATTTGGTAGTATACCATTCGGCATTAATGCTTCTTTGATCCCGTAAGGGAATTGATACCAAGTGGCCAGTCAAATTAAAAAAGCTAGCGATCAAAATCTTACCCCCGCTTCTAGATCGCTTCACTTTGGTAGGCGTTGGCTCATTTTGAAACACCCAAACAGTCGACTGGCGCTTGGTTTCTGGGTCGTATTGATAAATCCAGGACTCATCACCTGTAACGATGTCGTAAACACGCCGAGACGAGCCTGCTTCAAATTTGTTAAGCATATCACGGCACCATTCCACCCGGGCCTGCTTCTGAGCATCGGTGAGGTTGTGCGGCACCCAGCGTGATACTATCCTCCTCACGCGAAGATGGCTGTGTAGAATCTCGTGAACGCTTCCCGATCCAATCTTCAATATGTGTTGAATCTCCTGATATGTAATTCGCCTATTGTCTTGGATTAAATTTTTCACTGCTAGCACGTTTTCTTCGGTAACAGCCGTCAAAGGGCGACCGCTTCTTTCGTCATCCCCCAAAGTTGGTCGACCGCGCTTGAATTCGTTATACCAACGATACACGGTTGCCTTGGAAGGGCCTTCATCCATGAATGCCATTTGAAGTCTATCGTACGATTCATCCGGTTTCAGGCGACACTTGAAATCGTATAAAATCATAGCTCTAAAATGTTCCCGGCGCAGATCCATATTTCAGTGAGACACAATACTTTGAATTAACTCGCAAAAAATGTGGAGGGAAATTTTGAAATTGGAACTTACTTATTTTTACTTATAAATAATCATATTTTCGAAAAACATTATAACTGGCCAGTCTCCCATATATAAAAACTTTTTTTCGCAATACTTTCTGAGGGGCCTAGTATACACACGCACACTACTTTAGCGACGTAATACGACAAAAACATAAATCACGTTACAGCCATGCGTAACACACTAACATTTGACAATTCGCAATTTATCCGCAATATCAGCTCTACAGGTGTAGCCTTGTCGACTCGTCGCGTCATGGGTCGTTCGTAACGTTTTTCACACGTAACCGTTTTGTGTGTAACTAGTTATTTCCATACAAACTACAAAGTGATCGTTATAATAAAACTATACTCAACATTAGAAAAATAATGGCGAAGTAAAGATAGTAATTGTTTTATATTATTTACATTTAAGTGTAAATGGTAAATATATTACAATATTTTTTTTGTACAGTCGATTGCATGACAGTGGTAACACTTACAAAACCATCCTTACTGCTTACGAAATAAAGACGCTGTCAATTTCGAAACTGTTACCACTGACATGCGGTCGACCGTACATTGCTACACATTTATCGTAAAATAACGAAACTTAGTATACGCTTATATCGAATTATCGATGGCGTTATAACGTTATTTATCTAATGTTATAATGAATTGAATACAATAATTGTGTAAAATCTGTTGTTTTCGTGCTCCGTAAATCTATTTTATAACTTTGTTCGTAAATTAATCGCTAAATTACTACATCCACAAAACTACTATTTACACAAAACGATTATCATCACCCTCTTAAGCATTTTCTCTAACCGACGTTAAATAACGCCCAACTCTAATTTATTGGCAGTTGACATTGACACATGACAGTATTTGACATTCTTGTTTCTATTTGCGCGGGTGAATTGCATAAATCGTGTATTAATTACGTAGACAGAGAAAAACTAATTAGGTAGTTCGTTTTATTGTGATTTGTGGAGGGTTTTGTAAAGAAACTTATGTAACCATGGATGAATTACAGTGCTCGGTATATGTGTTAAGAGAAATTACGAGAAACCCTTTCAGTCAGTTTTCGTTTGTTGACAAAACAAAAAAAGTGTATATCAGTAGACAAATACGAAATCAAATCTGTCTTTGACTCAAGAAAAGGTAAAATGTTATGACAATTACACGTTAATACAACTGTAACTGGACTAACTGGGTGCCGTCATTCAAATGTAATGGTCTTTTACCAGTGTCTCTTTAAAACGTATGTGTACGAGATTTTTTAATTTTATACTAGTAACTTGCTCTGTCTGTTTAGTGCCTGCCTACCTAGGCCGAAAACCAATGCACGCCACTGATACCATCAAACATTTTGTTACTTACTATAGACCGAGTCAAACTATCGATAGTATCAATAGTAAGCATTTGTAGAACACAAATACTATCGATAGTATATATAGTATCGATACTATAGATAATACAGACACCTTTTACGATATGATCAATAGTATTAACACATTTTGCGCTATCGATATCCTAACTAATTTTCAACTATCGACAGTAGGACTATTGATATTTCGGCGTCACTAGCTATAAGTCGTCGATAGGAAGATATTATTGTTTCTGACTGTACTAGCTTTAGTAGAAGAAACTGGTCTATCGATCCAAGATACTAACTACTAGTATTTGCAATGTTAACTGCACACTGTGTAACAGTTAAGCAATAAATGATTCTGATTCGTCAATTTTTTTTATCTGTTTTTTATATCAGTAACAGTATCAGTAGTAGTGTTAGTATCAGTTCGAAGCGTAATAAAATAATACAATTTGAGAGAGAACCTGCCCCTTTGACCACGCTTGGACGATTTTCACCCAGCAAATCGTTAATACCCTTAAGCACCGCTGGGACGAAAACCTCCCAGCAAAACCAAGTCAATTTATATTCTATTTTTGATCTGTAAGGTTTAAATTCTATTGAACGGCGCATGCGCAGCGGTGCTTGAGGGAGCTTTTCCATTTATGGATATATGCATTTTTGTGATTTTCTATCCTAAATAAGTCCACTTAAATTCTTAGTGCCCCATGAATGATAGTTAAAATAACAACAAATAATGTCTCTGGAAATTATTAGAAAAAAATGATAACATTCTATTATGGCTTCTTTACATTATTGGATACGTCATAATTTTTAAATTTCGAATTACTTCTGTTGTCCTAAATAAAACAATAAATATTTAAATGAAACATATTTTGAATCATAGATAATTAATATCTAATGTAAATGAGACATAATGATAATTATAAAGAGTTAAATGAAAACAAGCAAACTTACCTGTCACGAACATTATTGCGGAAATAACTCAAATTATACAGAAAGCATGCCCATCGATAAAAGTCAGAGTCATTTTAGATCTAAATAAATAAAAATCACAAGTGGGATTCAAAATAATCTATGATGCGATCTTTTACTTGTTTCTAATTTAATAAGTCTTTTTAAGATCCAGATAATTAAAGGAACATTTGCATACGAAGCGTACAAAAATGTTCTTAAATTATACAGTAGGCTTTAAATTGAGGAGAGTTTGTTTAAAAGCAGTTATCTCCATAAGCCATAAGGTGGAAATTAGCATGCTCAGCTGTACAAAAAGTAACTAATTTCAACCATATTGACATTAGGATATAACAGTTTTAGAACAGAAGCTTCCCACTTGATAACTTAGCAGCTTTCTACAGGCGCTACACATCATACTGATGACCATAATTTATCCAATAATCAAGAATAAATTAATGCTTTGTCTATAGGAAAGCCCATTGTATAATAAGATGTTTTACCAGGTACTCCCTTCCCGTGACATCCAGTTCACGTGATTGCTTCCGTACTACGTCTTCGGCTGCGGAGGCAATAGCGGGCTGTTAGTTTGATGTGCTGCCACTTTGTGTAAATAAATAACCCGAGCAAAATGCATTTTTTCATTTACTTGCTTCTATAAAGAATCAATTTTGAACTAGTAATTTTATACAGTTTCCTTTAATAACTAATTAGATGAATAACTCGAGATAACAAATAGTTAGGCTAGTTAGGAATTTATTTTATATTCATTGTGAACAAAAAGTCTCCTTAACTATATTGAAGATAAATGGCAACACTGATCGTGACGTAGCTTGGAGGCATCGCGCTGTCATCGCGGGAAGAGAATACCTGGTGAAACATCTTATTATACCATGGGAAAGCCTATCTATCAAATAATAGCAGTACTTGAAATCTATTCCAATTTATAGCACTTCACTTCGGGCCTGCATTCCTGCATGAAGCTCTATCATGCCTTCGAGATTCAAACTCTGTAGAACATGATAGAACATTGTTTTGTGTTCTTCTGCTGCAGAGTTTGACTTCTAAATCTTAAGTCACATTTTTGAAGCGAATCTTAGCTTGAGTTGGAGACCTAACTTATAGAAAGTGAAACGTAACGAATGCGACTATGAAACGCACCTTATTGGCTGAGTGAGCGAGACAGAGTACAAAAGAGAGCTTCGCTTCTGTCGGGTGTACCACGACACCTTTTCCTATATTCATTCATTCCTTACCGGCCTGGTCTACCAAGTATCTAAGGGTACCTTGAGCGACATGGTGCAGGGTTCCGCGTCTTCTCCCGCGAGCCACTCATCGGCGGTGAGGCTCGCTTCATCACTGAGGGTGTCAGGGTACAGATCCTCTTGGAACAGCTCAGATTTGCGGGGTACTGTCATTGATACCACCTGTAGATTGTTACATTGTTTCAGTATAAATACCATTGGGAAAAAATACTAAGTTCAATAAATAAAGGAGTAATAAAACATACGTCTTATTGAAATAACTGAAAACCTTTTAAGGGGTCATTGTACTCATCAAACAACTTACTATGGGACCAAACCTGAAATCGCAAAAAAATAACAGATGATCCCTATATTTGTGTTTACATAATTCGACAAAATGTTCTAATCAGCAGTTTATTTTCGCGATTTCAGGGTTGGTTTCATAGTAAAAGCACAGAGTAAGGATATCTCTTTATACTGTGGTAAAAGTTATTTATACTGACGAGTACAGTTGCCCCAGAGCTTTTCAGTAATTTAAATAACAGGTTGTATTTCCCATATTATACATATGTTAGGTTACCTGGCACAATCCGGAGTTGTTCAGCCTGTAGAACTTGGCGATTTCACAAGTAGCCACGTCGCAACCTCGCTTGGGCATTATACCGATACCTGATGTTATAACATAACAGAATATATACAATATACATGCTGAAATTTTGATCGCTTCTTTCCCGAAAAGGGGTCATTGTACTCATCATTATGAACAACTTTTAGTACGGGACCAACCCTAAAATCGCGAAAAAAAAAAACAGGTGGTCCCTACATTTTATCGCTTTAAGTGAACAGAAATGTAGGGACCAACAGATTCTTTTTCGCGATTTCAGGGTTGGTCCTATAGTAAAAGTTGTTCATAATGATGAGTACAATGACCCCTTTTCGGGAAAGAAGCGATTAAAATTTCAGCATGTATTAATGGCACAGACCAATAAGCCTCAAGACGCTGCATTAACAAAGTTTTGCATGAGAACACAGTCATTAAATATTGGCGGAGGACAGGGGGCGGACGGTGCCTTACAATTGGTCGGCTCAAAAGTTTAATGGTATGATTGGTGCCGCTCATTGACGGAGTGACGTCCCGATTTGCGGCGGGACATATGATATGCAGTGATACTGCATATGCTTTGTGACCGGCTAATAGGCTTGAAGCTTACTGGTCTGTGATTAATGGCAATATCGAAAAGGGTTAGTTAACATTGCCGCAGAAGAGAAGAGAGGGTAATCGTCGACATTTCACGTGAATGCTTGAGAATTTTGGCTAATTGTTGTGACCGAGCTTTGCAGCTCATACTCTACTCCGCACTGCGTCTCTCTTTGCCCCATTTCCTGATGATTACATTGACATATTCGACGGCAGTCGCGGGAATTCTCGATAATACTAGCAAATTGTCGGGAAGTCGTGTTACCCGTTTCAACGTACATCAATTTGTACGTAACACAATGCAAATAAAGTTCAAAATTCTATGTACAATTTCGTTCCAAAAATTCGTTTCGCTTCTCTTAAATGCTCTTCCGTGGCAATGTGAATTGACCCTAACATACATCGACGAAATAGAAAAATCTATGCCCTGCAAGATACTGTTTATGGATGTGTTAAAGTAATTTTATAACAATGATACTCACCTCTCTGCGGGTCTGGAGTTTGGAAGGTGTTGATGTAGTGAACGAAAGGTGGCTCTGGTGTCACCTGCGGGAACACAACGAATTAGATTGACTATTGAGCTGTCTTTCTGACATTAATCCTAATTCCACCTTTAAGTTAGATGGACTTTGGGCAGGCCTCACTCTATATAGTTGCACGCGTTAATTGCCTACCGGCCGCCGGGCCCTAGACGGCCCCATGGTATAAAAAGATGTTTCACCAGGGTATTCTCTTCCCGCGATGACAGCGTAATGCATCCAAGCTACGTCACGATCAGTGTTGCCATTGATTGATATCTTCAATATATTTAAGGAGATTTTTGTTCATAAATATAAAATAAATTCCTAACTAGCGTAACTATTTGTTATCTCGTGTTATTCATCTAATTAGTTATTAAAGGAAACTGTATAAAATTGCTAGTTCAAAAGTGATTCTTTATAGAAGCAAGTAAATGAATAAATGCATTTTGCTCGGGTAATTTATTTACACAAAGTGGCAGCACATCAAACTGACAAGTGTCACGGTAACAGCCCGCTATTGGCTCCACGGCCGATGACGTAGTACGGAGGCAATCACGTGACCTAGCTGTCACGGGAAGAGAGTACCTGGTGAAACATCTTATTTTACCATGGACGGCCCTAATTCAGTGGGCTACCGACAACAGCGTACACAGCTACTTCTAGTTCAGAATGACGCACGTACCTACTTCGTAATTCGTGTTAAGACGCTGACAACAGCCAAATACCCTACACAGGCTTCTTTCTTTTAAAGTATTTTTAGCTGTATCTTTTCAGTTTGTGCAAGTGAAAAAAAAAATGTTAAATAATGTTAATCTTGATCGTACACGTTTTCTTGAAGTTTTCTATATAGTTTTTTTTTAGACTAACCTCTTAAAACATGCTTTAGAGCAATTTCTATTATTTACAAAACATTATGAATGAAATTAAAAAGTTATTTAAGACAAAAATCTAAAACATAGCTGTTTCTATTTTTAACCGCCTTGAAAAAAAGGAGGAGGTTATGTATTCGGCAGGTTTTTTTTTATTTTTTTTCAAATAAGCTTTTAGTTTTTTATTTAAAAAATATGTTCTTAATTTTCATTTAAGTCGAGCGGCAAATCCGACGCCTCTCTCGTTGCCTCTCTTTCAGTTCTGTACAAAACGACAGTGACCGCAGAGGTCTGATTTTTTAGGTGTTGTCAGCAGGGTTGTTGCTGATCCAGAATGTTATCACATCAGCGGATGGTGATGCTGATGCTGATTTTTAACATTGACATCAGCGGAAGCTGATGCTGATTTTTTTGAATAGAATAGAATATATTTATTTGCTTAAAAACATGGTATAAAAAGGTCTAATAGTTCATAACGAGCAAACTTGTTTTGCTAAGAATATACATAACATAGCATGCAAAGTTTTAGTAGAAACATTATTTATTTTCAAGGAATCCTGTTACACTGTAGAAATTATTTCCATTTAACCATTCTTGTAATTTATATATGAATTATTAACTAAAATCTGGTAAATTATGAAAACCATAACATGATCATTGGGAATCTATATGAGACAAACCCGCAAAGAAACCTGCACAATAGCGCGAGCGAAGCGAGCGCATTTTTTTTTTTTACGATTACTTAAAACGTTACTTCATTTTAGGCGCATTTTAAAATGATTTATAAGGATTTTCTTTTTAAATAAAAGCATTTGAGCTTTCTTTCACTATGCTTAAACAAACGAGAGATAAACTTATACTATACAAAGTTTTTGCATATAAAGAAAGAAACCTTTTGTAAGTGAAACTATTTAAACTGGACCTACTTTATTCCGTGTGGTGCCGGACGTAAAGAATTGTATTATTATTATCTATATATATATTATATTTTATTATTATCTTCTCATGGGTGTCGTAAAAGGCGACTTAGGGATTCACCAGAGGATGGGCAGCAGCGTTCTCTGAGTATTTAACCAACAAACTAAGATCGCCAACCCGCCTGCCAAGCGTGGCGATTATGGCATATTCCCCCAAACTGCTTTGAGAAGCCTGTGTCCAGCAGTGGACGACTTTCGGCGGACATGATGATGATGAATGATGGACCTACTTTGAGCGCACAAAAGAGCAGCGCGAATGCAAAGGCCAATATTTCTTTGTTAAAAAAAATGTAGAGTTCCCCTTATTATCTTAATGCTTCTGTTACGATTGCATTTGTTAATGAGGACTTGATTATTTTTATCCAGCAAAGACAATCCGTCATAAATTATTTTCATCCTTGGCTTTTTATTAGCTGACTATAATAGCTCCACATTTCCCTTTTCGTTAGAACGCCTCTTTCAACTGTACTGTCTGCTGTTGACATTTGTCGTAATAGACAAGTTTGTTTTGGTTTTGCTAAAAATTACCGAAGTGCAATAATCTGTGCTATGATTGGTCAAAACCATAAACTTATGTAGCGGTCAAAACTCACAAGCGAAACAAAAAAATGTGCCATAAGGCCCTCCCCCTTCGGTCACGTTACAACATGAACATCAGCATAAATATCAGCATCATTTAATGCGGATGCTGATGCTGATTATCAGCGGATGCTGATGCTGATGCTGATGATCAGCGGATGCTGATGCTGATATTCGCAACAACCCTGGTTGTCAGCCTCTTAAGAAGGCTTCTGGTAGTTATTGTGTAGTAGATGGATGTAAATCAAGCAGAAGGATAAAAACGGTTTTTTTTTCATTTACCTGCTGTTCTTCGTCAGCCGATGATTAAAATAATTGTTTTCGTTGAGTAATAATTATTTCTAAAATGGTAGTTATGTTTGAGTATTATCCTTGTTACTATTCGTGCTTATTCAGCATGTCCGTTGTAGTGTCTGGCTGCCTTAATGTTTGTCCTCACCTCAAAGTACCGGATGACGGAGTCTCCCTTGCCGCACAGGTAGATCATGTTGGTGTCCGGGTCGTAGAGCGGGAACATGACGCCGTTGCTGGTGTCGATCTCCACCGTGACGATGGGCTCGTTCAGTGCGTCCGGTGTCCGGAGAGAGTACTGGCGCTCGGACATGCGACTGAACCTGGTGAGAGAGTGCCACTTCTAAATTGTTGGAAAATATTGAAAGCCGCAGAAGAAAATAACTATGGGACAAAACCTGAAATCGCGAAAAAAAATCAGTTGATTGATGAAGATTTTTTTTCGTGATTTCAGGGTTGGTCCCATAGTAAAAGTTGTTCATAATGATACATACATACATATTATCACGCCTGTTTCCCATTGGGGTAGGCAGAGACTATGGATTTCCACCTGCTACGATCCTGACACACCTCTTTCGCTTCATCTACGTCCATTAACCTCGTCGGTTTAGAGAACTCTTAACCTGGCATTTTTTGAGAACATCCGCGATTTGATCGCGACACGTTCGCCGAGGTCGTCCCCTTCCAACTCTTCCATCCACACTCGCTTCGTATACTTGTTTCGTCAATCTCCTCTCGTCCATCCTCTCTATATGTCCAAACCATCTTAACATACCTTTCTCAATCTTTGTCACTACATCTTCTTTCACTCCACAACGCTCCCTTATCACGTTATTCCTTACTTTATCTCTCAAAGTTACACCACACATACTTCTCAAAGCTCTCATTTCTACTGCATTTATTCTGCTTTCATGTTTCTTCTGCCATACCCAACTTTCACTACCATACATAAGTGTAGGCACTAACACTCCCCCAGACAGCCGTGCCTTTTCCGACACTTTGCTGCAATTACCCCTTTTCGGGAAATAAGCGATTCAAATTTCAACATGTATGTATGTATTCATGGTCCATTAATCATTTACCACTGTAAACTGTATAATTCGTTTTTTTCTTCGGAAATTTAAAAGGATGTATTTTATTGGATCAATACAAAACATTAAGGATAACAAAGGACCAGCCGTTATATCCAGTTAATAAACTAATAAGTGGTGACCGCGAATAATATAATTACGTATCTGGATTTATCATTAAGAAAACATACCCGGTAGTGAACACAAGTCCGTGCTTCAAGAAGATGGCTCGCGATGCTTTGCTGCCCTCGTGAGCTATCGCCTCCGACTCCACCTCGCCTTTACGAGCGTCGATGATCCTGGAAAATAATAATCATACCAATTTAGAAGTGCCTCAAGATGGAAGCAATTGGTGAGTGTGCGCAAGAGCTCCATGAGCTTATTCCGCCATCTCCTTTCTTTCATCGGACTACACGTCGCACTGCAGGATATCATCCACATTTGGTAGAAATCCCTACTATCAGGACCAAGCGCTTTGAGAACTCTTTCATAATGCGCACAGCCAAGATTTGGAATTCACTACCGGCATCTGTATTTCCAGATTCCGGGCACTTGCAACCCTAACGCCTTTAAAGCTGGAGTGAATCGGCATCTAATAGGTTTGCTCGCTTCATCGTCGACCACATCTTGACAAAGCTGTCTAGATTGCGGTCAAGAGCAGACCTATATTCTACAGTACATCCTATATTGTTCAGTTTCAGTAGCAGCCCGGAGTCTGGATTTGTGCCCGGTCAGTGGCAATAGGCTCGCTCCCTATTACATGGGACTATAACATAATTGGCGAAATGTGGGTGCACTATTACACCTCTGCCTACCTCTTCGGGGAAATACAGGCGTGATGTTATGTTTTGTGTTATGTTTTATATTCTACAAAAAAAAAAGTAATTATTTGATGTAGTTTCATCTCAACTTTTTGGCGAATAAGATCGTTTCTTAACTTTCTATGGATCCATCTTTGTCGTAGACTATACAGCCAAATAGACGCCTATTGTTGAATATAATGCATACAGTAAATTCTGTCAACTAGCTGCGGTACAAGGAAGCGGGGTACTGCAATCCGATTGGCCCTACCGAGGCGGCTATTGGCTATTCACTAACGGGAAAGTATTTACGACTCATAATAGTGGCGACCTGCATCAGATTTATTAGTCAGATGTATTTACAGGCATCGGTTGCCTGTTATGAGGCGTCTGCTGTATGTTCGATGATCTGATCGACATCAGCTTGTTCGCAAACAAGGATGTAAGTAATTCTGCAAATATTTGCAGCCGCATCGATATAAACATCCGATACCTAACTCTGTACCTTATTTACTTGGCAAAACTGATTGTGACAATCCGGGAGTAGACTACTGTTAAAATTTACCATGTACAGTCGACTGCATGACAGTGGTAACACTTCAATTCGAAAACCGCCCTTACTGCTTACGAAATAAAGATGCCGCTAATGTCAAAGTGTTACCACCGACGTGCGGTCGACTGTACAATGTTATGTTAATTAAAAGATGGACAGAAACGACAACATTTGTGAAAATAATAATAAAATCCATGAAAAAATTAAAGAGATACACACTTTTTAACTTTTTGGAGGGGGCATTTTCTGTCCTTGTCGTGCTAAACGGACATTGTACAGAGAGATGTCAAGATTCTATGAAGGTTTTGTACAATGACGTCATTCTTCAATAGTGCTGTGATGCTGTCTCTGTCTAGTGAACCAATTTAAATTGCTTATAACTTGGACATTTTATTGGTTTTTTCACTGTCGCTTATTTTTCTTGTTATTTTTTTCGGGTTTTCTAATAAAAACGAAAAAAAAAATCACACGAAAAAAAATCAATCTCAAAAATCATGTCACCTTCCCTATTGTGTATGGTAGACTTAGTTTATATAAATAAGTACAAAATTTTAAGACAATTTACGAGCTTGTTATTAATATTGACATATCGAGATTTATTTACTTATTAGAGAAACTGCTTATTGTAAGTGCAGTTACCTGACACGTACAATAAGCCAAGCTTTAATTTAGCAAGTAAATAACTTGTAACTCTTATAAATCTAGTCACTTGAGAATTTAAAACAGAAGCTTACAAATTGGTTAATGTTCTGGTTGAAAATAAAAAAAAACCGGCCAAGAGCATGTCGGGCCATGCTCAGTATTATAGGGTTCCTTAAGTAGCTGTAATTACAAACGAATCAAATCGAATATTAATCATAGCTATTTTAGTTTTTGCAATAATCGGCAGCATTCGCGACTCAGAGCGTGTTGTTAGTAGCGCCATCTAGCGATAAATTCAAGAAGCTAAATTTAAGAAGTGTGTCATTTCAAAGCTACTTTTTGTGATTTTTTCAAATAGAAAGTAGCTAAAGGAGCATTATTTGCTATGATCATTTTTATCTAAGGTCAATGACCTATGAACTAGGACGTCTTAAGTATTTTTCAGTTTTCTCACTATAACTCAAAAATTAATAATTCAATTCAATTCAATTCAATTCTCTATTTGCGTGAATATTGTTACATAGATGGTAAAAAAATATATTGTATTGGTACATAATATTCCGCCTAAAATAGGGCATGCAAACATTGTTGGGTAGTCTAACACAGCACTAGGTATACATACATTTTCAAATACATTTTTTTTTCAATAATCACATTATACTCGAAATAATTTTAAATGAGAGTTTTCACATAGTTTAGAAATGGCAGGGGGGGGACACATTGCAAGCCACTTTGGCGGGCTATATTTCGCAGATGGTACACCTGATAAAAAAATGGTGTATCAAACATTACCTTCATTTTAGTAGACCTATTCAATGATACCACACACGAGGGGGTGCAGCGAAAAAAAAATTTCATCCCCCATTTCACACGTATGGACGCCACCCCTAAAATACGTAAAAACTATTTTTTTACTCTTTTAAAATTGAGATCTATATGTAGACTATTTTTTAACAAAATTCCATTTACTTATGTTTATAACTGTAGAAGTTATTACGCTGTAAAGGATTAGGACAGACGGACGGACATGATGAAACTATAAGGGTTCCTTGTAGGACTTCGGAACCCTAAAAAATACAATAGTTCATGCATAAGGTTTAAGTTCAACAGGGAATTTTTGGCTCAAATACCTGATCTTCTTGTCCCTACAGGTGGTGAGCAGTTTGGAGCCGGTCCAGTTCCAGCAGGCCGAGTAGATGAGGTCTGGGTGGCAGTCCAGCGTCAGCAGCACTTCTCCTGTGCCCACGTTCCATATCGCTATCTGCAAACGGGAGACAATTTCAGGTTGAAGAGCTGATTTAGAAATAAAAGGTTTTCTAGCTGTTCAGACCTGTATATGGGAACTCGGACTTCCTTCTTGCACTGAGAAGAGGCCCGTGCCCAGCAGTGGGACAGTAATGGGGGCTGATTGTGTCATAGGAACTCGGAGCGTGGCCCACGCTCTAAGAGCATTGGATACACAAAAATAGATAGAATGGCAAAGAGGGCAGGGCGCGCGTGCCAACACTCTGCACCATAGTGTAGGACATTTCAAAGCCTTTCTCAGTACGCCTTCTGACTTGTTTCTGTAAATACTGTAACAAAAACCCGCAAAAATGCCTTATTGTGCTGTTTCTAACTGCAGAAACAAGAGCTGTAAAGTACAATAGATTAAAGTTAACTTTTAAAAATTAATGACGTCAATATGTAAGGCGTAGTTTATTCGAAAGTTGCCACGCATGAATCGCAAGTAAAATTGTGATTACAGCCATTCTATCTATTTCTGTGATTGGACATGTGAATCAGTGAGGAATCAATTAAAAGGGATTGGGTAAAGATTACAAAGCCAATGGATTTAATAAGGAATGATTATCGATAACTACCGCCGATATTGCCGATAACTGGGACAATAAACCATTCTTCTTTCTTTTATCCGTTATTGCAGCTAATTAAAGATGAATTTACGATTTGGATTGGATTATGGGCGAAGGCCAGTGAAAATTTCCAGCCTTATCATTACAGCCGAAAGACGTCCACTACTGGACATAGGCCTCCCCCAATTAATGGGGGGATATGCCATAATCGCCACGCTTGGAAGGCGGGTTGGCGATCGCAGTTGGTTGGTTAAATACTCAGAGAACGCTGATGCCCATCCTCTGGTGAATCCCTTAGTCGCCTTTTACGACACCCATGAGAAGAGATAAGGGTGGTGCTATTCTTTAAGTCCGGCATCACACGGTCCGTTCCGTCCGTTATTGCAGCTAATTAAAGATGAATTTACAGTCGCGCCGATGGCGTTGGATTATGGGCGAAGGCCAGTGAAAATTTCCAGCCTTATACAATGTTTAAAAGCTAAATGCCCCTTTGAGCGAAGCTTGTAGCTCGGATCTCGGCTTAGGGCGTCATTGACAAAGATGATGATTTCTACTGTGTCCATGAAGCAACTCTGTGGCCTAGACAGATGCGTCACCTGGTTATCCGAGCCGGCAGTGAGCAGCACGTTCTGCGCGGTGGGGTGCCACAGCACGAGCCCCACGCGGCGCTGGTGGAACACCAGGTCCACCACCGGCTCCGTGAGGGTGCGCGACAGACCACCGTCCGGGATCTGCCACACCTGGGGAACAAATCTATATATTAATACGAGAACATCGATGATTGTGATTTGTGGTACCTTTTTTAGTGTTTATAATAAAAAAAGGGAAAAGGTACAGTACGACACAAAAGATAAGGCGCGTCGTCTAACTCCGTTGGCGCAGACACGAAAAGACGATCGACGAAAACACCCGAAACATAAAGAAATATAATTAACCTTCTGCAATGCCCTTAAGGTGTTAAAATTGATTGCCGTGCCGTCTTTTTCTATTTCGCTCACACGCTTCCGTACACTGCATGTCATAGTTTGGCGCGCAGCAATGGTACTCTTTGATTGGTTACAAATTTCCCGCGTATTAAATTGTTTCATCTGCGCAGGTACATCGGTGGGCCATATAAAATGTGTACTGTGCTATAGATGTGCACGAGAAAAATCTGGTGTGTATGTTGCTGTTAAGACAGATAAAATAAGTGAACGCATGATTTCCCCATACAAAACGCTACGTTACAGATACAATTGGTCGATTTTCGACCAGAAGCGATACTAGTATTTATTAAAGTACAAAATGATGTCGAGCCATCCAGCAATATTGGAATCAATTGAGCTTGTTGATTACCAAGTTCTAGTGCAATCAACTCAGTCTCAACAGTCGCTCCTTCACCTTCCGCATCCAGTCCAGCTAAGCTTCCTTCTTTAGGTCATCGGTCCATCGTTGAGGTGAATTCTAGGTTCATCATTTTTTCATCATTTCAGCCTTAAGACGTCCACTGCTGGACATAGGCCTCCCCCAAGCAAATGTTGGGGGGATATGCCATAATCGCCACGCTTGGCAGGCGGGTTGGCGATCGCAGTTGGTTGGTTAAATACTCAGAGAACGCTGCTGCCCATCCTCTGGTGAATCCCTTAGTCGCCTTTTACGACACCCATGAGAAGAGATAAGGGTGGTGCAATTCTTTGCGTCCGGCACCACACGGACGAATTCTAGGTTATGGTAGTGTAATTCGAAACCCCTTTTTGTAATTCACTACCACTTCTTAATTCAGCTTGTAAAGGTGGCTTCCTACGATCCGTGATTTTACGGGCGGTACGACGCACAGCCGACGATCACGGACAGCCACGCAATTCACCGAGGCTATTTCCACGGTGCCCGGTGCGAGCTTATCCGTAAAACCACGCACCGTATGAAGACCACCTTAAGAATAACCATGGACGAATAAAAAAAGGCGGACGGAATCTCGCTAAACAAAAACTGAAGCACCCACAGTAAGACGGCTCGCTTAAAAGTACGGGCTGGCACGCAACATTCACACCCATAGTAAGACAAAAAGTTGCGATTAAGCAACAAATCTCGTGTGAACAAGTCATTGTCGTATTGTCAAAAATAAAATAACAATATATACCTGGTGTGTTGAAATTCTGTCGAAATTAGTGGGTTTAGGAAAAAACTAAGTGCTTCAATCTTTTCTTAGCGAGATTCCGTCCGCAATTTTTTATTCGTCCGAGAGAATAACCTTCTTTTTTATCTAAATGCAATAGAGTTGTAAAGCTACATACATGCCAGGCTCCTAATTGTAAACCAATGTGGGCGTTTGGTCCTTTTATTATCTGCAGCTTCAGCTTACCTTAACCACGCAGTCCTCAGAGCCGCTGGCGATGACATTGTCGTTGTGTGGGCACCACGAGATATCGAGCACGGGGCCCTTGTGCCCGCCCACTAGGGGATGGTCCGCCGGTATGCGGCCAACCTGAAACGAAAATGCACGAAAGTTACAGTTTGGGAAAAAACGTCGTTTTCATATTAAATTACTTATTTGATAAATTAAAAGGCTTGTTATTTTTTTAAAGGGTTGTTAATGTCAGCGTGGTTTCCTATATTTATTAGTCTCAGAACATTCTATATAAAGGCGAGGTAAGTTCTCACTTTTCTGCGAAAACTTTTCTTAATAAAATTTATAAAAAACATTATAATATATTCTTGGAACAAAATCGCAAAAGAAAGTGCAGGAATCTTTTTGAGCGAAAAGTACCATTTTTTTTATATTTATACAAAATGTGCTAAACACATAAAGAAATTACAGCTTATTCGTGAAGTTTTCTTTTAAATTGAATCATCTCTCACGACCTCTGTGGTCTAGTGGTTCGAGTGTCGGACTGCTGATCACGAGGTCGTGGGTTCGATTCCCACAGGACACAAATATTTGTGTGATGAACATGAGTGTTTGTGTTGGTCTGGTTGTTTCGTATATGTTATAAGTATGTATTTACAAAAAAAAAGTATATAAGTATTATATCCACTGTCTAGTACCCATAGCACAAGCTCTGCTTAGTTTGGGACTAGATGGTGATGTGTAAAAATGTCCCAAAAATATTTATTTTATTTATTTATTATCGAAAAACGTACAAATATCGGCAAAATATGAGATTCTTCTAAAATCATACACATCGCTATTTACAAACCTATGTCTACTACGAAGATTTTAGGTATATTGCGCGCTTGTTGGGCCATGCTCAAGTTAGTGAACATATAGCGCCTTAAAGCCATTCGTCTCGAAGGACCAAAACCAAGATTTAAAAAAAAACTATTTTGGTCCTTGAGATACGTACCACAATTTTGAACAGTACGTTGAATGAGTCCTTATTTTCTAGTTTATCTTTTAATTTAGATTACAGTTTCAAAATCCTAATTTCTCTTTCATGGCTCAAAAAACACAATGAGAAAGTATTACCTTAAAAAAAAACTAATTTAATTATCAGCAAACTCGCGCTAATTATTTCGCGTTGTATCTGAAAATTATGGACGCGAAAACTTTCACATGCACTAACGACGCTGTGAAAGTCGGCCATCTTGTTTACGAAAACACGTAATTAAACATTTTTGGCGCCACAACTAGTTTATAAATCACTAAAGTAGGTCGCGACACACGACATTTGAATTTTAATATAAATTAATTTTATGAACATAATATAGTTTGTATGGCTGCATAGTGCATCTCAATTTAATTACTTAATTCCATTTATTTTATAGTTTGATTTAGTTGTCTTTTAGGAGGACAGATATACTATAAATATTCAATCACTATTTCAGCCGAAAGACGTCCACTGTTGGACATAGGCCTCCGGCAAGCATCGCCACAACGACCGGTCCTGCGCTTCCCGCATCCAGCGGATTCCCGCGACCTTCACCAGGTCGTCGGTCCACCTTGTGGGGGGCCTACCCACGCTGCGCCTTCCAAAATACTAAATACTTTAAATAATCGTTTAGTAGCAGTAAATCTAAAGCTATCGTATAAACCACAATATTGGGTTAAAACACAAGCATTAAAATGATACTGCCAGTGACTATACTGCATTTCGAAATGTACTATCAGCAAACTTTTCGGTGAACCACCACTAAGGCTAAAATCGTTTGCGCTCAGTGTTCGACGGCAGCTGTAGGTCTAGGTACGTGTAATGTAGCAGGATTCGTTCAAGGGACTGTGTCGACAAAGTGTACCACCGAGAAGGATCGTGACTGTACGTAAGTATTTTACTCAGACTGGAAGCTTACTTCCATTCCAAGCAGAACAAACGTGGGAAAAGTCTACGTCCAGCAAAGAACAGCAGAGTTGATTGATAAAAGATAAAGACCAAGGACCATCTTAGCGAAGTGATCCTCTAGCGGTAGAACGCATGCCTTCCATGCAGGTCTGTCTGATTTCGAACCCGACCCACCTCTTGATCTTGACTTTTCGAAATCATGTTCAGATCAGAATTTATTTACTTAAAATCTTCTTCTATCAAGTCAACATGAGCTACATAATGATAACAGGTCATCATCATCAGCCAATTATTGACCTACTGCTGGGCGTAGGCCTCTTACCAGCATGAGAAGGTTAAGGCCTTAATACACCACGCTGGCCTAGTCCGGGTTGCCGGACTACACACACCATCGAGAACTGTAAATAACAGGTCATGCCGTGGGAAAAAGATTGGCCAGTCAGCAGGTACGATCAATTAAATATCGTCACTCGTGAAGGCTCTTTAATGCACCCTATTTTGATTTTATTTGAAAACATCGAGAGGAAACCTGCACACCTAACGGTGCTCCATAAAATTCTTGATGTTTTGTGTAGTCTACCAACCCACAGTAGGCCACTATGATGTACATTCTGTGAAGAAGCCCGTGCCCAGCAGTGGGACAATAATGGGCTGTTTGTTATATAAGGACCATCTTATTCAGTCCGTCGACTTAGTACTTTCCTAAAAATGTCAGGGTCTACTTCCAGTCTGCCAGGTGCGGTTTGTCAGTTCCTATTTTGGACAGAAGAGACTGACGTCTGACCTCAGCAATTAATTAAATCGAGACGAAAATTCGCATGACTGTCATGGTCCATGGTCAACTGCTTTACATCTTACGTACAGTTATAATGCAACTGTATTTATACTAAAGTGCGTTAATACATGAATCAGCGTCTTAATGTCACGTCGTCTGAATTTGTGAATCGCAACAGTTTTCTGACAACAAATTGTATAAATAGGAATTCCTAACAACATTGTAGACGACTAGAATAAATAAATATAGGTTACGAAAGTGTGAATATTTTTAGGTTATTTCTATTGGAAACAAGAACGAGTTTTGTGTAGAAACGTTAGATAATATTTGGGTAGCGACGGGAAAACCATACGCCTATCCGTTTCTCTATGACTGGATAGAGTTCTGTATCAATCGAATTTGAATTACAGTTAGCGTCAATTCGTACTGCATTCTTCTCGAAATTGACATTAGCTCGATTTGGTTCAGAACTCGAACTAGTCTGAAGTATGCTCCAGTTTGTTGAGCTGGAAACAATTTCAAATATTCTATTTCATCTAAGTATTCTAGAATAAAATTGTTGGTGTCAACATTTCTTAAAAGGGTCTTCAGCTAGCTTACCATTATAATAAAAATAATGACATCATGGAGTCTCTTATTTCACGAGGTGAGATTACATATCTATATAGGAATATTTCTAGTGACCGACATAGCTTGTAGGGTCAGCAAGCTGAAGTGGCAGCGATCTGGCATCTGGCCAAGTCTGTTTAAGGACCGTTGGTCGTTGGAGCAGACGAGTCCTTGAGTGGAGGCCTCGAATCGGCAAATGCAGCGTAAGTCGCTCCAAGCTAGGTGGACCGACGACCTAACGAAGATAGCGGGGGGTGAGAACTAAGTGTTGTGGCGCAACTTGAAAGAGGCCTATGTCCAGCAGTCGATTGTGATAGACTGAGTTAATAGGAATATCTATATATAACATATATAGATGAAGATGTCAAGCCCCAAAGCAACCCAAAGTTATGTCGCTCGAACGACTGACTGAAAGAGATCGGATAGCCTGTAAGATATCAACTCATCTTAGGTACGAAACATGTACGAAAAGAACGAAAAAGATGCTTCGAATCGAGAATCGACTAGTTACACGAAGATTATTACAATATCCTATTTCAGGTGCACCTAGGGCTGCTATCCGTCCGGGTTTCCCTGGATTTGTCCTAGTTTGGGAGGCGTTTGGAAGACTCCTGGCGGGGATCTCAAGAAGTGTCCGATGAAATATGGACGTTCGCCGCGTTGGTAAAAAATTAAAAATAAAATAAAAACAGTTTCCGGGGCACATACCAGTAAGAGACGCCGATTTGCCAGATACCCCCGATCGCAAAGTATATGCAGTAGCACTGCATTTCGTACGCCCCACCGCCAATCTGGACGCCACTCCGTCAGCGAGCGGCACCAATCATACCACCGAACTTTTGAGCCGACCAATCATAACGCACCTTCCGCCCCCTGTTCCCCGCCATCATTTTACGACTGTGTTCTCATGCAAAACTTTGTTTATGCGGCGTCTTGAGGCTTATTGGTATGTGGTCCGGGATCAAAATCTGGTAACATCTGGTTTCGCCAAATATCCGGGGTTTTGGAAGTATTTGTCCGGCGTCGGCAATTTAGGTCATGGCAGCAGGCAGCCCCAGATGTACCAGATTATGTCACACCCTAACATTTGATCAAACGTTTGTCCGAATATTTATACGTTTCGCCGTGTTCCGAGTACATGGCACTACGCCAACCGGCCATTATTATTACAGTGCGAATTCCCGAAGTGTTCCGGACTGCCTGACTGCCAGTGTGTCACACATTCTGGGTACCAGTTAATGGTACTGAATGAGTGTTGGCACATTAAGCCGGTAATTATTCAGAACCGTGTCAATTTCTTGTTGTTTTGATATTTGTTGGACAACGAGATAATTTAAGTGTCAACACTCCAATGCGGATCGATGTTTGAAGTATTACTATGAAGTTCACGATCGCGAGAGTCTGTACGTTCGGGATTATATTGAGACCAGAGAAAATTCTAGACTTGATTTTATTATTACTGACAAAGATTTTGGAAAGGTTTCTTTGCTATAAGCTAGCTAGGCCCGTCAAAAAAGAAGGGGTAAGGCTGGTATAACCCATGAGTTGTTATGTTGCCCATTCGATAAACACGAGTCGTCCAATGCTATTCTAATTTGGCAACAGTCTGAGCAACTCCAGATATTCGATCCGATGTAAAGATATTATAGGTCACTGACGTTTTGGAGCGAAGTGTCGCGTTACTTGCCCCTAGTCACTGGAACTCCAAAACTATTAAAGTTATAAAACAATTTTCATCTCAAATATCCAGTGGTTAATAAGTCATCTTTTTATAGCCTCCAAACCGCCAAGAATTCGGTCCTATTTATAAATCATGTGCAAAACAATCAAACGTTTGATTTATCTTCATTGGGTGCGCTCACGCAGGTGTGATTGAGACGTGTCACTGCAGATGTGCTGGTTTGTGAGCACGTGGGCTTCTCACTCTGACAGTTGAGTGATATTGATATTTTAACTACTACAGGGAGAAAGACTCTACATTGAGTTATGATTTGCGGAATTTTGGATAAAAGACCTTTTGCGATAGCACACTTACAGTTTCCTGCAGTTGTGGATTCGTTCTGCACAGGTAGTCCTTGGACGCTTGCCAAATATACCATGACAAATTTTGCGACTCTCAGGACCAGACCGAAAAGTTAAGCATCGATAAAACTCAGCGGGACCTCTTCACTCTTTAACCAAGAGTCTTTTGTACCTTCATTCTCTACAAATCTCCGAAAAACAAAACTTGCTATTCTTTTGGCAACATTTGAAGCGTCGTCGTCCGTAAAGTAGTATGAAACTCTTATTCCAACACATACTCGTAATACCTGTGCATCAAAATTTTCGCTAATCGCGTTACACTCGCCGCACGCGCATTGCACACGTCGCTACGCTTTTCTCGGCGTGCGTAGGCGGGCCCTCGATTTCCGTCTGCCGAATTATTACCCAATACACAAACATACATAAATAGATTCCTTAAATAATAACGCCTAATTATAGAACGTTTGAACATTGTTTTGTAGTTGAGTATGCGTATGGTTTGCAAGTCTATTCTGTTGATACATCAAGGGCGGTCATGATTGTAGTAATTTTCTGGATATTTTTCAGCGTCATCGTTGCTAAGCTGACTGAGAACAGCAGGCGTTATAACTATCTACCTACTATGCGTTCTTCTTCTTCTTCGTGTCAGTGGTACGACTGATCTTTTGTCAGACTTGACAAGCCTAAAACTTTGCAACCTCTACGGCGTTATCAGTGGCTGCGCAGAGGTCGCTTAAGGTGCAGGGCACAAAGGACAGGATAAGAGGTGAGGCATAGTTTGAGGGTCATACCCACAACCACATTTTGTCGCCGTTTTGTTGATGTAACCCCATTTACCAAGATTATAATTACATCTGAGTGACTTCCAAGTGGACCAGGGAAGGTTATACGGTACCCTGCAGGAAGAGACTCACTAGGCTGGATGCTGCTTATTACGCGTTGTATTCTATGGATATCGGAAGAATGAAACTAGTTTTCTGAAGAATTTTCAGATAACTTGAGGGTTCGCTCTACTCAAAGAACTGTGTCTTATCAGATATTACTATACCAGTCCCTTAATCCGCGGAAGTTTTTCGCAGATCAACTCTTTTCTCATCACTTTGTAATAACCTGCATTTTCGCAGTTTATGGTTGTTCTTAGATGCTACTGGCCAACAAGTTATAAGAGTTTCTTTCTTTATTGTAGTCATCATCATCATCATCATTTCAGCTGAAAGACGTCTACTGCTGGACATAGGCCTCCCCCAAGAAGCCACAACGACCGGTCCTGCGCCTCCCGCATCCAGTGGATTCCCGCGACCTTCAACAGGTCGTCGGTTCATCTTGTGGGGGGCCTACCCACGCTGCGCCTTCCAGTACGCGGTCGCCACTCCAGAACTTTACTGCCCCATCGGTCATCCGTTCTGCGAGCAATGTGCCCCGCCCACTGCCACTTAAGTTTGGCAAATGTAAGTGTATTGTAGTCTTGTTTAGTTACTTTATATTTTTCTGATCAATCAATTCTGTTCAATCGAAAATAACGTCCCATACGTTGGCGATCCCATCAATTAACCTTTGATAAGTAGCATGTCTCGAATAATAATATCCTAATAATAACTCGTAGTACAATGTTTGTAATACCTAAATATAGGACATATACTCATAAACTGTTGTCTGATAGCCAAAAATCATAGATATTAGTCATGTTATTATCATTGCGTCCTGTTTGGTACGAATTGATTTCTAAGTACGAATAAATGTGATTCATTGATGCGTTCAGGAATATATTGAATGATTAATGCAATACAGAAAGTATTGTACGCCAACGAACAGGGGGCCTAGTACGAGATTGACATTTACGAATACTTTCATAGTTTTCGTTGACTTTCATTCATAAATCAGTAGTTCCTCCTCGTATACGCCAGGGGCGCTACTGATTGTCGTGATACACCTCATAGCAACACATTTACTGTGAAAATTTCAACTGGTTATCTATTACCGTTACAAAGATACAGCCCTGTGACAGACAGACAGACGGACGGACGGACGGACAGACAGCGTAGCGAGAGTAATAGGGTCCCGTTTGCACCCTTTGGGTACGGAACCCTAAAAATTGTACGGTTGACTAAAATATTTTTTTAGAAATATCTGTAAAGACGCTTGTCATCTTACGGCCAAAATTAATATCCAATCTATCCACGATTTACCCTACTAGAGATAGAAATTTGACATAAGCGAGCTTATGTGATTCCATCCTCTAGTCTGTCAAACCTATGACCTATCATGTTCAGGATGCTGTTACTGCTCCCAGGAACTCTGCTTAGCAGTGAGGCTGTCTTTTTACGCCAGATAGCATCAAACCTATGCGTGCCTCAGCAAGCATAGTTGACGCAATGTAGAAGCGTGAAAGTCGCAACAGCGCCCTAAAATTGGATGCGCAGAGAATTTTAGGCCTAGTTAAGAAAGTAAATAAAGTATACAAAAATATAACGATTATCTAAAACTTCCGCTACTATTCCTATCGGCTAGTTTCCGAATTTCCGTCCACTATCACACTACCGGCACGTAGCAACTAACAATGACACCACATAAACAACAATCATTACGGAGCGGAACCTCCAATCAGAAAGCCGTCTGTCCACATTCAGTCTTGACTTTGCGCAGAATGACCTAACGTACGGGAATAGCTGATTGTTACTAAACATCATATAAATATATGACTGGGATCATTACAGGGATTGATGGGTTGCCTAGAAAATACTATACAAACCTGAGGAAAATAAGAAGAAGGTTTAGTAGTAGTAGAGCTCCATTGTGAAAGAGCTCGTCCGGGGAAGTACTACCACCGTACCTACTTCTCCGCCAAATTGATAGATAGAAAGAAATAGAAATTTCGATCTGATAGTACGGGTGCCGGTGAAAGTACAATAATCACATGACACTTTTCTTCTTCATGTCTCAGTTTGGCGAACCGACTTGCGGTACCATTTAGGCAACAGCCTAGGTGGTATTGCAGTTGTTATGGGCAAAGGTAACCGCTTTACATCAGGTGGGCCTTTAGCTCGTTTCGCAATCCTATACTATAAAAAAAAACGATTGTATAACCAGCTCATTACAGTCCAACTGGGCACGGCTCTTCTCAGAATGAGAAGGATTCAAGCCTTATCCAAAAGGCTGGCGTACTGCGGGTTGGGGGACTTAACAGACACTGTCACACACCATCAAGAACTTTATGAAGCACTCTCAAGCGTGCAAATGGTGCAAACAATACATCTCGGCAGAAACTTGGAAGTTACTAAGGTTTTCTGAAGTTTTGTATCTCCATTATAAAATAATCATAATTTGCCCATTCGTGTCCAACTGCTGGGCACGGGCCACCTCTCTCAGAATGGTGTTTTTGAAGCCTCCATACGAAAGGGCTCCTTACGATGTCCTTCCTTCACGGGTATCGCTTTCATCAGTCCGGGTTTCCCTAAATTTGTCCCAGTTTGGGAGGGCGTCTGGGGGAGTTCGGGCGGGGGATTCTCAAGAAGTATCCGGGTGGCGTATTCAGCAACCATTGTAGTACCAAGAACCGGGATAATCTGGACTACGCTATGCTTTTTAATTTAATTTATCCCGAGACGTATAATTTTATAGCGTCAAGCTGTGCTCCGCAATGGTTTTTGCCTAAATTATCGGCGATTTCAACCCAAAACCATTGTGCAATACAAAACTGCCGGAGCTCTGTACCACGGAATGGTTTCGGAATAAATTAAATCATTGCGTGGTGTAAGATCACCCCGATTCTGGGTAACACAATGGTTTCTGAATACGCGTCCGGGTGACACCCGAACGCTAACCACATTGGTAATAAATGTAATAATGTTTAAAAAAATCTTGTAAATCTTGTCCGGAGCAAAAACCTGGTTTCGCCCAAATGTCCGGGGTTTTGGAAAACTTTGTACGGCGCGGCGGCGTTGGCAAATTAGGTCATGGCAGCCCTATTCACTGTTTACGCAATTAATGATTATCAAATTGTTGTCGTGCAAAAGCAGCATATTTTGTATGTGGTAAGGTTGGTTTTGCGTTTTTATGATAAAGATTGTAGGTATTTAAAGAGAAACAAGAAACCATTGAGAAAGGTGTGGTATGTTGATCCCGGGTTCACCAATTTTGAAGTCTGCAGTGTTTTTCAAGTTTTAAATAATGCTTATTGTATGTAGGTTAAAAAGACCGTTAATTATGCTTTTAAAGCTTTCTGTGTGGCGGCATCGCTAAATAGATCAATTAAAAATACATAAACGCAGCCACTCCCTTGAGCTTCCCAGCTAATAAATTTATAGCAATTAACTAAAATTTATGACAGTTTGCTGTAAAAGCATTCAGTTGGGACGTTTCTAGGAATATTATATTTATGTCAACGTGTGATAATTAATTCTTGGAATACGGTTATCAGGTCCCAGACTAAATATTGAGACGAGATATAAGTGAAATAAATTTTCTTTTTCAACTATGATTATTATTTTTTACTATTTGGGTTAAGAAAACTATCAACCAGAAAAAAATTTAAGTCATATATTCCACAATCCTTGAGTTGTTCTTCTTTTTCATGATAGAAGGTAAATTAATTTTATTAAAAACTCGGTTTTTGTTTCTTTATAACACAGCGCTTAAATAATGACCTCCCGGCCGAATTTCGGTCACAGCGGCCAATCTAAACGGAGACTAGCCATCTGCGCGGGACATATTATAGTGCACAAGTGTGTGCGCAAACACAGGTGCACTCTCTATTCGCTCACTCTCATATTCCCCCGCTTTAGGGTGGCTTTCAACCAGAGCTATGCGAGAAAGCTAAGCAGTGAGCGAGGAAAACATCCACCAATAGCGAAGCTACGCTGTGCCAAGCTTGCTAAATGAAGCAATTCTGTTGATGGATTTTTTCCTCGTTCCCCGCGGAAAGCCACCCATAGAATTCCCCGTCGTTTGTGTTCCTTACGAACCCAAAGGATCCAAAATTCCAGACGCATAGCAAATATTTGCTATGGAGATCTAAAGTCATCCCTCTGTCTGTAGTACTCTATCATCATGTAGGGCCGAAAAACGTGAGAACCACAGTGTGAGAAACTGCGTCGAATCTATTTTCCGTGCGCGCACGCAATGTGGGGCGCATTAAATTTACATACGTGTTTCGTTTATAGACATGTCCAGCGGTTTCCACACGAACTTGACACGTTGGCCTACGGGTGCTCAGTTTATTGAGCTTCACCAGAAAGTGAGGAACCACTGCTACTACATCGGAACTCGGCTTCATCCTAAGCTTTATTCGCAAGTACATTTGAATAGGTGCCTAGTCCGATCATTTTGGCGAGGCGTTGGAGTGTGCTCTCACAAGTTTCGGCGAAATAAATTTATCTAAGTTACCTTCCCCTTCCATCTAGACTCTGCAAGGACATGTAATGAGGATAGACCCCATTTTGATACTTAGACGTCTGATCTAAGGGCCTTTTTAGAAGGGTCATCTCCCTACTTCGGGATTTCGAGAGTCGAGACAAAATTGCCAGATGGGATCACTTTAAATCATCCTTTTTATTCATGTGTGATATTGAGACATCTTAGGAGACCTTGACGGCTATTTCTCTAAATTACCTCTAAAAGGACTTAAGCAATGGCCGAGATATGATGACCTATTTTGGACCAAAGGACCACACATTATTTCAAGCATGTTATTGTTTGTAAAATAGTCTAGTATTGTTTAGGATATTGTTTAAACTATGCTCTCATTGAAGGTCGGAGATTACGTCTTATCAGACAGATAACAACAGTAAATAATGTGTAGGGAAATTATAAATTTATGTAATGCTATTTATGGGAGATAAAGATCGTTTTGAATCGCGATGAGTGTATACATACCTACTTAAGGTGATGTCATATCATCCTACGAAAGCCAGTAAAAGCTAAATTCGTGTTACGATGATTATAGAAATGTTATCTATTAGGTACGATTATATACGAGCCCTGTATCGATAATAATTTTACGATTTCAGGGTTGGTCCCGCAGTAAAAGTTGTTCGTAATGATGAGTACAATGACCCCTCATCGTTTTCGAAACGACAATATTTTCAATGTGTATAAATAACGTATTCAATATTATCGTTAATCAATATGCAAATTGCAGAATAAGTTGAGATAAGATATCTTAAGACGTCCGTCCGTAGGTACGCGAGGTCCAAAATTGCTTTTTAGGGTTCCGTAGTCCTACAAGGAACCCTTATAGTTTCGTCATGTCCGTCCGTCTGTCCGTCTGTCCTAATCCTTTACAGCTTAATAACTTCTACAGTTATAAACATAAGTAAATTAAATTTTGTTAAAAAATAGTTTAGATATAGATCTCAATTTTAAAATAATATAAAAATATTGATTACCTACGTATTTTAGGGGTGGGTGATTTGAGTTATAGACAGAAAACTGAAAAATACTTAAAACGTCCTAGTTCAAAGGTCATTGACCTTAGAGAAAAATTATCAAAGCAAATAATGCTCCTTTAGCTACTTTCTATTTGAAAAAATCACAAAACGTAACTTTTACATGACAGACTTCTTAAATTTGGCTTCTTGAATTTATCGCTAGATGGCGCTACTAACAACACGCTTTGAGTCGCGAATGCTGCCGATTATTGCAAAAACTAAAATAGCCATGATTAATATTCGATTTGATTCGTTTGTAATTACACCTACATGCTCTTGGCCGGTTTTTTCTATTTGTTTTATAATAAATTTGTTTGTGGACTAAAGACCAGTGCACGGCTATAGATGCATTGAACTTCGCCAGAGTCAGACTTTTGAAAATTCTAAACCTAACCTAAACTAAAACTAACCGAGCGCTTTAATCTTAGGCATATTTGCGGAATTTCGACATCGTATTTCAGAAATTTACAATATATTTGCAGTGTTTTGCTTTTGCAACACGGCTAATTTACTACAAAATCAACAAAGACGTAAGAAAGCGCCATACATGATATAATTTGATGACACAGCGGCAAGGCATTCGTTCGTTAGTAAACATTCACACCGCAGGCTTTTGTCAGCCCATTGTGGCCGGCCATTGTCTCGTTCTACTCCTATCTGTTGTGGTAGACTTATACATATTATTATGATACCCTATCCTACTTCCTACTAATACTTATTATAAACGTGAAAGTTTGTGAGGATGTATGGATGTTTGTTACTCTTTCACGCAAAAACTACTGTATGGATTTTAATTAAATTTGGCGAACAGATTGAACATGACCCGGATTAATATATAGGCTACTTTTTATCCCGGGAAGATGAACAGTTCCCGAGGGATGAGCGATAAACGACATTCACACGGGCGAAGTCGCGGGCATAGGCTAGTAATATATAACCGTGGACATTGATATTAGAAGTAAAAGAAGTGAATTCTAAAGATTTAAATTGTGGAAAGAAAAAATCGCTCACGAGCAGGATTCGAACCTGCGACTCCTGGCTCAGTACGCCAGTGCTTTAGCCACTAAGCTACCGTGAACACTGCTCGTGGTATCGAAATTATCCTCCACTATACGTCTTTGGGTGACGTCAGCGATATCTTATTAAGAAACATTGTTCCTTAACCGACTCGACTAACTCGAGCAGTGTTCACGGTAGCTTAGTGGCTAAAGCACTGGCGTACTGAGCCAGGAGTCGCAGGTTCGAATTCTGCTCGTGAGCGATTTTTTCTTTCCACAATTTAAATCTTTAGAATTCGCTTCGCATGCGTAAAATGCGTTAAAATAATAAAATTATTAGTAAGGGTAGGCATATCTATACGACTTTGATTTAACTGCAAAGTTAGTCGAGTCGGTTAAGGAACAATGTTTCTTAATAAGATATCGCTGACGTCACCCAAAGACGTATAGTGGAGGATAATTTCGATACCACGAGCAGTGTTCACGGTAGCTTAGTGGCTAAAGCACTGGCGTACTGAGCCAGGAGTCGCAGGTTCGAATCCTGCTCGTGAGCGATTTTTTCTTTCCACAATTTAAATCTTTAGAATTCGCTTCGCATGCGTAAAATGCGTTAAAATAATAAAATTATTTGTAAAAGAAGTGGTCACGATATCAACGTCTTTACTTAATTAATTATAACACAAATTGTCCTTTAAACACAGTTATTCGCAATACACTATTACTCGTTACGTGGTATCTCCGCGACTGACGTCCCACTCCACACCACGTATCTTCCTCCCAACCTAACCTTGTCTAACCTCAAACCTATTTTTTGCCACCTATGTTAAATTACATTGTACCCATATTTTGCAACCTAAGCTAAATTACATTGTAAGTACTGGATATCCTTGGAGCGACAACATTGAATGTCCATAGGTGCTGGTAAAGAAATGTAAGTAAAGAAGTTGGACGGACAATAAGTTTTGTGTGAGAGCTTAATCATAGCGCTGACCACAGTGTTATGCCTTGATTACACCTGCCAAGTAGAGTGGCGAGAGAGTGCACGCACTCGGTCGACTGTGAACAATACAAAAACATGTCCTTGTTGTGTTGTTCGCAGCCGACTGAGTGCGTGCACTCTCTCGCCACTCTACTCGGCAGGTGTAATCAAGGCATTAAGGTGTTGTGAGGTTTTAGCTGGCTAGGACATCCGGACAGCTTAAGAGAGAATATCAAAATGCAGTTTTGGTCCTTTCATTGGTCAAATTTCGAGAGCTCCAATTCTAGTTGTTATTCAAAATTCAGTTTTACAACTTGGTGGACATACCACTCAATTGCAAATGCTACTTTACTGGGCAGTTCTACAATCTACATCCTCCTATTTTAAATCTAATGCCTTCTCGGGTAAATCGATTATTTAAGACCTGTACAAACTAAAAGCGGGCCATGAGCAGTGCGGCACACGTCACACTAAAAGGTATAATAGGCAGTTTTAAAGAATTTTGAGGACGGGCCCGACATAGAACTGCTTTCAACATTATATGTTGTGTCGGTTATCAAACAATACAACTAACTACCTTGTAACCGCTTTGACGTCACGGCCTGTCCTCCTCCGGTGTGGCCAGTTAGTATGGCGGCCATAGTGAGACAACGCACAGTCTGTTATTTTGCCTTAGTTGCGGCCATCCTTATTTTTTGAGGCTTTTAGAAAGATAATAACCAAACAAAACTTCTATTAAAACCCCCGTGGTTTTAAGTGTCATAGTTTTCAAAATATTTCGAAAATCGAGAAAAATCCATAGAAACCATAGAAACGTGTTTTAGGCTTTCATAATGAACATTTTACAATAAATGTTTCATGGCACGCTAGCCATTAACTTAATGCATCATTACATCTATTTTATCATAAAAAAATGCGTTCTCCTAGGCGTCAATTTAATTTTTTCCATGATTTCATAATAATTTTTTTTATGGTCATTCTTAACATGGTCGCATTTTATTTTTGTGTGTAAATGTTTAGTACACTACTAAGTATAACCACAAAAAAAATAAGAAGCAACGAACACAGGAACTCGGAGATATTCATTTTTAAAGTTTTAATTTAGGGTTGTCAACTAATGTAGGCGCCTTTAACAAACGACCAATTTCGCTCGGAATAAATTTGCTTCTTCAATTATTATAATTTCCTATTACTATTTCTGAAGCATTATCCTTGGTCTAATCATGTCTTCACAAACACGATTTTATTAGATTCACCTGTAACTAACAAATCATGTAACAAATCTTGTTTATTATTCTTTTTTGTTTTGTAAGTGCATGCACTTACATCAAAATGAATCTTCGATGAAGGATATTATGTGGAATTGGGAAGGGGTCCGCCCTCGTTAGATAGAATGTCAAAACCCAATTTCCATACATAATATCTGGAGAAGCGGGGGTGAGGTGTCATGGAGCCGTCAAAGACCCATGGCACTGCTTTGCCTCAGCAGGTACTGACCCGTCCTGCTGGGGGATGTCCTTCTGGGCCCCGACCAGAGGACTTAATGCAAGGGGGGCATGAGGGCGCCAACCCTCATGCTGGTCAGCGAGTGGCAACTCCAACGACTAACAACGAAAGCACGAACACGGATCTGAAGAAATCACTCACGAAATTGGGAATTTATAAAATTTTGGTAGATAAGGCACATTTGCACGGGGTTCATAAAAGACCTTTGGATCTCAATTCAGAGGAACGATGCCTAATCGTGTTAAACGCTTTATATCCAAATGGAATTCCGAACAATATCGATAGCCAAAACAATGAATTTAATTACAATCTTTCAAATTTTTTAAGTAAATGTGGAACTTTATATTGCAGTAGTAAACGGAATTTCAAACGATTTTGTAATAAAAACAAACACTGGCTTTCCACTATTTTTGATATTGAAATACCAAAAGTGAATATCGAGGAAAGTCCTTTACCACAACAAAATATTATAGAATTGGATGAGGCACATTTTTTATTACAAAATAATCCTTCAACTTCGAGAAGTAGTAGCTATGCCTTACAAAAAACTTTAAGACCCCAAGAACTTGGAAGACCCGATACCTGAAACTTCTTTTGGCGCTCATTCCAGTTTCACATCAAATACACATTTATTACAAAGTAATCCTTCGACTTCGGGAACTAGTAGCTTTGACTAACCTTCAATAGATCCGAAACCTGAAACTAATTTTGATGCTTCATCCAGTTCCACATCTACATTTTATGAAAATTTAAGTGATCGCCAAAAGCGCCGTGCACGTAAAGATCTTTAGGAATCGCTTGACGGAGAACCTCATTCAAAACTAATTAAAGTTATGTCGAGAATAGTAACAGACGAAACCGGCGAAAAACTAAATAAAAGTTCTACTCAGGAGTTTGAGTTTATAATAAAGGAATGCTTGAAAAGTCCAACTCGGCCTAAAAAAATCGCAGGAACCATAAAGTCAAAATCGGAACCCAAACCCTATTCTCCTGATGAAGCTCTTTGTTTAATGATTGATATAAAACTATCAGTGGAGGACTATATCTACATGCAACAAGGTGCCAAATCTCGATGATTTAATATTTACCCTGCCTATTATAAGATACAAAAAGCTAAAAAACATTGTTATCTTGATGTTGAAATTGAAATATCAGAACGAGAAGCCAAAGTACCTTTAAATGATTTACTTATGCACACGTTTCGACGAATCATTGACTCTTGCGACCAAAGGGTTTCGGAATATTGCAATCAAAAACAGTTAGATACACTTCACTGCGTTTTTGAGGGTTCATGGGGTTTTGATGGTAGCACAGGACAGTCAACATATAAGCAAACGTTTTCTGATAAAATTGATGACGAACACTGCCTCTTTGCTACTACCTACATTCCGTTGCGCATAAAAAGTCTTGATGGTTTTGTCTTATGGTCAAACCCAAATCCACAATCTTTTAGATTTTGCCAACCAATAAAAATACAATACAGATCAGAATCAAAAGATCTGATTCTGGAAGAAAGGAACTGGGTAGAAGAAGAAATTGAAAATCTTTCACTAATTTATTCGGAAATTTTTGCTGGATATGTCGTTGTCGGAGATCCAAAATTATACCTCACCATAATTGACGGAAAAGTCTTTAATGTCATCACAAATACCAGCTCACAATTACGGTGTGCGTGTATTATTACCCATGATCCATTACCGCAAAGTTTTGCTGATATTCCTAATACTGAATTGGTAACAGACGCTTCTGATGATAATATACTCGTATTATCATCACAAGAAGTTTTGACAAACTCCGATGATGACTGCTAGGTTAGCGTCACGTATCGTTGTAGTCTTAGAGCATTGAGAACATTATAGTAATTGTTTTCAGACAACAGAAACCCAGAAAGAGACACAGAAAGACACGAGAAAGAGTTTACTCAAAGTTAGTTAAATACTAACACACTACACACCTCTGCCTACCCCTTCGGGGAAATACAGGCGTGATGTTTTTTTTTTTTTTTTTTTAGTTAAATACTTGGGAAATATCTGGCACTTTTATTTTATTTTTTTATTTATTCAATTGCGACAACCCTATTTCCATAGAAATTTCAAAAATATTTAGAAACTCTCTATCTTCGTATTCCTGCTATTGACGCATGTCATATTTTAGTGTATTATTGACAATAACATTACGCATATATTTAAATGAAAATAAGATGCGACCGTGATAAGAAAACATGAAAAAAAATGTTTTGTGTTAATCGGTAAAAGTAAAAAATCTCCTAATATATCAAAGGTACGATGCCCCATTTTTTTATCTAAATATATATTATGCTGTTACTTTATTTAAAGGACTAACTAAATATGTATTACAACAATTTTCGAAAATAAAAATTAATTTTGTTTTTCTCACTTTTCAATGAAACCTTAATAACTTTATAATTATAAAAAAAAACACTATAGGTATTTCTGCCAAACCTTTATCGTTACTATAGCTATCGAATAAAAACATAAAATGGACATGGCCGCAACTAAGGCAAAATAACAGACTGTGCAACGCAACCACGCCGCTCCTGTCCGCGCGCCGCGCTGCCTGGTTTGTCGTCGGCGGGTCCAGAGCAGGGCAGGAGCGGCGCAGTTTGCCAGCGGGCCCGTGCTTGTATTTGTGTGTTGTTTTTCATATCGTTCCTTGTATTACAACTTGTGCGGACCCGCTTTTAACCTGCGCTGCTACTGACCTGCTTTTGGTCTGTACGGACCTTTAAAGCAGTGCTCTGTACATTCCATAGTCTTGCTAGTTACGTCAACAACGTAATCCAATAACCTATTTACTTCTTACAACACTAGTCATTCCCATGCTGCCTAGTTTTTGCTGCGATGCGTACGCGCATTGTTTGGAGCCATTGTTTATCCGTATCTGTTGCACAATGAACGCTATCTGTCGCCTCGACGCATTGTTCGATTGATAAAAACTTTGCGAGGGAAGGGAAGGTTGTACGGTCGACCGCACGTCGGTATTACTGGTAACACTTTGACATTAGCAGCATCTTTATTTCGTAAGCAGTAAATGCGGTTTTCGAATTGAAGTATTACCACTGTCATGCAGTCGACTGTACTAAAACATTAGGTTAGATTGATAAGTTGGTGTGGTAATGTTTAGCAGTTGGGTTCTGCACTTTTGGCAAATTCTGGTGAAGGTTGTTTTCGGTTTGCGAGACAATTGTTTCTTATTCTAGCTTTCAGTCCTGCTATGGTTTATCTTTATTCAGGACAGAAACGAGCTCCACGATACGATTTTCCAGTTTCAGTTTTGTATTTTTAAGTTTGTTTTTACATGTGTTTTTAGCAGCCCGGAGTCTGGATTTATGCCCGGTAAGTGGCAATAGGCTCGCCCCTTATTATATGGGACTGACAACATAACTAGCGAAATGTGGGTGTACTATACACCTCTGCCTACCCCTTCGGGAAAATACAGGCGTGATTTTATGTTAATTTTTACAAAAAGCTTTTGGATATGCGAGGACTTTAGCTGACTATAAGATGTGCTCTGACGAATCCACACCCGACGACACAATTTCAAAATAAATCAAATCCATAATTTTCACGGGGATAAAAGGACCAGCTTTTATATTATGCATCTTATATTTCCTTCTTTTTTTTCTTTTTTCCTTTTCTTACTTTGAAGCAGGGGTGGGGTGCTAATACCCGTTGCCCAGCAGTGGTACAATTCCAAGATATTAAAAGGAACCCCTTCCGCCTTTAAACATTCGAGAACTATACCTGTTTATAAGGAAAAATAAAATTGTATGTATTATACTAATCCTTATGTACACTACACATGTCCAATATGAACAAAACCCTCACGAATGTTTATTTTGTGATAACTAAGCAAACTACTTGCTCCTACATAGATGAGATAATACTGAGTTGTGTGACTATTAGAAAAATAACCTTTAGTACCATTTGGATTGGAACAGATAAAACAGGAATTTATGGAGCTCAAACTACTTATTTAGATTAGCTAATTAACATTGTTCCTATGCTTTATCTACACAATAGTAAAATTTTAGCTGCTTTTTAAGGAAAGCTGATACTTCGGCCTAAAGCCTTTTTATTCTGAGAAAGGGGTTTGTAATGGGGCTAATTAATGTATGCTTATAATATGAAACTAGAACATGAGTGAGTTATAAAACACAGCGTTGTGATTAAAAAAATTTAAGGCATAAGTTCAGCACGGCACAAAAAATAAGACGCGTCGTCAATCTTCGTTCGCGCAGACGAAAAGACGATCCACGAAAACACCCGGTACATTAAAAAAAAAAAACAACCTTATGCAATGCCCATAACGTGTTAAAATTGATTGCCGTGAAATATTTTTCAACTTCGCTCACACGATTCCGTACATTAGCGGCAGCGGCTGAGACTTCTGGCGCGCGGCGATGGTGTTTTCAGATTGGTTAAGCAATTTCCCTATGAGGAGGCCATGTCCAGCAGTGGACGTCTTTCGGCTGAAATGATGAAGCAATTTCCCGTGTATTTAAATTGTGTCATCTGCGTAGGTACATCGGTGGGCCATATAAAATGTGTACTACTGTACCATAGTTTATTTTAATTTCTTACAATTTATTTTAATCCCAATGTTGTTGATTTTATTACAACTGACTTAAGTATTATAAGGTCATAGTACAGCCTAACAAAGCAATTAGTATACAGGGCCACCAGATATAGATGAAGATTTCTCAGGAAGTTATTATAGGATGGTTTGATTAGGGTTTTGTATAAATACAGTTTAACTTTGTCCATTATTAAAGTCACATTTCACTCGAAAACATCCATAATCTTCTGAGAAAACTTCATTTAAATCCCTCTACCCTGTATACCAATTGCTTTGTCAGACTGTACTTTTAAGGTTTATCACAGAATTTGATAAGCATTTTTAAAACACAAATAAAGCTTTTAGAGTTATATCTAGGATTATACTTTATTAATTACAGTACTGCGTTAACGCAGCGTAGGGCGCCCCCCTGCCAGGTGGACCGACGACCTAAAGAGCGTGGCTGGGGGGGACTGGATGCGGAAGGCAGAGGACCGAGCGTTGTGGCGCAACTTGGGAGAGGCCTATGTCCAGCAGTGGACTGCGATAGGCTGAGTTGATTGATTGATTGAATTACAGTACTGAGTCAGTTTCATACACTTTCATCAGACAATCTCTGTAAACAGTTAAAAAGGAAACAATCTTTATTACAATGATTATCATAATTCAGACATAGAAAGACTGGAGTTTATAACAGTAATTATACACTAATTTGTGATCACTTAAAATTCATATAGCTTCAGCAGACAATTAATCTTTAAAGGAATTAAATATATAAAAACCGGCCAAGAGCATGTCGGGCCATGCTCAGTATTATAGGGTTCCTTAAGTAGGTGTAATTACAAACGAATCAAATCGAATATTAATCATGGCTATTTTAGTTTTTGCAATAATCGGCAGCATTGGCGACTCAGAGAGTGTTGTCAGTAGCCGCTAGATGGCGCTATATGCAATAGACTTGACGGCAGCATTGGCGACTCAGAGAATGTGGTTAGACGCTGCTAGATGGCGCCAAATTTAAGAATTGTGTCGTGTTAACATAACACAAATTTTCTTTTTGTGATTTTTTCAAATAGAAAGTAGCTAAAGGGGCATTATTTGCTATGATAATTTTTCTCTAAGGTCAATGACCTTTGAACTAGGACGTTTTAAGTATTTTTCAGTTTTCTCTCTATAACTCAAAAATTTATAATCACATTATGCTCGAAATAATTTTAAAAGAGAGTTTTTACAAAGGTCTATCAATGTGGAAGATTATAAGTTTCTACGTTGCATAGTTTAGAAATGGCAGGGGGGGGACACATTGCAAGCCACTTTGGCAGGCTATATTTCGCAGATGGTACACTTGATAAAAAAGTGGTGTATGAAACATTACCTTCATTTTAGTAGACCTATTCAATGATGCGAAAAAAAAATTTCATACCCATTTCACATATATGGGCGCCACCCCTAAAATACGTAATCATGATTTTTTTTTTTTTTTTTTTTTTTTCAAAACCTACCTATTCAACTTTAAAACTTTTTTTATTAACTTTTTGTGAATAAAATTAATTTATTTATTTATTCATATTTGAGTATTATAACATTGCTTCATGTACTTAGTATTTCGGTATTTTGACTGCCACGGTGTTCTAGCGGTAACGTGTTTAACCGCAGATCTTGAGGTTTATTTATTTATTTCTTTATTTGACCAAAAAATAAAGTAACAGTACCAGGCCCCTCAGAAAGTATTGCGAAAAAAAGTTTTTATATATGGGAGACTGGCCAGTTATAATGTTTTTCGAAAATATGATTATTTATAAGTAAAAATAAGTAAGTTCCAATTTCAAAATTTCCCTCCACATTTTTTGCGAGTTAATTCAAAGTATTGTGTCTCACTGAAATATGGATCTGCGCCGGGAACATTTTAGAGCTATGATTTTATACGATTTCAAGTGTCGCCTGAAACCGGATGAATCGTACGATAGACTTCAAATGGCATTCATGGATGAAGGCCCTTCCAAGGCAACCGTGTATCGTTGGTATAACGAATTCAAGCGCGGTCGACCAACTTTGGGGGATGACGAAAGAAGCGGTCGCCCTTTGACGGCTGTTACCGAAGAAAACGTGCTAGCAGTGAAAAATTTAATCCAAGACAATAGGCGAATTACATATCAGGAGATTCAACACATATTGAAGATTGGATCGGGAAGCGTTCACGAGATTCTACACAGCCATCTTCGCGTGAGGAGGATAGTATCACGCTGGGTGCCGCACAACCTCACCGATGCTCAGAAGCAGGCCCGGGTGGAATGGTGCCGTGATATGCTTAACAAATTTGAAGCAGGCTCGTCTCGGCATGTTTACGACATCGTTACAGGTGATGAGTCCTGGATTTATCAATACGACCCAGAAACCAAGCGCCAGTCGACTGTTTGGGTGTTTCAAAATGAGCCAACGCCTACCAAAGTGAAGCGATCTAGAAGCGGGGGTAAGATTTTGATCGCTAGCTTTTTTAATTTGACTGGCCACTTGGTATCAATTCCCTTACGGGATCAAAGAAGCATTAATGCCGAATGGTATACTACCAAATGTTTGCTAGAAGTTTTCTCTGTTATAAGCAACAAGCGACCAAACACAGGGCTCCGCGGGCTACTGCTCCACCACGACAATGCACCTGCGCACACCGCACTCAAAACGAGGGACTTCCTGGACAGCACGCCAGTCAAACTCCTGGGTCACCCTCCTTACAGCCCTGATCTAGCACCGTGTGACTTCTTTTTATTCCCAAAAATAAAAAATCAGCTCAAAGGGATACAATTTTCGTCGCCGGAAGATGCGCTGGCTGCGTTCGAGCAGGCTGTAAACGAGGTGTCTGCGGCGGACTGGAAAAAGTGTTTTGAAAACTGGTTTAGGCGCATGAATCTTTGTATAGAGGCTGGTGGAAAGTACTTTGAAAAGATTTGATAAAAATATATGTACGTATAGAACAATTTTTTTTAGTTTCGCAAAACTTTCTGAGTGTCCCACGTATATACCTTATAATCTAAACAAACATTGTACCCTGTAATTTTATATACTAGACAATAAGGTTAACGATGACAACCGTACTAGTATAAACTGTATGACGGCTGTCAGCATCATCCAGAAGCGTTGTACAATTTACATTTAACAGGCAACTTGACAGGTATACTTAAATAAGGAGCAGATACTGTGTGCGCGCGTACGATAGTGTCATGTATTGGTGTAACAGTTTAATGAATGTGAGGGTGTGTGATGTTATTGAACTGGTGTGATTATTAAATGTATGTGTGGATGTGAGATGTTGTAGTGTATTGGGGTGTGTGTGTGTGTGTTTGTGCCATTATTTTATAAGGTCTTCGGTTTCCTCGTATGATAAGTTTTGGAGCCATACTTTAAGCGTTTCTTTACATTTATATGAAGGCAGTGGATAGATATTAGTGAGTTTATTAATTCTATTGTAAATTCGGGCGCTGCTAACATAGTACTGTCGACGTGCAAGGGTTGTTCTACAAAAATCGATTTCACACACCTCAGTCTTTCTACGAGTGTTCTTTTGTTGATAGCCAATAGATGTGTGCTTCTTGAGTATAGCCTGTGCTATATATAGCTGCCTTACTGTTAAAACATTACATTCCTTATACAGAAGATTGGTGCTAAATCTCCTTGGCCTACGCGTCATCACTTTTAAGACAGCTCTCTGGGCACGTTCTAATCTAAGCATAGAAGTGGAATCCGTACCTCCCCACGAAATCCCACAGTAATGCAGTATGGATTGTGCTAGCGCTAGATAAACTGTTTTCAATATGCTGAGATCTGCACAGTAACTCAGATTTCTGAAGACAGCTAGTAATATTCTTATACGGCCGACTAAGTTATTTATGTGGATATGCCAATTTAAGAATCTATCTATAGTTACACCCAAATATTTAATTTCTGTAGTTCTTATAAGTGACAGACATTTACAGTGAGGTTCTTGTGGTGTACAGTTGTGGACTTTGATACTGTATGCTGATGGTGGTTGATGATTCACAATTTAAATCAAATGATTTAAATCAATCAACCGTGTTTTCGGTGCCGAAATAAGGTTTAGGTTAAATAACGGTATGACTGGAAAAGGTTGTGATTATGGGTATCTTAAATTAATTTTCACCTGTTAAATACCCTTATTTCTCTACCGTTTTCAATCCCTGGTATAAAATAGGTACCTACTCAAAAACAACAATTCATTTTTAGGGTTCCGAAGTCCTACAAGGAACCCTTATAGTTTCGTCATGTCCGTCCGTCTGTCCGTCTGTCCGTCTGTCCTAATCCTTTACAGCTTAATAACTTTTACAGTTATAAACATAAGTAAATGAAATTTTGTTAAAAAATAGTCGACATATAGATCTCAATTTCAAAAGAATAAAAGAATCGTTTTTCCGTATTTTAGGGGTGGTGTCCATACATGTGAAATGGAGAAAAAAAATTTTTTTTCGCTGCACCCCCTCGTGTGGGATATCATTGAATAGGTCTACTAAAATGAAGGTAATGTTTGATACACCACTTTTTTATCAGGTGTACCATCTGCGAAATATAGCCCGCCAAAGTGGCTTGCAATGTGTCCCCCCCCCTGCCATTTCTAAACTATGCAATGTAGAAACTTATAATCTTCCATATTGATAGACCTTTGTGAAAACTCTCTTTTAAAATTATTTCGAGTATAATGTGATTATAATTTTTTGAGTTATAGAGAGAAAACTGAAAAATACTTAAAACGTCCTAGTTCAAAGGTCATTGACCTTAGAGAAAAATTATCATAGCAAATAATGCTCCTTTAGCTACTTTCTATTTGAAAAAATCACAAAAAGTAACTTTGAAATGACAAACGTCTTAAATTTGGCTTCTTGAATTTATCGCTAGATGGCGCTACTAACAACACGCTCTGAGTCGCGAATGCTGCCGATTATTGCAAAAACTAAAATAGCCATGATTAATATTCGATTTGATTCGTTTGTAATTACACCTACTTAAGGAACCCTATAATACTGAGCATGGCCCGACATGCTCTTGGCCGGTTTTTTTTTATGTAATGCTATTACGAATTATGGTGATCTATACATATAATAAAATCGTAGGAAAGACAAAACTGTACATTGAATATTTTTTTTAAAGAGAACTTGGGGCGTGATCTACAATCGATATCGAAGCCAAAAATATAGTTTTTAGAATTTTTGTCTGTTTGTCTGTATGTATGTCCGGGCTAAACTCAAAAAGTACTGCATGAATTTACTTCAAATTTTGCATGAATATTACTAAGAGGTCGGGTCGACATATAGGCTACATATTATCACGCTATCACCTACGGGGGAGGAGCTGTGAATCTTTATTTTCCTTACGCATTCTGTGACAGCGTGTAATCTAACGACGCATATTTAAATGTTGTTTTTGAGTAAGCCATGCTATTATCTAGCTTTACACCACAAAAACTACGCCATTTAAGTAACTTGGGCGGAGAAACATAGTTTAATGAATGTTAGTAGTATAAAGACAATTTTGAAGCAGCGCCATCTATGAGATATCATAAAAATCAAATACTAAATATAATTTAAATTTTTAACATCAAATGTAATTTTACCTATATTTCGCAAATAAATCGATTTGAATTTTAATTTAATGCAGATATTTGTAAGCTTTCCTGAAAATAGTATTTTTATAACACTAACAAAACATTTAAAAAAGTATTGCAGTTATAAATAGTATCATTTCAACTATCAATCAAGTGTCAAAGATAATGACTAATATTTGAAACTTGTGTTCAGGATACACCCAAAGACTCGTAGCATGATAAGATAATTTGACTTCATCTCGTAATTCATAAAAATTTCGACACACATGTAACATTTGATAAATCTATCCAATAGGAACACTTGTATACTTGGAGACGATAGGAACAGATGCGAAAATGATAGAATGGTTTTGGGTCAATATAAAAAACATGACAAATAACCATAGTAACCCAAAACCCAATCAGTGGTTATTGACAGTTTTTAACCAAATAATCAGTTAACTATTAAACAGGTAAAAACATAACCAGCTTCGCAATTTTAGGTGGACATGCTAGTATAGTATAATGGGCTGGTTTCCGCAACTCAACGTCTAAGCGCGTATTTTGCGTATGGAAAACATCAGGTTAACATGCTTCAGTACTGCCATTTACACATACTGCCATGGGGGTTTTTTAATGCACTCAAGCTATTTATGTTTTAGTATGTATAACTTCCAGTACGCGGTCGCCACTCCAGAACACAGAAGGCACAGGACCGGTCGTTGTGGCGATGCTTGAGGGAGGCCTATGTCCAGCAGTGGACGTCTTTCGGCTGAAATGATGATGATGATGATGTATAACTAATCAGAAAAGTAAATGTCTCCTATCACTACATATTATAAATTAAAGTCCCCGTTAACTGCAGCCTGCATGCTATCAATCATACTATAATATGATTGATCCTATGAGGCTGCCATAGTCATATAGAATGTACTGAAGCCTCAAAAAATAACCAGAAAAACAGAAGTCCCCGTTGTTGTGTTGGCGATGAGTTTGTGTTTGTTAGGGCTAATCTTGGAAACTACTGTAAGGATTTTCATAATGTTTTCACCAACAGAAAAAAAATCTCTAAGAAGGCTATAATTGATAACCACGCTAAGCCAAGGTGGGTCACTAGTCATATTCTGATTTCTAAATATATTTCAAAATAACTTTTACAGAATGTTTCAAAGGGAGTTTAGATGTTAATGCCAATTTAAATTTAAATTCTTACATAGAATTAACATATCAAATTAAACACCTGTGTCTTTGGCACTATCAAGGACTTACGAGATAGGAATGCAATGAAGTTGAGTCATCAATAACCTTGGATAACAATTCAATGACTGATTAAAAATATATTAAAAAACTTGTTTGAAACAAAGCTAAAGTTTAAATAAGTAATATTTATTTTAAAATATTTATAAAATATAGTTGTGTTCATTGACACAGCTATTTGTTATTCACTGTTAGACAAAGGCCCTTTAGAATTACAAAATATTTGTCACTTGCATTGAAAGCATGAAATTAGATTTAAAATTGGTATCAAAATATTGTTGTTACTTTTAGAATATAAACGTAATACAGTACCTAATGTAATAATAATAATAAAAATCCATCGTGGAATTGTATTAATCTAATTACTATCATTATCATTATTATTGCATCCTTATAGTTAATTTAAATTTATTTATAATTACGATACTTCATGTTATTGAGAGAACCGCATTAAACTCCAAAAATTAACATACCAAAATAAATTCCGAAATATAACCCGAATAAAACCAGAATAAAACCACGAAATAAGACCGCCAACAAATGGGCGGTAATTTCGTAAAAAATATTACACATCGATGCCTGTTGATGACAGGACCGAAGTGATTAGGTGGATATTAGTCAGACTAAAATTCAACAATCCACATTAGAAAAAGGTTCATCCCCTTGCTTAAAAAAAATACTAGTCCATTCCGATGATAAAAACATGGAATGGGACTGGATTAAAAATTAAATTAAAATAAGATGAGAAAAATCAATCCATCTTGTAAAAAGGTTTAGTCGCAAAGTGACACATCGCTCCAATGTTGCCACTCCAAAAATTAAAAATTACACTAAAAACCTCAGATATTTTATAATTTTACTCAACATGTGAAGACGTAAAAAAACGCATGTTACACTAATATCAAATTTCGCTACAATACTGCAACATTTTATATCACGATATATGTTATCAAATATTAGAAATACTATTTTAACAATGCGTAACTCAAGGCTAAACTATGTCAAATATTTTTTTTACTAAAATGTATTATTACAACTAGTGACACACCGCAATATGTTTCCAAACTGAATAATAATAATATCTTATAACCAAATCAAATATATTGACTTAGCTCACGAGATTGACAACTTGTGGGATGTGGACTCAGCAATCATTGTACCGATAGTCATCACAGCCAATGGCTTAATAGCCAAGAGCCTCGACCAACACCTAAGGAGGCTCTCATTGGGTGGCTGGATCAAGGGCCTGATGCAGAAGGCAGTACTCCTTGAAACAGCATGCATTGTGAGGAGGTTCTTTTCTCTGGGACCATGACCACCAGTAAGTAGCTTGGTCCCTGTTCCTGATGCCAGTGGGCAACTATTTTTTATATTTTTTTATTTATTGAATATTTTAAAATATTAATTATAAGTTAGTTAAAGTTAAACATAACATAACACAACGTCACGCCAGTATTTCCCCGAAGGGGTAGGCAGAGGTGTAATAGTACACCCACATTTCGCCAGTTATGTTATAAGTCCCATGTAATAGGGGCCAAGCCTATTGCCATTAACCGGGCTCAAATCCAGACTCCAGGCTGCTACTGAGAATTTCCTAATTGAAAAACCCAATAACACTTTGACCAACCCGGGAATCGAACCCAGGACCCCACGCTCAGCAGTCGTGCTTGCAACCACTACCAACGAGGCAGTCAAAGTTAATAAAGGGAATAATATCTTGGGTTTTTGTCATCACTACACATTATAATAAAACCAGTTTAACCAGATTACATTGCGTATGTCATTTAAATTCTAGTTACACTAGTTTCATTATCATCATCATCAATCAGCACAAAGACGTCCACTGCTGAACATAGGCCTCCCCCAAGCTTCGCCACAATGACCGGTCAAGTTTTATTATAATTAACGATAATAATTTAATTCTAAACTGCGATTTTGATTTCTATACAACCAAGTGTAACATGAGACCATCATAGTTATAAATATTTAAATACTATTTAGAATATCCATAGACTACAGTTTGTGATAACTTGTTTCAAGATTTACATAGCATATTTCCTGCTCTCAATGTTGGAGAATAAATAAAGTAATATATGACACAATTTCTCAAGAATGAACCATAAAAATTAACACTTTCTTAACTGTAAATCATAAATTTTATACAGAAGTAGTTATTTATAAATCAGCAAAGCATGACTAAGCGTCTCAATATAATACTTTTAGTGTTATATTGAGAGTAATCTAGCAAATAAATTTTACATTTCAATCTGAGAGAAATGAGTAAACTGTTAAATGAAATAAACTCACCTTATTGTGTGGCAGTACTATGAAAGCGCCTCCTCCGGCGGACTCGACGATTATAGCCAGAAACTTAGGATTCACCGCACAGAATGTGGAGTCCCACGAACTTTTTGACACTCTTATATTATCATAACATTGCTCACGTTTCAGGGCCTGCCCGTAAACGTGGCGGAATTTAGAACTGCGCACCACCCTAAACGACATCTGTAACGCGAAAAGTACTCTGTTAACAATAATACAAACAACAACTATTCGATTATTTCACATATAACATAACCTATACGCCACTGTGACCTATATTTTGACACTACAATTTTATTATTAAAGAACTCCAACTCACGTTAAATTATAAAGAAGAAATAATTATTAATACACTACAAAATGCAATGAAATCATTTGAATAAAACACAATTGTTTAGAAAATAAAACTGAGAGCTAAGGATCGAAGGGAGGACGGTTGGGAAAACGAGCAAACTCCATATTTGGTAATGCCTGCAGCCACTACTTTTAGTGATGATAAACTCGATTTGAAAGTTAAAAATAAATGTGAAATTGCTATTTGTATTGTTAAAATTCACAGACTATTTGTACTACTATTATAAATAATTATTTTACTTAATATATAGCTAAATTTTTAAATTACTTTAGAAGAGAAACTTCTTTATTTCTGAACGCAATTCACAGGTGTCAAACAACTGTCAAAATGACATTGTAATGGATGCGTTCGTTACGCCATATTTTATAAATAAATTGTTGGGACTGTTCTAATTGTTCTGAATGTGGTTAATAAAATAGAATATTACAAACTTACGAACACATAACTATGTACTAATAAATAAAATGGCCTAAAAAAGCAATAAATAAAACGTATTGCTATAACGAGCATCACAAAATTCCTTCGTATAGCGATACCACTGTAAGGCTGCTTTTTCACCAGGGATGTGCGAGGCAGCTAAGCGGTGAGCGAGATAAAAATTCACCAATAGAAGAGCTCACTTAACATCAGTGGGCCTAGTACGAGTTTCACACTTACGAATACTTTCATCGTTTTCGTCGACTTTCATTCATAAATCAGTAGCGCCCCTGGCGGATACGAGGAGGAACTACAGATTTATTAATGAAAGTCAACGAATACTTTGAAAGTATTCGTAAGTATTTAACTCGTACTAGGCCTCTTGAGTATAATGTTCTGTGCCCCCAGGTGAGGTGGTGGCGAACAAACGCAAGCCCATATGACAAAAAAATCTGCGCTGTACACAGTGGCGGATTTACCAGCAGGCTGAGTAGGCTGGAGCCTAGGGCAGCAGATTTTAGAGGCGACAAATTTGGGGCTAACATTTTTTTAAGTTTTACAGAAATTAAAAAGATTCATATTTATTAAAAATAAATTGTAAAACTTTCCTAACTTAATTGAATTTCATCATCATCATCAGCCGGATAATTGAATATACTGTTTTTAAACTGTAAGTAAGCACAATAAAAATTATTTAGTTACGTTTACCGAATGTACCTGCCTTAGGGGCCTTATTAGTAGTACATGATTGAGCTTTTACTAGCTCAGAAATAAACCCAAAAACTATTTCTTGTTCAATCAGAGGCGGCCGCCACTGATTGAGGGGGGCGCTAAAAACGTCAGTAAGATTTGTTATTGACCAATGACGATCGTTTTGCATTATTATTGCATGCAGCCCTTTTTGCCCGTGCGTTTTTGGCCTATATTTAAAGCAACTATTCTGTTACATTTATATTACTTTTACATGTAAAACAATAAAACCAAAATATTAATAATAACATTTTGACTAGGTTGAAAAATTGGTGGCTAACTGTTGCTGCTTGGTTCACTGATTACCACTCTACCCTACGTCTTTTTGCAGCTACAAATAAATTCACGTCATGTTTTCGGAAAAAAACCCAAAAAATTTCGCTGCAGATAATAAAATTTACAATCGATGACGGTCTCGTAGCGTTTTGAAAAAACCTCTCTACCCTCGTCGATTTCAGAGTAAGTTTAGCCCCGAGCCTCCGGAGGGGTTACTTCACCACTGACCAGTTTACAGGAATTTACACAAATAACACGAAGATGTACCCCACCCCGCTTGGCTTCCCACATTTGGGTCGCCACAATGAGACCTCGCACCATCTGAGAAACTTGCTAGGGCCGCCCCTGTATGCAATCTTGACTAAATCGTTGGATTGTAAAAATAATCTAGGAACTGACACTTGTAAAGGCCGCGCCGGTAAAGGCGGCAAAATTTAAACAGCCTACTGGCGGCAAATGTGTAAATCCGCCATTGGCTGTACAAGGATATTATAGCAAAATTAAACAATATTATAGTTGGATTTTTTCCTAGCTCAGCGCTTAGCTGCGTCGCACATCCCTGGTGGAAAATCAGCTCAAGCTAAGTCTATTGATAACGTGCCCAGAAGACTGGTAGCAGCATTGCCAAGTATTATGGCAAATGGTAATGCTTATTCTTTGACTTTTTCTATTTCTATGTTTTTATTCGAAATGAAAACTTTTGACTTTGAGTTTGACTTGACTAGACCCAAGAAAAAGCCAGCTTTCTGGTCAAATGAAGTGTAGACTAACCACCGGGAGATATCTTTGAATAAAAGACAAACACTCGGACCCCACGACCCGAGTGTTCAAAAGTTCAAACCCCAAACGGCTCGAAAATATAATCACTAATTAAGTTATTTATTATATCTTCGCCACTTGAGGGTCTCAGCAGCCACAGCGGCAGCGCCAGAACATCCCACCGAACTAGGAGGATGGAATGGTGCAAGGGTGGTGGGTGACACCCACTGCGTTCAAAACCAGAGACCTACCTACCTTCCATGGCAATAAAGTCATTATTATTATTATTATTTTGAGGAAAGAGGTAGGGGTCTTGAACACCTCTAAGCCACTGCGACCTGATAAGATCTATTGTGACGCCTCTTGCAGCATTACAGCACTTCCCCAAGCTGCAAGTCAATCATGAAGTCGACCATGACCTTGGGGGAGGAGGGTTTGATCTCCTGCGTTGAGATGTCTTGGCCTCCAAGATGCTGGCTTCTGATGTGTTGTGCACTGCATCAAATTCGTATAGGATATGGATGGAATAAAGTCATATCATCCGGTCTCTCTCCATCGTCACGTATCAAGCCGTGGTGTTGTTAGCTAATACAGCTGGAACGCGCGCGAATGCATGAAGAATGATGTCATTTATATTAGCCTACCGTGCAATTAAGTGCCATACGATCTGCAATCCTGCTGCAAGACAAGCCGGAGCAGTCAACAGCATCACCACAGTGACAGCGAAGCAAAGTAGGTACGGCAGGGAGCCCCCAAACCAAACGAATGCGTGTAGTAAACATTGAACAAGCATTTTTAGGGTTCCGTACTCAAAGGTTGCCAACGAGACCCTATTACTCTCGCTATGTTGTCCGTTCATCCATCCGTCCGTCCGTCCGTCCGTCTGTCTGTCACAAGACTGTATCTTTGTAACGGTAATAGATAACCAGTTGAAATTTTCACAGAATATGTGTTAATTACTATAGTGCCTATCACGACAAAAATACTAAAAGCCAAAAAAAACTAAAATCAAAGGTGGTCATTCCTTTGTTCTCATTGAAATAGTATTGAGGGAGATATAAGTTAGTGAAGTTTGACTTCAGTCGTGTGCTCTAAAGCAAACTCGTTTTTAGGGTTCCGTACCCGAAGGGTGCCAAACGGGACCCTATTACTCTCGCTACGCTGTCCGTCCGTCCGTCTGTCTGTCACAGGGCTGTATCTTTTGAACGGTAATAGGTAACCGGTTGAAATTTTCTCAGAAATTGTGTTGCTATGAGGTGTATCACGACAAATACTAAAAACAAAAAAAAGTCTAAAACCAAAGGGGGTCCCCATACAAGAAACCTCTAAATACATGCATTTTTCAACGTTTTTTTTTCATGCTCTATCTTCAAAACGGTATTACATACCAGCGTTAAAGTTGGTCTGATTATACCTAGTGCATACAATGTAATTTAGTAACAAATACTAAAAATAAGACAAACATAGACATATGTGGTGGTACCTGCGTAAGAAAGACATGCAAAATTCATATTTTGCTCACTGTGCGTTAAAGTCTTTTGATAAACTCTCGTAAATTAAATCAGTTTTTATGGAGTATCAGTTCGTTGAGAGGTACGGAACCCTTACTGCGCGAGTCCGACTCGCACTTGGCCGGTTTTTTTTCATGCTCTATCTTCAAAACGGTCATAACAGCGTTAAAGTTGGTCCGATTATAGTGCATACTATTTAATTTAGCAACAAATACTAGAAATATTAGGTGTAAGAAAGTGATGCAAAAATTCACATGTCAAGCATGGTGCGTTGATGTCTTTTGATGAACTCTCGTAAAATAAATCAGTTTCTATGGGGTATCAGGTCAATGGGTGGTACGGAACCCTTATAGCTCTTGACCGGTTTTTTATAACATTAATAAAGTAACGACCAGATAAAATTATACTGATTGAAAACTGTACTCACTTTAGGAACAGCCAAACGAGCTTTTTCCGCTGCACATTTAGATGCTTTCGGTGTTTGAGCATGATAACTATGACACCGTTCTCTACCAACTCGTTTCGATACAGGATCCCTTTTAATGTTGGGGCTAGTAAAACTATGTCTTTTAACATCCTATAAAACCAAAAACAAAAAAACGGGTTGAAGATTTGTAATATTTTAAAAACAAGACTTTGAGCATTTTAAACCAAAAAGCATTGTAATAAAGTAATAATAACTCACTGTGTCCACAGAATCCACGTCCATCATGATAATAAAATACGAAATATTCTATTAATTTGCGCGATTCAGTTAAATACTAAACGTAGTGGTTATATTCTCATTGAGTTAGTTAGAACACCCAGAGCTTAGAAGCATGGAATAAACTGTAATGAAAATGGGGGTAGTTGAATGAATAATAATTGAAATTAGTAGGTACTTTTTTATTGTTTTAATATATTACTATATTCACCTTCCGTCGAAAAACAGTAAAATAAGTAGAAATAAATAGAATTTGAATAATAGATTCGAAATTCTAAAAGTTATATTTGTTGTAGCAGTGCTGCAGTGCATCACTATTGACAATAAAGTACGGCAATTGTTCCTTCATACATAGCTGTCAATATTTACGGATCTTCATGAGCAGGCAAACGTCAAAAACGCCCTCATAGCGTGCCACGATTATAAATGTTTGGGACTGTGTATAATGTCCCAAACATTATATTATTAAATTTCAAGTGCTCGTGATCGTGTACAAGTAAGGGAAAACAGTAGGTACAAAGCTGAAAAACGTGACTTTTTTATTATATAACTCCTCAATCTCTTAGAAGCCTCTAGTTTTCCCAAAGACATTTTCTATAAGTTTTCCAGCACCTTATTAGGGCGTGTACACAGGATTACAGGATGTGTAAAACTTAAAACTAAACTAACTAACTAACTTCGCTAAAAGTTCTTTTCTATTCTATTTTTTCGTATGGCAAGCAATGCCATTGTCGACAACTCTGCCAATGTCAAGAGTTTTGGAGAAGCATGGGGAGAAGCATGTGGAGAAGCGTGTTACAAGAAAAAAAAAAATTATAGATTGACAATTGAACTCGATGTGGAACTTGCTCTATCATTGTTAGAACCACGAAGAAAAGAAAGGTTAGAACCAAAGACATTTCTATATAATACCTTTAAGGCGCTAGGATTGCGCCCGAACTGCTTGAGAATAATTGAAACGCAGGTCACAGTTAAAATGTTTGGTTTTAATCCTCTGGTAATAGTTTACATAAAACATAAAAGTAGAATAAGAATTACAACAACTTGGAAACTTAGATAATTGACATCCACCAGAACCAAAGATAATATATTATGCATAGCATCTCTACTTGGTCTGTGAATATATTGTCTTATGGCAGTGTTACCATCCCCTAAAAACGTCAGCGACTACAGATAATATATAGTCGTGGGATCGCCACACCTTTATGGTTAGAACACTGAAACAAACACAAAAAATAAATATACAAGTTCTTTGTAACCAGGCCATGTGGCCATACAACTACTTGAAAAAACAGTGACATTCACAGACGCACAGACTACTAGGGGATACTACCACAGACGTACAAAGACAATGACATGAATGACAAATGACATTTTTTTTGTCTTGTCTATGTCTGTGGTAGTTCAGTAAATAGAAGAATCGTGGAAATTTGCGTTTGCCGAAAGTCTGTGAATTTTATTACATTTTATTTAATTTCGGAATAAAAGACGCACAACATACAATGTTTTAATTATATTTTGTTTTGTATAGTTATATTTTAAAGGATTTATCATGGAAGCTGCAGCTTCAAAGGTAAGAATTTAAACAAATTTTCAAGATTTTTTAAAAATGTTATTTAATATATTCTGCTTCTATCTTATTACTAATTGGATATTAGAGCACTATGTTTGGTCAGTGTCGCCGCTTTCTAAGAACATATTTATCTGTGTGCTTATCTTATAGGATTAATGATGTTTAAACAAGCAATTTAAATAATTTGGTAAAACTAAAAACTATTCCCTCTCCTCCCTCTGCCTGAAAAACCTGTTTTCTACTTTTATAAAATGTAAAATATTACACAAATATGAATGGGAGCACAATAGTGCTCCTATTTATAGATTAATATGTAAACTCCTATTCTAAAACACTGAGTCTAAATTTTTTTAAGCACACCACTATTTCAGCTTGATAAATAAGCAATTTTTTTTAATAACACGGTTTATGGACATTTATATTTTGCACTAGCCTATGCTCGCAGCATTGCTAGCGTGGATATCGTTTATCGCGCATCCGTCGGGACCTGTTCATCTTCCCAGGATAAAAAGTAACCTATATGTTAATCCAAGTTATGTTCTATCTGTATGCCAAATTTCATTAAAATCCATACAGTAGTTTTCCTTGAAAGAGTAACAAACATCTACACATCCTCACAAACTTTAATGTTTATAATATTAGTGGGATTAACTTAGAACTATGTTAGCTATAAAGAGGTCCATATAAAAAAAAAGGTTAGTTTCCCTGCTTCAATGTTCGTATTTAGAAAGAAAAGAAAGAAAGAAAGATTTTATTTGGCACAGGACAGTGACAGCACAACAAATAACATTAAATAAAGTACTAAAATAGATATAAGTAAAACATGAAGTTGCTGCCGGGTATGCCCATGCCAAAAGGGTCAGCAACTCAGCATGTGCTGGTGTTGAACGTCCATAGCTGATTTTCAGTTGGCACCGTGCAGCGACACACGGACGAAGGAACTGTGTTTATAGATAATTATAAGAAAGTACATATATTGGTCTAGAACAGCAATCAAGCATCATGATAGTGCTGTAACCATTTAGTGATGTCACTCCATGACTTAAATGCTTCTTTGTCTCATTATAAGTTTTATGTCCCAAAAATATTTATTATTACAATCAACCTTTTGCATAGTATACTACCTACTACATCTTTGGAGGCTACTTCAAAGTCCATTTCTTACAATATTTAATTTTATCATAATATAATAGTTATTATAGTTTCATTCAGGTATGTAGCAGCATAGTCCTAGGGTGGTATGCCAGTGGTAAAATTTCTTTGTCCAATCCAATTTATTTGATGATCAGTGTTTAACGGCCAAAATTAGTATCCAATCTATCCACGATTAACCCTACTAGAGATAGAAATTTGACATATTTTGTATGGAGCTTATGTCAAATTCCCATCTCTAGTAGGGCAAATTGTGGATAGATTGGATATTAATTTTGGCCGTTAGTACATACAACATTTGATGAAAATCATCCAATTTCTTTGATCAAAATCACATTAGACAAAGACATTTGACCAGTGGCATACCATCACTTAACATAATTATTCTAAACTTTCACTTAATAATTAATCTAAATTTTGCTACAATACTTAATTATTCCTGCGGTTTCACTTCCGTGGTTTGTCGATAAAAGTATCCTATACAGTTGACCCAGGACATGGTCTATCTGTGTCCCAAATTTAATCCAAACCTGTTCAGCTGTTTTGGTGTGATTAAAGGACAAACAAACAAACTAAAATCCATACTTTCACATTTATGATATTAGTAGGGTTAGTGGGTTATTCATTAGTTCCTCCATTATTGCAGGTCATACAGTTAATAAAATTGTCCCATAGTTTTAAGAAAAGCTCTTTCTTTTCACTTCCAAGTTCAGCAGCACATTTTTGTAGATAATGATACCACCACCCATTACCCATAATTTATATGTTGTTCCTGTTTACTACTATTTTCATGGTGTACAATAAAGTATATTCTATTCTATCTATCTATCTACATAGATTATGATGGTGACATAGTGTGTAAAGGTCACTTAATGGCTTTCTTCTTGGCTTTAGTTGTTATTATTTGTATCTTTTAAATGTCAAGTAACATGATAATGTGATACTCCAGTTATCAAGCAATCATAACTGTCAAATTGTCAATACATTCCTTTATCTATGTATGTATACCTATTTATACATTATTTATGTCACTCTTGTTTTACAAACATTTTGTTACTGCCTGTACAAATTCAAAGTACATGTGACAAACATGAATTTTTTATTTATTAAACCAATTCAATAGATATTATGTATGTTGTCTGAGGGCCAATTCTCAAAAATAAATCCGATTTAGTCTCAATGTCAATGTCACAAATAAACGTCAAAAAGCAACATCTACTCTCATGAGATTCACATTTCACAACATTGAGATTGAATTGGAACTAAAATTAGAATTTTTATATTATGAGAATTGGTCTTCTGAAAGAAGTATTTACATTGCATATTGTCTAATAAATACCTCATAGGTATAGTCAAGCACATATTGATGGTGAATAAGCCAATACATATAAGCAGAGCCAGTCTCGTATGAAACTTACATGAGCCGTCAAAACTGCCGCGTTAGTGATAAGCCAATAGCCGCCTTGGTAGGGCCAATCGGATTGCAGTACCCCACCTCAGCTAGTGGCAGAATTTATTGTACGCATTATATTCAACATTAGGCGTCTATTGGACGACTGTATGGTCGTTGTTTTGTTACTATTTATATGCTATTGACAATATATAATATGATTCTATCATGTAAGTGGTAATGTCCTTTTTGAGAAATATGTGGTTTGCATACACTTCCATTGTTACCTCTTTGTTTTCAAGAGGCTCATATTCAGTGTACTTGCCAGGCTGCGTGATGTGATATTTAGATGTACTCTACCCACCAAATAGTAAGTGATTAAATGAATATTTATTGTCTGAATCAATATGTTTGGCTGATTTGTAATTGATTAACTGGCGGATCGCCACTGCCTAGAATGAAGACAAGTAGTATGTAGTAGGGTTTTCTAACCAGGTGGTCTAAAAATTATTATTAAAATTATTTCTCACAATACCCGGGGCCCCGGGTATCATTATAAATACACAACGTTCAAACAAACGGACGAAACAACGCCTTTAGGAAATATGATGAATTTTTTAAAAACGTGGTGGCCAAGATCAAAAAAAGTTATCTACTTATTATGTTGTTTATTTAAGGTATCGATTCTGTGATACATACTATGTATTCTAATAATAATCGTTATTATCTCTAATAATAATCGTTATTATCTCTAATAATAATCGTTAAATCTACTCTCTTAACAATACACTGTTCTAACTTGTTCAGTTAGGTATTTCCATTCATCATGTGTTTTCTAATAGCTTTCCAATGTCAGTGAAGTAACAATTAAATTCAAGGCCTGCCTATGTTTGTCATCTAGCTCAATATTAATGACTGGAAAAGGTAATTTTAATTTATTTTTCTGTGTTATCTATAATTACCATAATTACTTCCACCAATTTTGGTATTTTTTCTGTCATTAGTGATATTTAAATAGTTAGTTTTTTGTTTTGTGGTAGTACTTCCTCAACTTCCTGTTCGTGTGGTACTAGCTTACACCATGTGGCCCAGGTCTGTTTCAATATATCAAAGAAATCAAAAAATAACTGTAAGTTATTATACCTATACAAATACAATGTGTTATTGAAATAACTGAAAACCTCTTAAGGGGTAATTGCACTCATCAGTATGAACAACTTTTACTATGGAGCCTCCACGAGTGATGGTATTTAATTGATCATCCGGCGCATCCTGGGCAGTCAGCCCCGCTACCAACCTGCTGACTGGCTAATCTTTTCCCCACGACATGCGCTATTATAATTATGTAGCTCATGTCGACACGATAGAAGAAGAAGAAGACTATGGGACCTGAAATCGCAGCTGTTCCCTACAATTTTGTTCACATAAATCGTAAAACGCGACTAGCAACGACTGCTGGACAGAGGCCTCCCCCAAAAAAGGGGGGAATATGCCATAATCGCCACGCTTGGCAGGCGTGTTGGTAGTTGGTTGGTTAAATACTCAGAGAACGTTGCGGCCCATACTTTGATAAATCCCTTAGTCGCCTTTTACGATACCCATGAGAAGATAAAGGGTGGTGCAATTCTTTACGTCCGACACCACACGGAACAACAACGGTTAATGAACGTAGATGAACCGAAAGAGGTGTGTCAGAATCGTAGCAGGTGGAAATCCATAGTCTCTGCCTACCCCAATGGGAAACAGGCGTGATAATATGTATGTATGTATGTAAAAGACTAGCGCACTTGTAACACTCGATGCCACCACGCCTTTCATTGGCCAAATGACGAATCCTGAAGGCCAATTCTCGTAACAAAATTATGTTTAACTTTTTCGACCACGCTGGAACGTTTTTCACCCACCCAATCGTTATTACCCTTAAGCACCGTTGGGACGAAAACGTCCCAGCAAAACCAAGTCAATTTATACTCTATTTCTGACCAATGAAGGTTCAAATTCTATTTAATGGTGCATGCACAGCGGTGCCTGAAGGAAACTTCCTGAGTGGCCTACGCGGTGCCTGACGGCCAAAATTAATATCCTATCTATCCTCGATTTGCCCTACTAGAGATAGAAATTTGACATAATTTGCATGGAGCATATGTCGAATTTCTATCTCTGGTAGGGACAATCGTGGATAGATAGGATATTAATTTTGTCCGTAAGTAGTTCCAATCTAATCTCAGTCTTGTTTTATGTCAATCTCATGTCAGTAGATTTTCACGTTTGACGTTATTTTGTGACATTTCGTCGGGGATAGTGCAAAACCGCGAATCTACCATAGGTAAAGGCCGCGTATTTGCATTTGAACTAATTTTACAGGGGCAGGTTAAAACTGTTTAACTCGTTATTTTAAGGGCAAATGGCCTCATTTTTACATAGATAGTAATAATTGATGTTTTCTTTGTATTTTTACCATAGATTATCCGTTAAAATGATTAATTTAACCGCCACGCTACTTACGCGGATTTGATTTGACCACAATCTTATCAAAATGGAACCTAACAGTAAGTTGCGCGGTTTTGAAATCAAACAGGTAGTTAATGTTACAAATAATATTTAATAATCAAAGCAAAATACGACTTACAAAATCTGATCTTTACAAGCTTTTGAGCGTTGTTCTTACAAAGGAAACTTTTACTTATTAATCAAAGTATTTTTCTATAAAATCAGAGACCGGGATGGAAATATTATAAATGAGGAAGGACGAGTGTTAAAGAGATGGAAAGAGTATTTTGAAGGACTGTTTGAAAAAGAGGTGATGCAAGTATCAACGGTGATGGATGAAAGGGCAGACATTGAGGATAGGTTTTGTATGGATGAAATTGTAAAAGCGTTGAACAGAATGAAATCAGGAAAGGCTCCAGGGTATGATAGGATATCATTCAAAATGCTGAAGGCTGGACAGGGCGTGGTGGCTTGTCTGCTGTACCTTTTCAACTTGTGCTGGAGTACTGGCCTGGTACCAAAAGACTGGTGTAAGGCCGTGATTGTGCCGCTCTACAAAGGAAAAGGGTCACAGCAAGACTGCAAGAATTACCGTGGCATTAGCCTTTTAAGTGTTGTCGGCAAATTGTATGCAAAAGTTTTGATTGAAAGAGTGATGAAAGTAACTGATGAAAAAATATGGGATTTGCAAGCGGGATTTAGAAAAAAGAAAAAGGAAAGAAGGTCAAAAAGTCTATTGCGCTTTCGTGGATTTGGAAAAGGCCTACGACAGAGTGATGAGGAATGAACTTAATGTAATGTAATTAATAATTTCAACGTAACCACTGAGTTTAACAACAAAAATAACCACAAAATACACTCCCAATGACACTTACGCGGTATTGTCAATTGCCGGCTGTTGACACGCAGTATTGTTTTTGGCCGAATTCTTGCTTTCTATTGGTCGAACGAAAGTCACGTCAGCAAGAAGGGTGCCAATCGGGATCTTACGTGGAATGCCCGCGAAATTGAAAATTGGCTAAATTTGTCAGATACGCGGAATTATCCAATGCTATGCTAGTTACGCGGATTTGCACTATCCCCGACGATTTAGGACATTGAGACTGGAATGGAACTGTATTTTGACCATTTTAAATTACGAGAATTGCCCCTCTGGCTTCACGAGAAGAAATGTGGCCAATGAGCACGCTTCACACTACGTTGACGTAGCATGACAAGTCTGTTCCCGCCCTTATGTGTTCATTATCAAACAGGCGGATGGCCATAACCATGATAGTGTAGCTCATTTCTAATTTAATCTAAGCGACAATCTTATCTTTGCAATACTAAATCAGAATTTGGAGTTATCGGTTATCTATCAACGTAATAATTATAAAAATGTCATCATTTTGGTTTTACTTTGCGCTGTCCATAAAATACGAATTCAAATTAAAAGACGATGATGATGAAACATTTCATCAGTTGTCTGTTTAACGTCGGGTTAGTTTGGAAGCACGAGATGTGGGTTTTCCTCTGTTAAAAAGGAAGTATCCACCAAACAAATAAGTTATTTGCCTTGCAGACCAAAGGGGTCATACACTTTTTCTTGGGTTCGGATTTTTCCGGTCATGTCCGGAATTTTTTTTTAAAGAAAATGTCCGTATTGTTCTGCAAGTGTCCGGGTTTTTTTTTTCTGGTTACCCTACTTGGGGCTGATTCTATCAACAAGATTGTTGACAAAGGCTTTTAGCAGTTTTCGTATTCTACTAATGAAAAACGAAATTAGCAAAGTTTCGATATACTTACATCATGCATCGATTATGTATATAACTGAAACAAATTCGATTCGGCTCAAAAGTGGAATTGCCCCCTGCGTCACAATCCTAGAGTCCTCTTTGACGTGTTAGGCCATCCCTGGCCTCTTTGACCAAGATTAAATGAAAGAAGAAAAGCAGTAATAGCCTAGCGGTTGAACGTTTGCCTTCCATCCAGAAGCGTCTAAGTTCCAACCCGGCCCGCACCTCTCATCATCATCAACTCAGCCTAACGCAGTCCACCGCTGGACATAGGCCTCTGCCAAGTTGCGCCACAACACTCGGTCCTCTGCCTTTCGCATTCAGCCCCTCCCAGTCACGTTCTTTAGGTCGTCGGTCCATTTGGCGGGGGGGGCGCCCTACGATGCGTTTGCCGATTCGCGGTCTCCACTCAAGGACTCGTCTGCTCCAGCAGCCATCGGTCCTTCGACAGACATAACCAGCCCACTGCCCGCACCTCTGACTTTTCGAATTCATGTGCTGAACAGAATTTGATTATCAATTGCTTTAACGGTGAAGGAAAACATCGTGAGGAAACCTGCACACCTGAGAGTGCTCCATACGGTTCTCAATGGTGTGTGTAGTCCACCAACCCGCACTAGGCCAGCGTGGTGGACTAAGGCCTAACCTTCTCATTCAGAGAAGAGGCCCGTGCGCATAAAAAAAAAACAAAATCAAATGTTTTTTATTTCAAATAAACCTAATTACAGGCACTTTTGAAAGGTCAGGCTCTGGTGCACGGTTCCAAATTGTGGGTCCTATGGAGAAGAACCGGCAAGAAACTCCATGGATATACTCTTTTTAAAATAGGTTATTGTTTATAACATAAAATTTATTCAATTAATCTGAGTATAATGTAGGTTAATGTCAGAAATAAACAATAGTTTAAAAGTGAGAATATTGCCTTTAGAAATAAACGTAAAAGGAGTTGCCATAGTATGTAGGAGCTGACCTGTCCAAACAGACGGCACCCGTTCATCAGAGGGACAAGTTGTTTATGTTATAATTTATGTTACTAAAATAATCTCATCCTCAGATTACTTAAGACGCTGACAACACCTAAAAAATCAGACCTCTGCGGTCACTGTCGTTTTGTACAGAAAAGAAAGAGAGGCAACGAGCGGAGGGACGTCGGGTGCGTCGCTCAACTTGAATGAAAATTAACAATATATTTATTTGGTAAAAAACTAAAAGCTTATTTGAAAAACCGAAACAATAGTGTTTTAGATTATTGTCTTTCTTAAATGTTTTCTTAATTTCATTTACAATATTTGGTAAATAATAGAGATTGTTTGCTTTAAAGCATGTTTTAAGAGGTTAGTTTACAATTCTTTTCTATCGAGAAAACTTCAAGAAAACGTGTTTTGGGCACAATACAGTTTTAGAAAATACTATTAAGATTAACATACATTTTTTTCACTGCCACAAACTGAATAGATACAGCTAAAAATGTTTTTAAAAGAAGCCTATTTGGGGTGTTTGGCTGTTGTCAGCGTCTTAATGTGTAGTTACGTTATACCTGCCTTCGTTATAATAATGGATGAGATATCATTAACATTCTTGACACAGATTTTATCTACATATACGCGTCATTTCAATTTACGACTCAAGATAAGCGAATGTTTTGAACGCATCTGTAGGTCTACTCGCGTTTTACGAACGACAAACGAAGTACGAACTTTCGTTCCGACTGAGACTTACATAATAAAGATAGGCACATAAAAAAGGCACAATTAAGATAGACTACGGTTCATAGTCGTATACAATTTACCGGAGATGAGAAAAACAAACGTCAAAACACGATCATCGCATGCGATAAGGGAACGATGGTTGACCGGAGTAGCAAATTGTGCGATGAATCGTACGATTTATCGAATATCGTCGAACGGGAGTAGACCCCCTGTTTATCAGTATTATGATCGAATTGTGGTTTTTTTTCTTACTTCATAACAAGGTCATGTATTCAGAAATCATAGAACTAGTGACCTGTAGGTCTACTCGCGTTTTACGAACGACAAACGAAGTACGAACTTTCGTTCCGACTGATACTTACATAATAAAGATAGGCACATAAAAAAGGCACAATTAAGATAGAATACGATTCATAGTCGTATACAATTTACCGGAGATGAGAAAAACAAACGTCAAAACACGATCATCGCATGCAATAAGGGAACGATGGTTGACCGGGGTAGCAAATTGTGCGATGAATCGTACGATTTATCGAATATCGTCGAACGGGAGTAGACCCCCTGTTTATCAGTATTATGATCGAATTGCGGTTTTTTTTCTTACTTCATAACAAGGTCATGTATTCAGAAATCATAGAACTAGTGACCTGCTCGTTTCGCTCTGATGTTAACAGGCTATCTAGGTAAAGTCTCTCCTTGATCGGCGAATACAGGAGTTTCCCACGCCCCCGGCCAAGGGTCGTTAGAGGAACACCGTGGTGGTTTTTAGGCGGTAAGAGTTCCACACTGGTTCCGCCTTCCCCGATTATCCCCACATAAAAACAGAAAAGATAAAGTCTCCAAGTCCTGGGACATGCCTTACTTACAGTACAGATGAAGCACAGGTAGCGCTTGACAAGTAGTTCACAAAATCGTCGGAGTAACCATTTTATGAGTGTCAGATGGAGGCGGGGAAACATGCAGTAGTAGTAGAGCTCCTTTGTGAAAGAGCTCGTCCGGGGAAGTACTACCACCGTACCTACTTCTCCGCCAAATAGTGATGCTTCTTGCATTGCTGTGTTTCGGTCTGAAGGGTACGGGTGCCGGTGAAATTACAATCACATGAGACTTTCCATCTTCATGTCTCAGTTTGGCGAACCGACTTGCAGTACCATTGAGGTAACAGCCAAGGTGGTATTGAAGTTGTTATGGGCAAAGGTAACCGCTTAACATCAGGTGGGCCTTAGCTCGTTTCGCCATCCTATACTATAAAAAAAAAGTGCAGTGCCCAACTTCACTCCGGCCAATTTAGATTGCGCGTACTGTACAACCGGTTCACAATCCCCGGGAGGCCGACAGCCTTTTTATTATTTAGCCCTCAAAAAGAGAAAAAGGTAACCTACCATAACTATTCCTGCCTATTTGTTGTCTAGCAGTATGAGTCTCATGCTCACTTAAATGTCATGATGATGGTGGCGTTAGTGTCGGGTCGTTAAGTTCCCTTTAATATGGTCGAGTTAAGCGATGGCTGATGCTCGCGTCATGCTCGTGAACGGGTGCCGTCTGTCGGGACAGGTCAGCTTCTACATACTATGGCAACTCTTTTTACGTGTATTTCTAAAGGCAATATACTCACTTTTAAACTCTTGTTTATTTCTGACATCAACCTACATTATACTCACATTATTTGAATAAATTTGATGTAATAAACAATAACCTATTTTAAAAAGAGTTTATCCATGGAGTTTCTTGCCGGTTCTTCTCCATAGGACCCACAATTTGGAACCGTGCAACTAGAGCCTGACCTTTCAAAAGTGCCTGTAATTAGGTTTATTTGAAATAAAAAACATTGAAATTAAAATATTTAGTTAGTTTAGCTTCCTTTGAAAATTGATCCAGCGGAGTAATTGTGAATACAATGACAATAAGAAGGTATTTACGTAGTTCTTCTTTCTTATTCTTTGTTTGCATCTACGCATATAAATAAATATTCAGCCTATTTATCATCATCCTCCCGCCCTTATCCCTATTCCTATTTATGTAGAAGTTTATTATATTGATAACCGATGACCTATTGAATCCCTATTGAGGAACAGAAACGAAGTGCATTGCCATTAGTAGCTATTGTTTCACAGTCCCAGTTAGCTGATAATAAAATTATATTAATTCTCATGCAATAGACAGGCAGCCATTATTATTTATTGCCATTTATTGACCGAATTACAGAGATAGTATTACAATTTTCTTAATCGATAATACGTATACCTATCAAACTATTTGCTCTTTCTTGATAAAACGCAATGACAAAAAGGTCTCTACAAACAAATAGGTATATCTAATTAGGACTGCCATTACCTAAATTGCCAAAGACTTACAAAACCGCAGACATCCCGGACACGCTTAAAAATAAAAAATAAAAAACCAGCCCGGCTAGCCTTTGGGTTTCCTTGGACAGCCCCGCCCGGACTTCTCCCTACACCCCCAAACACAAATCCAGGGAAACCCGGATGAATGGAAGCTCAAGGAATAATGATCATGTATTTGATATTACGCTTAAGTAGTAATGAAAAGAATCATTTTTGCTAGTATTTAATTACGTCATTATAATTGCTGTTATTTATCATAACTGCCGGGTATGGTCCAAGGTGCAAGGCGGCCTTTGGCCACTCTGAACGATGCTTGGTGTAAATGATTAAGCTGGCGGCGAAATGGCGAACGCTCTTGATATTATCGCTATACGTAAACTTCACTGCCAATTTTACTACAAAACACAATTTTATATTATAAATATAAAATGTAAAAGGAAAGAAGGATAACATATAGGATAACTAATATGTCAACTTTTCCATTGATGTGGTGATATTGTCGCCAACAACGGGAACAGTGTACGTACATTTTTAGCATCTAGTCACACCTCGGCCACTCGATACAATATAAATGCTAGCACCACCTACATACGCAAGATTACGTCTGTATACGAACGCGCACACACATGTAGGTTAGGGATGCTCGCCGCTCGTAATGCCGACTGGGTTCCAAGCGCTTCTCAGTAGTTTTTAGAGATGGCGTGCTTGTATAGCGACTGGCGATCGGCATCCATTGCAATCTTGCAGTGCAATTGCCGGCAAACCGTGGGTGGGTGCGGGGTGCGAGTGAGGAATCTTAAATTGGCGGGGGGCGGTGAGTGGCCGTTCTGTACGATAGTATTATTAGGTATTCTGTGATGTAGTGCTCATCCATTTTCTTTATCGAAGACAAACTTTTATCAGACTCGGTACACCCGTACCACCCGTACTAAACTTTAGCGTTATCATCATGGGTAATAATACTACATATTTTCATACCTATCGTGCGATATTTATTATTTACGATAAACAAACGCTTAGCTACCATTATCATGGAGTCGTAATATTTACAGGTCAAGGGTGTCGTTTAATTTATTCATAAAGTTATAAGTTTATAACACATGAATAATATGTTATGTAAACACATTTCTTGATTGAGCCATCCTTGAAATAAAACAGGTTTTTGAGACTTGTATTTAGATACAACATAACATCACGCCTGTATTTCCCCGAAGGGGTAGGCAGAGGTGTAATAGCACACCCACATTTCGCCAGTTATGTTATCATGATCATCATTCATCATTTCAGCCGAAAGACGTCCACTGCTGGACATAGGCCTGGTTATGTTATAGTCCCATGTAATAGGGGGCGAGCCTATTGTCACTGACCGGGCACAAATCAAGACTCCGGGCTGCTACTGAGAATTTCCTAATGAAAAAAAAACCCAATAATCGACCCGGGAATCGAACCCAGGACCCCACGCTCAGCAGTCGCGCTTGCAACCACTAGACCAACGAGGCAGTTGGATACAAGCTCTTCGAATTAGAACAGTTGTCTGGGAATGAGATTCACTTCAGGTCCCAAGGTTTTTTTTGACATGCTCGCCATACATTCCCACTGCAACTCCTAAAATCCAGGATCTGGCGACCAACCAGCTAATCATTCAAAACCGAAACAAGTTAGGCGTATCATCATCCTCCTGCCCTTATCCCAATTTATTTGGGGTCGGCGCAGCATGTTTTTTTCTTCCATACATCTCTATCAGCCGTCATCTCCGTGTTCACTTTCTTTCTATTCATATCATCTTTCACACAATCCATCCAAATTTTCTTCGGTCTCCCTCTTTTCTTATAGCCATCAACATTCATACTTAAAACATTCCTCGTAACATGCTCCTCATTCCTCCTCAAGTTAGGCATATCTCGGGGATATTTTTGTTTCTTCTGCTTCGTGTCGACGCCGCCGCCGACGCGACGGTTCAATAAAAATACTGACAGTAACACAGTAATCAGACGCTGCTGGCCCAGAAATTTGCCACGTCTTGTGCATTGTCTGTGGCATTGTTGAGGTCACTCAACGTGAATGCTTGGACACAAGGAGCAGCATAGCAAGTGTGACATTGATTGAGGATCAATGCCACACATGCAGGCTGTAGCTGTTTGGTCTATACTGGGTGTAAGGGGAACGCTTTCGAAAACGAAGATAGGTGTTGGTGATTACTGATACGAAACCACGAAAAAAAAATGCGATTCTTTTTTTAGATTTTTTCATATATATATTTTTTTGCATTTTTCATACATAACCAGCTTTGGGCAGTTAAATAAAACTGATTTGCAAAAAAACCCCATTTATTTACTTAATCTTTTAAAGTTCGCAATTTAATTCAAATAAAACATCAGCTGGCGCTAGGGGTGATCGACATCCGCTCGCATACGCAGTCCGTGTCGTAGCGAGCGTAGGTAGGTTAGGTACGCGCAGCATTGATCCCGAGTTTTGTACGCTTTACATTGCTGGTTTGCAAAATACCAAATCACTACAACAATGAGTATAAGGCTAATGGTTATTGTTATTCGATTGTGTTTAGGTAGTATATTAATAGCCTTTCAGCTTCGGGAGCGTTTCCCTGACACCCAGTATAGCCCCACTTGTTCATGTTAAGCCTGCATCTGCCTACCTGGGTCCGCAATTGGTTTAGGGACTTCCATGTGGGCCAGTTTATTGATATTTTAGTGCTATGAAATTAATCAGAAGGCTAATCTCGTAATTAAAAAACGTTCAAATTATAGTTCCAAACCAATCTCAATGCTTTAAACCTCAATCTTCTGAAGGTAGATGTTCCTGTTTGCCGTTTATTTGTGACACTTAGGTCATTCATGTCACCAATAAATACCAATCAGAAACCTCTACTGTCAGGAGATTGACATTTAAAGCATTGAGATTAGTTTGGAACTATATTTTGAAAGTTTTTGATTACGAGAATTGAAACTTCAGATGAAAAATTGGGAGGAGTATGAAGAAAATTTGTTTCTTCGCAAGGTTAAAATCAAAAAATCTAAATCAAATGTTTTATATTTCAAATAAACCTAATTCCAGGCACCTTTGAAACGTCAGGCTCTAGTTGCACGGTTCCAAATTGTGGGTCCTATGGAGAAGAACCGGCAAGAAACTCCATGGATACCTATACTCTTTTTAAAATAGGTTATTGTTTATTACATCAAAGGTATTCAAATAATGTGAGTATAATCTAGGTCAGTGCCAGAAATAAACAAGAGTTTAAAAGTGAGAATATTGCCTTTAGAAATAAACGTAAAAAGAGTTGCCATAGTATGTAGGTTAAAAGAATTTTGTAGTCTTTATTCCTTGTTTTCCTTCGACCTTTAACGCAGCCTAGTTTTAAGCTATTAAGATTTTCGTAGGCCCCTATGATGTAATTTTATGCTGCCCATTCTGTACGTTTGACCCACTTTCAGGGTTAATTTCAAGAAATAAATCTTGTGTGACTTGGTAACTTCGAGCTAGAACTTTCGCTAGAATGAAATTGCTTTTTAGCTCCTCCCCCGAATTGTTTACCTAATGTTTCTAGAAAACTAAGGCTGGGCACGCTAACTAGCCTAACCATAGGCATTAATTTTCACCACTGTTGCCAAGTAAGGAGTTACTCGAATCTTTGAGTAATAATAACTTAATAAACGAAAATACATTTGAAAAAGAACCCACGATAAATATGAATGTATTGGAAATCTAAAATAAATAATTCAGTTTCGCTTTTGAAATACACAATTCCTATTATAAAATATTCAATTTCTATTCTTCAAGACAAATTTCTATTCCAAAACATTCGATCATATAATTCTTGATCGATTCTCTTGAAGAACTATGGTCTTATGCCAGTATAATCGCAGTAAAACCAAGGTAAATAATAGTAATTTACTTACTGCGGCTACTCAGTAGGTATTCACTTCGATGATGGAATCAAAATGAGTCACCCTGGTGGTCACACCATCGCATCGACCTGTCTGATTATGACGTCACGCTGTTTGTTATCGTATTCGTAAACTTTCGAACGGAAGGATCTTAGTATAACTTGTATATTTGTAGCTTTATGCAGGTTTTGTTTATCAGGGTGAAAAGTAGTCACAGACAGATTCGATTGGTCGAAAGTACTGTTCGTATCATTGGATTAGACTCATTCTCTACATCCTCCTGTTTTTTTACTGCATGTCTTTTCTTCCATCCATCTCCATCAGTCGTCATCACAGTGTTCATTTAATTTCCATCCTTATCATCTTTCACACAATCCACCTATCTTTTCTATAGTCTTCCGCTTTTCTTATACCTATCGTTCATACTTGGTGCTATTCTCGTTGATGTCACACGGAAACATGTTTGTTCTAATAAAATATTCCCCTCGAGACATCCACCTGACATGTTTGATTGATACTGACCTTATTGGTGATGTCCTTTACAATAATTAAGTGCGTAGCAGATACAGGTGCTACTGGCTATGATGTTTAATCAGTAATAGCTAGCGGTTTAACGCTTGACTTTCATGCAGGAGGGTCCGAGTAGGTACTCTGAGTTCGATCTCCGCACTTCGGGACTTTCCGGATTCTGCACACCTGAGAGTGCTCTATACAGTTCTCGATCGAGTGTGTCACAGAAATAAATAGAATGGCCAAGTGGGCAGGGCGCGCTTGCCAACACTGCACACAGTGCAGGGCATTTCAAAGCCTGCCATGTCTCAGTACGCCTTATGACTTGGTTCTATAAATACTGTAACAAAAACCCGCAAAAATGCCTTATTGTGCTGTTTCTAACTGCAGAAACAAAATCTATAAAGTAGATATGAAAAAAGTTAATTAAAAAAAATTAATGACGTCAATATGGGAGGCGTAGTTTGTTCGAAAGTTGCCACGCATGAATCGCAAGTAAAATTGTGATTACAGCCATTCTATCTATTTCTGTGATGTGTGTAGTCTGTCAATCCGTACTAGCCCAGCGTGGTAGTCTAAGATCTTGAGTCCTCATTCTGATGATGTGTGTATGATGTTTATACAATCATGCATGTTGAAAAGCAAAAGGGTGTAAGGAAAGTAACACAGGGCTTTTTGTAGTTTTCTACCGCAATAGGGGAACGGCTTCATAAGACTTATTAATTTTGTTTGTATGTTTTCTGGAGACATTTATTTCTCTTCGGTTTTGATGGTCCATATAATTTCATGTATCAAGTGATTGACTCATGTATATGCCACTCCAAATTAATAGTTTTTTTTTGTTGTTTGTCGTCTTTTGTGGTAAGGGCGACCGCTTTGACGCGGTGTTTAGCTCACACTCGCACCGGTATGTAGCGTGACTAGGTGCTATTAAAACAACATTTGTTACGTCATCCCTTATTTGTTATGTTTATCTGTAATTTTTAACGTCACCTTTTAGTTATACAGGTGCAGTAAACAATTGTTTAAATAATTTAGGTACACTACAGTAAATAATTGTTATATAACTAAGTGAAGAGTGAAGACGAGATGACGAATTCATAAAAAATTATTACGCAGACTAGATAACTGACTTAAGAAAAATATCCTTTCGTACATTTAATAACTCGACTCATTACCATGAGTTTATCTAACCTTTGTGAAATACCCATATGATCGTTTTGTTTTTAAAATGATATCATCTTTGTTACAGACAAAACATCGCACGGCGATGGTGATCCTGGCAGCATGCAACGCTGGTGCTATAGCGGCAGCCACCAACCTGGTCATCACGCTCAATCCAGAAGACAAGTAAGATCTTATCTTATCTGATCTTATCTTGCTAGTGCGACCCGCCTCAACATCGCACGATAGATATTAATGTATTACACTTCTAAACCTTTAAAAAAACTCCCTAAATTATGGTGCAAAACCATATTAAAATTTATTAAGTAGTTTAGATAGTATCAAGCAAGCAAATAGACATAAATGCGAGTCTTGGTTTTATACTATTCAGAGACTATCACAGGGACTTCATGGTATATCCTAGAAGTGAGACCTAGATGATGGTCAGGAGACAGTGGCGTTAGCTAACAATCTGACCATCGAGGGTGCCAGCTTGTAAAGATGACTGTGGACATCCTTGGACTTGGCCTACAGCTGTCCAGATAGGCCAGCCAATCTTATCTGGATGCCTGTAACAACCTATGTGAACTTGGCACCCGACTTCGGAAAAATTGTTTTTTTTTTAGTTTTTTTGAAAGATTTCGGTAAGTAGTGGATAGTAGTGACACTCACTTCGTAAGTAGTAGCGCCAAAAAAAAAATTTATGACCTCGAAAAAAATTACATCCCCCGACATGGCAAAAAGTGTTTTTTTCCGGCTGCATCTTATAGGAAAACGTTTGTAGTGGATTGTAGTGCATTTTTTTTTGTTTGTAGTCATCATTTCAGCCAAAAGACGTCCACTACTGGACATAGGCCTCCCCCAATTAAGGGGGGATATGCCATAATCGCCACGCTTGGCAGGCGGGTTGGCGATCGCAGTTGGTTGGTTAAATACTCAGAGAACGCTGCTGCCCATCCTCTGGTGAATCCCTTAGTCGCCTTTTACGACACCCATGAGAAGAGGTAAGGTTTGTTTGTAGTAAAATGGAAAAATTAGAAAAAAAAAATTAAAAATTTCAGCCCCCGAAAAAATTTTTTTTTTTTACCGGCTGTTTCTTACAGGTTAACGTTAGTAGTTGATTGTAGTGCAATTTAATTCGTTTGTAGTAAAATAGAAAAATTATTAAAAAAGAAATGAAACGAGAGTAAATTTTTTTGACGATATTTTCAACAAAAATTAAATTTACAAACTTATAAGATTACTACAAACGCTGAAAATGAATGGGACACCTTCGTAGAGGTCATTAGTTGATTGTAGTGCAATTTAATTCGTTTGTAGTAGAATATAAAAATTATAAAAAAAGAAATGAAACGCGAGTAAATTATTTAGACGATATTTTTAACTTAATTCAATTTGAAAGCTTATACGATTACTACAAACGCTGAAAATGAATGGGAGACCTTCGTAGTGGTCAGTAGTAGATTGTAGTGCAAATTAATTCGTTTGTAGTAAAATGGAAAAATTAGAAAAAAAGAAATGAAACGCGAGTAAATTATTTAGACGATATTTTCAATGTAAATTCAATTTGCAATCTTATATGACTACTACAAACGCTGAAAATGAATGGGACACCTTCGTAGAGGTCAGTAGTTGATTGTAGTGCAATTTTATTCGTTTGTAGTAAAATAGAAAAATTAGAAAAATTTAAATGAAACGCGAGTAAATTATTTAGACGATATTTTCAATGTAAATTCAATTTGCAAGCTTATATGATTACTACAAACGCTGAAAATGAATGGGACACCTTCGAAGAGGTCAGTACTTGATTGTAGTGCAATTAAATTCGTTTGTAGTAAAATAGAAAAATAAGAAAAAATAAATGAAACGAGAGTAAATTTTTTAGATGATATTTTCAATATAAATTAAATTTGCAAGCTTATAAGATTACTACAAACGCTGAAAATTACTGGGCTACGTTCGTAGAGGTTAGTTCTTGATTGTAGTGCAATTTAATTCGTTTGTAGTAAAATAGAAAAATTAGAAAAAAATAAATGAAACGCAAGTAAATTATTTAGACGATATTTTCAACAAAAATTAAATTTGCAAACATGTTATAAGGCAGAAAGCGTGTAAATATGAATCTGGACACAACAATTAATGTTGCCCAAAGTTTTGGTCTTGCAGTCTTGCGGTATTGCATTTTCGCAAGACCAATGTAAGACCGCAAGACTGCAAGACCAAAACTTTGGGCAACACTACCCGTAGTCATTACAAAAAAATGGTTGGCGACCGCAGAGCATGTTTTATCGCCCCCTTGGCTCTTTTTCAAATCACGGATGTTGATGGCTGTTAGTGTTTCCCAGTTTCCCTTGCAGACTGTTGGGCTCTGAAAGGGATGAATGAAAGGCAATTACATGTAGCTGAGATGAGAATGTTATATAAGAGGAATGTGTGATGTAACGAGAATGGATATGATAAGAAATGAGTATGTGAGAGGGAGTTTTAAAGAAGCGCCGGTGACGGCAAAGTTGAGATGCAGTGGAATGTCATGGTATGGACATGTGATGCGGAGGAATGAGGAGCATGTTAATAAAAAATTGTTTTGTGTATGAATATGAATGGCTATAAGAAAAGAGGTAGATCAAAGAAAAGATGGATGGATAGTGTAAAAGATAATATGGATAAAAATAAAGTGAACACGGAGATGACGGCTGATAGAGATGTATGGAAGAAAAAGACATGCAGCGACGACCCCAAATAAATTGTGATAGGGGCAGGAAGATGATGAAAGTCTTGCAGACTGAAGTCTAGCGGTCGTGCATTGCTCTTGAGAAAATGCAAGACTGCAAGACGTTACTACAAGACAAGACTAATAGTCACAATGCTATTATGCAATAAAGAAAGACGCGACTCCGAAACATTTATCAATTAACCTTGTAACATGCATTCAAATATATGTAACACGATATAACCTTTCAATTTCAATTTCAATTTCTTTATTTGCTTAAATGTGGTAGATACAGATGTCAGGTACAATTTTATTGAGTACGGCACATTTACCATAAATAGCATGCAAATGATAGATAAATCTGAATTTAAAGTCACAAAACACTAAAACATTCATAATTACTAACAAGAGTTACATTAAACATTATTAAACTCATTTTTCTATGAAAGTCATCATCATCATCACTCATCATTATTATATAAAAATAATTAACTATTTTAAAATAACAATTAATAAATTATTTAAACAACATGCAAATAATATCCAGGAAGTAAATGACAGGTGGAACTTTGGAGTGACGGAGAATGCGTGAGTTGGGTTATAGGGTCACGTAATGAGGTCATTGATGGATAGTACCGTAATAAACAAAAGGTAATAAGAATTACGCAAATGAAAAAAAAAGAAACGGCTCTTTCATGCATGCAATAGGAGTTAGGAAGTTACGCAGCTGCGTTTTTTAAATCTCAAAAACTCAAACTATGATCACTAATGCATTCAAAGCCAAAGTCATTTTTTTTTAATTGTATATGTGATAGAATGTAAGCCTTAGAGCCTACACTTGTCTTGAGCCTTAAAATCCGTGTATGATTAAGTCCCAAAACGCAGTTTATTGAAACCCTTAAATTATGGAAAAGATCAAAGACAGCTCTATCAACATTATCATCATCAGCCTATAGCCGGCCTTTTCTGGAGGTAGGCCTCTTCAATAGCACGCTCTTCGGCATCGCTCATCCAGCTTCTACCAGCCACATTGCGAAGATATAATATTCACTCCACTTAGCCTGAGGGCGTCTCACCTGCCGTCATACGTTTGCTGATGTTGCCTCTCAAATTTGGAAAAGTGGACAACACAACTGCACATTCGAATAATTAAATGCTTTCCAAAGAACCTATCAATTTTACATGTTCAAACAGTTTTTTAGTTCACCGCGTTCATATGTAATGTTATCGAAACGTCATTATCACTTATTGAGGTGTAATGTGCTATAAGTTACATTATACCTCAATGTTATCACACTGCTTTCTGCAAGGACGATGTTGTGTGTTTCAATTTGAACTCTATTGTCTTTAAATAGGAGTCGTTTTAGCGTATCAACGTGTATAGTAAATATTTAACGCAATTTAGGTATCGGAGACTTCATATGAGATGTGATGAATGCATTCGAAAATTAAATAGATAAGGAAGATCTGCTTTCATCCAAAAAAGGGGACTTTGCGCAGTATCTTTACGTAGAACCAAATTTTTCTAAGCTATCGTATGAAATGATTTATACACCAATTCCATACCACTGAAAGCAACCACCTACAGTATTTTTTATCTAAACTTTGGAAATAGGTCAAGAAAAGGATCCACTCCCAAAGATTACATCTCATCTACAAGAGACCTTCATACAGCAATCCACTTGATAAACTTTGTATCCCAATACTATTATAACGAAGAAGTATATTACTACATTTACTTCCTCAAGAGTACTAGGCAATCCCAATAAAGTAATGTTTGTTTTTCCATACAATGTAGGTCACCCCTCGACATTGTAACCTTGACACACTAAGTCCTGCTGCGAAGCGTCAATATTTGCACAGATCCCACGAGTGATTAACGCCTTTGATAGGACGATAGCGAGATATTTTGGGTACATTCTGACGTCATATACTGATCTCCGTTTGATATGATAATGCCGGATGACAGTCATGAGATCGTTGTTTTGTTTTACATTGTTATATAATACACACTTGTACGCAAGGCTACTTATCAAGCTATACATTTCCATTATAAGCTGACCTCTCAGTGTAAAGCCTCTACAATGCGAGGTCAGCTCATACTGGATCGGTATAGCTTGGTATACATACCAAGTTGTGTGTACAGTCACGATCCTTCCCGGTTATACATTTTGTGGACAAAGTCCCTTGAACGAATGCTGCTACATTACACGTACCTACGGCTGCCGTCAAACACTGAGCGCAAGCGATTTCAGCCTTAGTCGTGGTTCACCGGAAAGTTTTCTGATAGTACGTAAATGCCGGATCTTCAGTCTGTCAAATATGGTCATAGGTCATTCGTTATGGGTAGTATGCAATGGTAGTAAGAAGCCGCTGAAAGTCTGACAACGTAGTCTAGCTTTAGAATATCGGTATTGTCCAGTACTAACTGGATTGCGGAAATTGCGGGCGGGGGGGTCTGACGGCAGTCACTCCGGCAGTGTATACTACTGATGTTCTGCTGATTAGACTAGAAGCCAACACCAATATAGTTTAAAAAAGGCTAGCTGTTAGCAAGGTGGTAACGAAAAGAATAAGCACGAAAGTAATTACCACAATGTACTACACGTTTAAGCTCCAGACACTCAGCGAGCGGAACGGAAGCGGGACGGAACCGATGCGAACTGTATTAGATAGTGCACACAGCGCCGTCCTGCCGGCCGTTTTGACGGCGTGACCGATTCGCCTCCGCTCCGCCGCGCCGGGTGGAAAGACAACGCCGGTCGGTGCGCGATCGATACACTGGCGTTGTATTATATGGGAATACAAAGTAGTCCTCACTGGTCACTGGTTGGACTGCCTCGTTGGTCTAGTGGTCGCAAGCGCGACTGCTGAGCGTGGGATCCTGGGTTCGATTCCCGGGTCGGGCAAAGTGTTATTGGGTTTTTTCATTAGAAAATTCTCAGTAGTAGCCCGGAGTATGGATTTATGCCCGGTTAATGGCAATAGGCTCGCCCCCTATTAAATGGGACTATAACATAACTGGCGAAATGTGGGTGTACTATATATACACCTCTGCCTTCCCCTTCGGGGAAATACAGGCGTGATGTTATGTTGTGTTATGTTATGTTACAAAGTAGTAGTCACACAGACAGCAGAACGTTTTCATCTGGCGATGTCATTTCGCCGCCGCGCCGTCTAGTCCCGCGCGCGATCCGCCCGCAGTGAGACATGCACGCCCCGCCCGCTGTGTCTGCACCCTTACCGTCTCCTAGATATTATCTTATTTTTGCGATCTCAGTAGAATCGAAACACGAGAGCCTTGACCTTAGCCTTTGGCTGCGGCTCTCAAATCAAGGATCAAACAAGTGACTTCTCTAGATTTTGTAAAGATAAAAATGTACTTAGGAACTACGACTTGAATTTGAGGTCCATTGTGATGTAACGATCATGGTTTGTTACTGCGGTTCTCAAGAATCATAAAGTGACTTTTCTGGATTTTGTAAAGATGTACTGAGTACTCACTCCTGGTCACTGTCAGTTTTATGCTGAGCGGTGGCCGTTTTGCGCGGATGTGACGCATATCTTACCACACTTCTTGGCTCTGTACCTGTATTTGTTCTGTGTTCTTGAATTTTTTGGTAATTTTGTGCGTCACTTTTGAAGCAAATAAATATATTTTCTTTCTTTTCTTTTACCACGATGACCTGGTCAAGGTTGGCGGACTTCACACAAATGAGAACTTTTTTAAATATTAAAGTATGGCGAAACGAGCTAAATTGGCCGACCGATATTAAGCGGTTACCTTTGCCCATAATAACTGCAATACCACCCAGGCAGTGGCCTAAATGGTACCGCAAGTCGGTTCGCCTGTTTTGGAGCCCTCTCAAGTATGCAGATGTCATGAGACAGAGGATATAATTCATGTGATGATGGAATGTGATCAGTATTGTGGCCTACGAATGAGGTTGTTGCCAAACATAAACTTCCATAATGGCGAAATTAACATACTATTGAGCCAGCCTTGTTCGGAAGAGTGCAAGAGTATTTATCAATTTTTGAAACTGTGTTTGAAAGAATGGAGTCAAAGAGTGTTATGGAATGAATTATGGTGGTATTAATGGATGATAATGATAGATGTGAGTAGGTGCTAGTATGGTGTGATTGGTTCCATGCTGATTGTAACTGCAGCCTGCATGCTATCAATCATACTATAATATGATTGACCCTAAGAGGCTGGCATAGTCACCCAGAGTGTACTGAAGCCTCAAAAAAAAAGGATTCAGATTTTTTCTGCCTCATGCTTTTGTGGTCTATTGTCAGGATCCTTCTCTATTCATTTTCTTGGAGACCTGCCAAACTTGGAATACATGTTAGTTTATTATATTCATCAGTTTTTATTTTCTGTTCCAGGATAACAGCGAAGCGCGGCGGCGCGTTAACGGCACTCGGCTTCGTATACTTCATGACGTTGTTTGAGTTGCTGAACGCTTTGGCGCTGTCCACCGGGCCGGGCGCTCGCTTCAGACACAAGTACCGACTCAGCTGCGGGGATGTGCTGGATATTACTAACAAGTACGTGTACACACAGAACGGTTGTCTTATTCCTTATGGCCAGTCGTGAGAGTAGTGAGCCCCCTTGAAAAGCAATGCTTGGCTCGAAATGATTTTCCTTTTCCAGACATTCCAAAACTTATTCTTATTCTTAGATTTCGCTTCGCATGCGTAAATGCGTTAAAAATAATAAAATAATTAGTAAGGGTAGGCATATCTATACGACTTTGAATTAACTGCAAAGTTAGTCAAGTCGGTTAAGAAACACTGTTTCTTAATAAGATATCGCTGACGTCACCCAAAGACGTGCCAAGTGGATGAGAATTTCGATACCACGAGCAGTGTTCACGGTAGCTTGGTGGCTAAAGCACTGGCGTACTGAGCCAGGAGTCTCAGGTTCGAATCCTGCTCGTGAGCGATTTTTCATTTCCACAATTTAAATCCTTATTCTTATTCTTTATTGTACAGAATAGAAAATTACTCCGATACATACGTTTTGAAATGACATGTATAGTCACCATCCTTCCCGGTGATACATTTTGTCGACAAAGTCCCTTGAACGAATCCTGCTACATTACACGTACCTACGGCTGCCGTCGACCACTGAGCGCAAGCGATTTTAAGCCTTAGTGGTGGTTCACAGCCAAACCAAACAAATAACCAAACCTACAAACCTTCATCGTGAGGTATCATCGTCTTCCAGAAAACGTTTTCTTTCGATTTGACTATAACTTGAACAATATACAGCTTCTTATAACATCAGCTTCATCAACTCGACTTCAACCATTTGACTTTGACCATTCAATTAACCAAGCTTAATGTCTTTTGTCGTTGATAGGAAGCTGTTATTGGAGTTAGACAATGGTTCTGCAGTCACCAACTCCCTTGTCCAGCGAGCTGGCTTAGAATAATACTCCTTTCTCGGAATAAAGGCTTTTGTCATAACGACAGTAACATCTCCTCAGATTGGTGTCAGCAGTCCAAGCAGCCTTTTGCTGCGTGACAGGGGCAATAGTCTGCCTGTGGTCGTGCACCCGCGACTTCATGAGAAGCTCACACTACATGTCCGAGGCCTACGCGTGGTTCGGAGCCGCATACTTCTTCTATGACATTTGGAGCATGTACATGGTGAGTTTAGAAGACCGTCTGACCGAAGGTTTATTCGTTGCATTTATAGAAAACACAGACCAGGGGCCGTATTATGAAGTTTTAAAGCCATCGTTGTTCCGGTGTTAAGAGGGATGGCGCTATTAGTCCTGCATAACTCTGTCTCTCTTTCGCAACGAAACAATTATGATTCTAACACTTCATAATACGGCCCCAGTAAGCCTCAAGACGCCGCATAAACAAAGTTACGCATAAAACGCAGTTGATAAATGTTGGCATGGACCGGGGGGCGGGGGGCGCGTTATGGTTGGTTAGCTCAAAAGTTCGGTGGTATTATTCCGTAGGAATAGTGCCGCTCGCTGACGGAGTGACGTCTCGATTGTCGGCGGGCCGTATTATATGCAGTGCTACTGCATATGCTTGGTGACTGGGGGTATCCGGCTGATCACCGCCTAGAGGCTTATTGGTCTGCGATAGAAAATAGTGTTTTTGACGGTTTATCGGTCGCAGTTGGAGATACAGTGAAAAATCGAAGACGAAGTGAGTGACAGGGAAAAGTGGAGAGGAAATACAAGGAAAGCTCACCTCACCACCATACGACTACAGTGTAATTATTTGTTCCATACAGTGGTTCAACGAAAATTGGCATTGACGGTTTTTAAAGGCAACTCGGGACATTGTTTGACACTTGACAGTTTTGAAGGCAGCTTGGGACATGTGGCATACTGCCTTAATTGACAGTTGCACCGCTACATTTACTAATCTACAGTAACATAGTGACGCACGTATTTGGGTCATTAGCATAATATAAATATAATTGAATGTATTAGACTTAAGGCATTACTATGAAGACTTGGATAATATAAACTTGTTCTACATGTATTTTACTGAGTTTCTCTGAACATCAAGACATCCTCTACCAACATATTACAGACACTTAACTCTCACGTTGGACGACTGTTGGAGTGGCTAGACTGTGATACGACTAAGGCTAGGAAGGAAAAGAAAAGGTTGACAAGCGACAGATATTTAACCGACATCGTACCCTTGGCAATTTGTTGTGGAGTGGAGCGACTGCCGTCTTCGAAACCTCAAATCAATATGTCGCAGAAAGGGTTTAGAAAAGAATAGAACTGTAGAAGTTACTGTAGCATTACATTTATAACCTGCTGGTTTTTAACTGTGGTGCGATGAACACCGTACGTAGGCTCTGCATGCATGTTTAACATCTGCAAGAACGGATGTCGACAAATATTCTTATGGCCTTAGGTACGGTTACGACCGGTGGTACATTTTGAGGACAAAATCCCTTGAATGAATCCTGCTACATTACACGTACCTACTGCTGCCATCGAACATTGGGTGCAAGCGATTTTAGCCTTAATGGTGGTTCACCGAAAAGATCTCTGACTGTACAGTACGCGTAATATAACTGTGCCGCTGTTAAGTGAGAAACAAGTGGCTGAGCAGTAGTCAAATTTGCAACCATATCAGTAGCGCGCATGCGCTGTAATGGCGGCACGACCCTGATAGGTTGTTCATCTGAATGGCAAGATGGCGGGGACAGCATGTTCTCGCTGTTTCAGTCGTTCGTTAATGTTCGATGCACCCTTATGTCCTGCTCACACTTGTTACGCGACTGTACCTGCGCGACCCTTCGCAAAGCCTGGTTTCAGAGCGGTACAGTTATATAACGCGTAATGTATTTTTGATTCTTCGGTTGCAGCCACTTCCGAGCACGTCTTTATTGATTCTCCTTGAACACCAAAAATGACGTTCATGTATCTATTTTACAGGTACACGTTCAAATGAACTCCAACACAGACGCGTTGGCACTCAAGCGCCGTCCCTCCAAGAACGGCTCAGCGCCCCTCTCGTCGGGCGATGGAGCCATCGCTAAGAAGCGAGCCACCTCCTTCTTCGCGTACTGCAGGCACGAGCCCGTCATACTGATGCATCATCTGTTCATCGGAGGCTTTGGATTCCTGGTCATTGTGGTGAGTCCATATGTTATTGTCAGAATTCGACACCTCTGGGAGCCTTCAAAATGGCTTAGCCCATCAAGGAATGGTTATCATCCCATAATGATGTCGATTCCCTTATTCACAAACTAAACTTAAATTCAAATTCAAATGCTTTTTATTTCAAATAAACCTAATTACAGGCACTTTTGAAACGTCAGGCTCTAGTTGCACGGTTCCAAATTGTGGGTTATATGGAGAAGAACCGGCAAAAAAACTCCATGGATATATTATTTTAAACTATCGCTCTCTTTTACTAATAGTAAATGCTAGAAAGGGACGGCAACAATTTTAGAACTTCAAATTAGTTAACGTGTTTTTAGTCGGCACGTTACGAGATCACGGCTAAACTTGTATGGAAATTTTTATTCCGACTGATTTCAATTTTCAATTTAATTTCATTTATTTATTCAGAGAATCTCCATTTATGTTAGTAACAATTTTCTTAAAAATTAAAAAGTATTATTATAATTCTTAAATGTACTGTACATTATTTAAATAAGACATTTCATTCGAGCCCCGGTCAGACAGCTAATATAAAACTATCTGATCATAACCCGAATGAAAGTCTTCATTATTGCGGAGTCCACTTTACCTGCAATAACTTGCAGGATGCTATTAGTACTGCCCCGCACTCTGCTTAGCAGGGAGGCGGTTCGTTTGCGCATAATAGCATGGAAGCCATCGACCCGCGCCTCCGCAAACATGTTAGATGCACTACAGAAGCGGGGCAACCCTAACAACATCCTGAATCCATTATTATACTGGACGCGCAAGGCATTGAGCGATCTCTGTGTATAGCTGACCCACAGGCTGCTCGTATAGAACGTTTGGCAGTATGCTTTAAAAAGTGTAATTTTTACTTGTTCACTGCAACGAGCGAACCTGCGTGCCAGCATATTACTTTTGACCGCCAATGCCCTACGCTCCCTTTCAATGTCCAACTGGTCATCAAGATTTGGCAGCACTAAAATTGTTGCCATCCCTTTCTTGTTTCGCCTATTAGTAAAAGAGAGCGATAGTTTAAAATAAGTTTAGTTTGTGAACAAGAGAATCGACAACATTGTATGGGATAACAAGTGCCGCAAAGAATGATAAAATGAATGTATACTAGCTTCTGCAATCCGCTTCACTTTTGCATTGCCCTATTAGATCGTCATTTTAATCCAATCTACCCTTCATTTAGCTAAATAAAATAAAATAACCCTTTCGTAAAATTACCTAACCCCTTTCAATATCTTCCACAGTACCTCCGCGGCAACCTAGGCGACTGCACCTTCGGTTTCGTCTACCTGATGGAGTTATCAACTCCCTTCGTATCAGTCCGCGGGATCCTCTCCCGGCTGAAGCTTAAAGCTTCGCGGCTGTACCTGGTGAACGGCATACTGATGCTGTTGACTTTCTTCGTGTGTAGGGTCATGAGTCTGCCGTACGTGTGTTTGATGTACAGCAGAATTATGGGCGTTTCTTATATTGAGGTGAGTAAATTACATCTCAATAGGCAATAGGCCCGCCCCCTATTACATGGGACTATAACATAACTGGCGAAATGTGGGTGTACTATACACCTCTGCCTACCCCTTCGGGGAAATACAGGCGTGATGTTATGTTATGTTGTGTTATGTGTTAAATTACATTTACAACCTGATATTAGAATAACTCAAAACCTCAGACACCCCAACTAGTTTTTATTATAATAAATTGATATGGAAAGTAATTATTAATTTTAATTTATTATTGTAGAAGATATTTGTAATTTTTGGTATCATGGTTACTCTAATCGATTCATAGCGCTAGATTCATTCACGAACGTGCGACGCTCTCGACGCTACAGTGTCGGGAGGTGAATAACCTCTTAAAATTAAGTTAAGGTTTAGGAAACAAATGTTACCCAAAAGTTTCCATCACAGTTTTTTACTGGGTCTCGCTCGTCTTTGCGCTCAGCGCCACGTCGTCGTATGAAACTTTTAGACTCGGCGTGGTTTGAAAATTATGTTAAAAAGTAGTGTAATGGATTCTACTCTCGATTCTGAACAAACTAGTTTCAGGTTTTGAGTTAATTCAATAACACATTGTATATAGAATACTTATGGTAATTTTATTGTACTATACATTAAACATTTTCATGATTCACTGACTGATGCAATGGATAGCCTATACCGCTAAAAAAAACAAGAAATTTTATTCTAAATTTAACTCCGAAATGGATATAACAGGGCTGAAGCCCCAGAATATAGAAAACATGTGGAAGTGCCTTACCTACTTAGTACGGGAAAAAGTGTCGCCAAAATCACACATTATAATACACAAAAACTATTTTGTGATTTTTTCAATTAAATCGTACTAAAAGTTAAAATTAAAATTATTTTATTTAAATATAAAGATATCGCAAGGATAAGGTACAGAAGATTTTAAAAATACATGTTTTTACACATTATTGGCCGATATATCAAAATTGAACACATAACGGTGACATTACACACCTCTGTGATAGTAATTTTACGTTCTGCCTTCATTTTTACTCGTTAAAATTTCACAATAAGGTATCTAATATTCCACGTAAGCGTTCGAGACATCGTCTTGTCGCAGCGCAAAATTAAGCGCGATTTGGTGAGTGTTGCGCATCTGCGTTTAATTGTGCCACGCGTACGGTAGCCGTTGAGCACTTCCATCTTGTTTTCTATTCCGTGGGCTTCAAACTGGACGCGGAATGATAATGAATGACCGATGTGTTATTTTTCTCGATTTGCACTATGTATTATAATAAATAATTTTTAACCGACGAAAAAAAGGAGAAGGTTCTCAATTCGACGCGTATATATTTTTTTTTTTTTTTTTTTTTTTTTTTTTATGTATGACCACGCATAACTTTTTACAGAGTGGTCCGATTTTGATGATTCTTTTTTTAATGGATAGGGTATATCTCGAAGTTGGTCCCATTTAAATTTCAAAATCAAAATCCATCCCTAAGGGTTGTAAAATAGGGGATGAGTGTTTGTTCACCCACTGAATTCTTACATGTTAACCTATTCTGTTGAAACTAGACACACATAAATATAGTTCTAGACACTACGACATAATGGAGACCTGGAGATAGATTTTAACCACAAAAAAATGAAAAATAAAACTTTTTAACAAAAAATTGAACCGACGAAAACAGAAACTGAAAAGCGAAAAATAACTAATTATGAGTCGGCGCCAAACAAACAATCAACGAAGATTATTAAGTTACTTTAAATAAATAATAAAAACAACGTAACATCAAATACAACGTGAAATTTTCAACGATAAACAATAACTTTCCAAAAAATCGTTCTCCGCTCGGCCACTTGCAACTTGCATGCACATCATTACAGCCGAAAGACGTCCACTACTGGACATAGGCCTCCCCCAATTAATTTTCTAATTATTGCATTCACGTTGCTTGTTAAAAGTTTGTTTGGCGCCGACTCATAATTAGTTATTTTTCGCTTTTCAGTTTCTGTTTTCGTCGGTTCAGTACAGTGATTTTAGTTGATAATTACTTATTCAAAACTTAATTCTTATAAACTAAAGTGAAATAATTGTTTTTACACGGTGAACGGAAAAATTCCAACTGATGAATCACAGAACGCAGACACGGTTAACAGACTTTGTTATTCAAAAATTACAATACTATGAAAGCGATGTAAAATTTCGACACGTTTGGTCAACAAACGGTGGCACATCTCTGACTGGACGAGGCGTACGAAACAAAGACCGCGAGTTCGATCCCCGCTACCTGTAAGACTTTTTGTATGATTATTTTCGACTTGAATTGAAATTCAAAGAGCCTTGAAAATAGTATCTACCATCGTACCCAACAAATTATTTAATTACAAAAACATAAATAATTTACAATAGAAGGAGCTGCTGCATATAAGTAACCCGACACTGCTTAAAATCGAGTAAACGGAATGGATGATTCCGATAACATTACGCGTCGTAAACCATTCAGTACAAAAAGCGACCACAAGATGCCAGTAAAAGCTATATGCTTTAAATGCAAGAAATCTGTCGACATTAAAAATACAGCTTCATGTTCAATATGCAATAACCGATATGAATTAGATTGTGATGGCTTTCCGGAACAAACCTACCGCCTAATGGACATGGAATCTAGGAAGAAATGGAGATGCAAGGCATGCATCAAAAATAAGAAAGTCACGAACACTTGCCTCGTATCTAAGATCACAATGAGGAAAAAACCAACACCCTCACACGTAAACCACTCTTCTCCGGATCAAACATGCTATGTTCAGATAAAACAACAACATGAAGGTATGAAGCCTGCAGTTCAGAATTCTTCCGAAATCTTAGACTCTCACATACTATCCGAATACGAAACATCAGATGAATCATGTAACACACCCAGTAAACTGTCTAAGAGTGTAGACGGCACAATATCTGAAACATTATCAATTCTAGAAATGACAGATACAATAAAAGAGCTCACACACAAACTGAATAGTACAGAAAATGAGCTAGAAAATACGATACTTGAAAACAACAATCTCCACCAACAATTGAATAAGTTAACGGCAGAAGTAAAAATCTTAAAATCTCTCTGCCATACTCCCTCAGCCTTTGAAAAAAGTCCAAACATCAATGTAAAAGAAAAAAGACACTCCTTGCTACATCAGAATGCTTTCTCCGTACCTTCTTCTCCTCTGGCAAATAAGTCGAATGTCGATTGCAACAAAAACATGAAAATTGTGTGCCTACAACGAAAAATCACGAATTTACTTCAAGAATTAAAAGAAGCACAAAAAAAGATTGAAGCTTTCACGGATCAAATAAACATATTGAAACACAATAATAACAGAATACCTGAACAAGCCCCGATGTCAGAAATCCGCACACAATCGCCAACTTATATTCAAGAACAAAAACATGAATCGTCAAATAGAGTTCTTATCTTCGGATCTCAACAATGTGTCGGCCTAGCTACAGCCATCATGAATTTAAGGCAAAACACTCAATATGAAAAGTATAGAATCATCGCAGAAACAAAACCAAATGCATTAAGTAGTCAAATAATAATTAATTGTCGCCACACTAAGCTAAACTCTAACGACAAACTTGTAATTTGTGTAGGAGAAAATGATTACAATTTAAAACATACATTATCCCAACTACAAATTGTACTAGATACATTCTATAACAATATGATAATTGTATTAAATGTTTTTAAAAATGAGTATTTAGATGTTGGTAAACTTAATTATCGCATCAAAAATTTATGTAAAAAGTATAAAAAATGTAAATTTCTAGAAATCAAAACTTCTAAAATATCTGAATTGTGTATTAAAATAAATTACCTTATAGACTGTAATGACTACAATGAGAACTACCTAAACCCAAGGGAACTTATGAAGCGAATAGCGAGTAACAAATCAAGCCTAAAATTAAATACTAATGTAAATGAACCTATAAAGGGGACCATTCCTTTCTATTTTAGTCGTATAAACCCAAAGCCGAAAGCCGAAAATCGACAGAGAGGGACTATTCCGTATTATTTTCCTACAATAATAAAGAGCGTTACGTTTTTTCGAGCCAACACCACCTCCTTCTGTAACATTTCGCCAGTGTTTTATCTAAAAAAGAACTGCTCGAATTAACCTTACAGGAACTACGAGAAGTACAGAATTACCCAGATGTAATATGTCTTTCCGAGACTTTTATAGAATCAGGCAATGAAAGTTATATAAAAATATATGATTATGAAATGGCTGCCTCTTTTAGCAGGAAAAAACGCAGAGGTGGGACTTGTATTCTAGTAAAAAAAAACCTTATCTTCAAAGACCTTCCATTTATAAGCACCTACGCTGTGCAAAATACGTTCGAAGTATGCGGCATAGAACTTACCTATCATAAGCTGATAATTATCTGTGTCTACAGAACACCTAATTCTGACCCCACCCAATTCATAATTAAATTAAATAGTCTCTTGCACAACTTATTCCAAAAATATAAATCAAAAATAAAAATAGTTGTAGCAGGCGACTTTAATATTAACACTCTAAAAAAAGGCAATATTGCTAGTCAATTACAAGATATATCATACAATTACAATTTGAAAATACACATTAATGAACCAACACGTAAATTATCTTGTATTGACCATATTCTAAGTAATATTCCTGAAGCTACTGCTACTGTAATGCCACTCCACCTATCCGACCACGACACAGCACAAATGTTGAGCTTTCCTTTAAAACTTAATACACAAAAACAGGCAATATACCATGTCTACAAAAGAGACTTCAGCTTGGATAATATTCAAAAGTTTAGAGAATGTTTACATAATCTATCTTGGTCTGATATATATATGGTTAATGACGCAAACGCAGCATTCAGTGGTTTTCATGAAATGTTATGCCTACTGTACAATCTTTGTTTCCCTAAATTAAAAGTAAAAGTAAATACAAACAACAAAAAGAAACAAAATTGGATAAGTAAGGGCCTAAAACAAAGTTGTAAGACAAAACGGACACTGCGACATCGATATTATAAAAATAAAACTGTAAATAATAAGCTAAAATATATCAGTTATTCTAATCTCCTTAAAAAATGCATCTTTAATTCAAAAAAGAATGCAAATATCAAGTTTATTAATAAAAACGACAATAAATGCAAAGCTACATGGAAAGTTATAAAAAATGAGCTAAATATAACAAATTCCAGAGATAATATAGAAAACATCAAAATCAACAACACATTCGTCACAAATCCAGTTAAAATAGCATCTGCATTTAATAACCATTACATTAATTCGACCAATAAATTAATACAGACAAATATTAAAAGTGGTTCTAAGAAACATGTAACTGTCAACTCCATGTTTCTTAAACCAATGGCGAGAAATGAAGTCGGGCAGGAAATATTGTTGTTGAAAAATACAAATTCTGAAGGCTACGATGAAATTAACACAAAAGTAATTAAATCATGTGCCAACGAAATTATAGACATATTGACACATCTTATTAATTTGTCATTTTCCTGTGGAACTTTTCCAGAAGCGTTAAAATTGTCAATCATTAAACCACTGTACAAAAAAGGTGAAAAATGTGATATGGTTAACTATCGCCCTATTACATTAATACCCATCTTGTCTAAAATATATGAAAAGTGCATGTATAAAAGACTCATTGGTTACTGCAATAAATTTAACATAATAAGAAATGAACAATATGGCTTTCAAAAAGATAAATCCACAACATTAGCCATCTACACTCTCATAAAAGTTATATTGACTAATATCGATGATAAAAATCTAACAACGGGTTTATTTTTTGACTTATCTAAAGCATTTGACCTAGTTTCACATGATTTATTGCTCCAGAAATTAGAGACACTCGGGATCAGGGGGCCAACCTTACAGTGGATAACGTCATATCTTGATGACAGGCAACAATGTGTTACCATAACAAAAGTAAATGAAAATAAGGACGTTACACCCTACTCATCTCAATATAGATATAACAGATTCGGTGTCCCACAAGGAAGCATACTGGGTCCGATATTATTCTTACTATACATAAATGACATAATTGAAATAACGAACCATAAATGTATACTATTCGCTGATGACATCTGTATCGTTGTGACATCCAATAATGATAATAATACAATCAACGACCATGAAACTGACATAAATAATACAATTGATATCTTAATTAACTGGCTTAACATGAACAATCTGGAAATAAATCTTGAAAAATCCGTATATATACAATTCAATAAATGTTATAATAATAAAGATAAATTTAAACTAACTATACCAAAAATTAAATCAGTAACACACACTAAGTTTCTAGGAGTCACAATCGATGAAGACTTAAACTGGAAAATACACATAGACAACATTTCTGGCAAAATAAATAGATTTGTATATGCGCTCAAACAAGTAAAAAACGTAACGAACCTAAAAACAGCTATATTATCTTACCACGCGTACGTAGAATCAATATTACGTTATGGACTTGTAATGTGGGGCAACAGTACCGACAATGATAGAGCATTTATTGTTCAAAAAAAATGCATTAGAGCTATGTACGGGCTTCAGCCTGATGACTCGTGTCAACCAGTATTTAAGAAACTTGGCTTGTTACCGCTACCCTGTTTATATATATATGAAATGTGTATGTTCATATGGAAACACAAAGAGCTATTTAAAACAGCAAACGATGTCTACCCTCGAAGTCGACGAGACCCACACAGGCTCGTGCTAGAAAGCGCCCCAAGGCTTACTAAATATAATAAAAGCTGCGTGGCTATGGGTGTGCGTATATTTAACAAATTACCTAATCACCTTAAAATGTTAAATACAAGATACTCTTATAAGACTAAATTACAAGAATGGTTAAATGTTAATAATTTCTACAGTGTAACGGAATTCCTTGAAAAGAAATAATGTTTCTACTAAAATTTTGCATGCTATGTATATTCTTAGCAAAACATGTTTGCTCGATATGAACTATAAGACCTTTGTATACCATGTTTTTAAGCAAATAAATATATTCTATTCTATTCTATTCTATTCTATTCAATTTTTTGTTAAAAAGTTTTATTAATGAAATAGATATTATTTGACATCTGTTTTATGCCCCAAACTGGTAATTTTTCTTGACATTATTGTAATTCGACGACGATGACGATGTCTGTGGTCTAGTGGTTCGATTGTCGGACTGCTGATCACGAGGTCGTGGGTTCGATTCCCACTGGACACAAATATTTGTGTGATGAACATAAGGTTGGTCTGGGTGTTTCTTTGTGTATTATAAGTATGTATTTACAAAAAAAAAAGTATATAAGTATTATATCCATCGTCTAGTACCCATAGTACAAGCTCTGCTTAGTTTGGGACTAGATGGTGCTGTGTAAAAATGTCTTATTTATTTATTTATTTAATTTTAACGTTCCTTTATTAATTTTCCGCAGGGCATAAAATCTCTACCAACCGGCTGCAAGGTGTCAATATGCATTTTGCTCCTCCCTCAACTGTACTGGTTCTACCTGATGTCTTCGGGCGCGCTGAAGATGCTGGTGGGCGCGGGGGCCCCCGCCTGCGCCGGCGACGCCTCGCGCAAGCGCAGCTGATGCCGCGCCGGCGCCAGGCGGGGCAGGCGCTAGGCGGCAGTCCTGCTGGCCAGCGGAGCGAACGAAGTAAGGCGAGTGTTCAGAAATTCCTCTCAAAATGCTGGCCAGGGCCTTAATTAGAGGCTCTAGGGCCCTAGAAGATAATCCAATGTTCGAATAGGGCCCCTGTGTTTGGGTGCCCCAGGTGATCGAGTTATTGCATATACTTGTCCTGGGGCCCCTTTACTCGGGGGCCCCAGCTGCCGATTGTAGCTAGGGCCCTAGAGTAGGATACAATGAAGTCTTGTTAAAATGTAAATATCGTCTGAATATCGTTCATTTGACAATTTATATTTTTTTATCAAATTAGTACCGCAAGGGAGAAGCTCTCGAATATATAGTTATATATATATATAGTTTTATACGGGTCTTAAATGATTTGTATTAAATGGTCGGCAATTTGAATAGGAAAAGATAATGATGTTTAAAATAATTATAACATTTTATTTTAAGGTGAATGCTACAGGGTAGCCCGCGAAATTCAAAAAATTTGCCGTTTTTTGCAAATTGTAGCTTTATTTGGCGTTGTATATCGGTCAAAATATAATTGGCGGAATTAATAACAATATATCTACTGATTAATACTAGTAAAAAATATTACCCAAGCTCTATAAGCTGTACAAGCTCGAAAATCGATAATTTGATCGTAAATAAATATTACACTGCAAAAAACCCCGAAAATTTTGAATTTCGCGGGCTAGCCTCTAGCATTCACCTTAAGATTTTTCATAGACAGTGTCGTGATCGTGATATTATTTTCGTACAAATAACAGTTTTGTGATATAACTAGCTGTAGAAAGAAGTCTGAGAAAAAAATGTCAACTCAATGTAGACTTTTAGACCTTTATAGTACAGATTTCGATTTAATTTTTCCTGACCATTCATTACAAATACATTGACCCTAAATAACAGATGCTACGCTATACGCTGCCCAGCTAGGGCATAAGGCTACACTATAATATGTAGCTTTATTTTGGAGCTTATGTTGGTACATTTATTACCGAAATGTCACTGAAAGTGATAAGTATGTAAGTACTAGAGAAGTCTGTAAAAATGGCGGTATTGGTAAAAATATAACAAAGTTGATCGATGTTAAGAATAGCAAAACGGGTTTTTACTGTGAGATTTAACGCCAAAATGTTTTATAATTAATATTGTGTCACCTAGTTTCATTTTGGCACTTTGGCTGCAGAATACAAATAGGTATTGGAGTCAGGGTTGAAGCTAGAAGCTCTAGTGTCTTAGGCAGAAAATGATCGAGGGCCCTGTTTCTGTTTGATCGGGGGACTCTTTTCTGTAAATGATCTTTACTTGCATGACCGTGAGCCCTTTATTCAGAGGCCCTTTATTTACGTAATCACAGGATCTTTATTTGCATTATCAGAGGCCTTTAATTTGAGAAATCCGAGGCCCTTTATTTGCGTAATCATAGGATCTTTGTTCGAGTAATCAGAGGCCCTCTATTTGCGTAATTAGAAACCCTTTATTTGAGCAATCAGAAGCCCTTCATTTTCGTGATCAGATGCCCTTTATTTCGGTAATCAGAGACTTTTTATTTGAATAAGATATGCCCTTTATTTGAATAATCAGAGGCCCTTTATTTGAGTAATCAGAAGGCCCTTTATTTGAGTAATCGAGGGCCCTTTATGTGCTTTGCCACGGGCCCTTTATCTATTCAATAAAGGGTCTGGACAAAGCACGATTTGGGTTCTGCCCTAGCTTCCCCGGTGCTGATTTGGGTCGATCTATTGTGCTGTTCAACCGCAGCGTAGGGCGCCCCCCTGCCAGGTGGACCGACGACCTAAAGAGCGTGGCTGGGGGGGACTGGATGCGGAAGGTAGAGGACCGAGCATTGTGGCGCAACTTGGGAGAGGCCTATGTCCAGCAGTGGACTGCGATAGGCTGAGTTGATTTGATTTGATTGTGCTGTTCAAGTTAAATGACCCCGCAAACTTTAGATTCTTGCATCTTGTAAGTGATTATTTTTACATTCATTAATGTATAAAATACACTCTTTCGTGTTTTTAACACACACACATAACATAACATCACGCCTGTATTTCCCCGAAGGGGTAGGCAGTGGTGCAATAGTACACCCACATTTCGCCAGTTATGTTATAGTCCCATGTAATAGGGGGCGAGCCTATTGCCATTGACCGGGCACAAATCCAGACTCCGGGCTGCTACTGAGAATTTCCTAATGAAAAAACCCAATAACACTTTGCCCGACCCGGGAATCGAACCCAGGACCCCACGCTCAGCAGTCGCGCTTGCAACCACTAGACCAACGAGGCAGTCGTGTTTTTATTACGTCCTAATTGCAGACTAGGCTCGTTGATAAGTACGCTCTGTTTTTTCATACCCGTCTTATTTAGTAAACAATCTTGGCATGTCTTTCTAATGCAATTCGTTAACAATAATTATTAAAAGACATTATGTTAAAAATCTCACACACTAAATAACAATGGTGTCGATTCTCTTGTTCACGAACTAAACTTATTTTAAACTATCGCTCTCTTTTACTAATAGTAGATACAAGAAAGGGATGGCAACCATTTTAGAGCTGTCAAATTAGACGGAATTAAAATTTCCATACAAGTTTAGTCGTGATCTCTGAACGTGCCCACTAAAATACAAAGAAATGTAACACGTAAACTAATTTGACAGTTCTAAAATGGTGGCCATCCCTTTCTTGTATCTACTTTTAGTAAAAGAGAGCGATAGTTTAAAATAAGTTTAGTTCGTGAACAAGAGAATCGACACCATTGTTTAACCTAATTACATGTGCAGAACTAGTAATTATATTTCATCAGTAGTTATTTGAATAAGGAGACATGCCAAAATTGTTTACTAAATAAGACAAGAGAGAAAAAACAGACTTTAGATGTGTTGTGTGGACTGCTATTGGTGCTACTGCAGCCAACGTGTTAATTATGAACTTCTTACAGTTTGACTAGTGTAAATAAAGCCGTAGAACATTACGTATTTCATATCATGGTATAATAAGATGTTTCACCAGGTAGTCTCTTCCCGTGACAGCTAGGTCACGTGATTGCCTCCGTACTACGTCATCGGCCGTGGAGCCAATAGCGGGCTGTTAGCGTGACACTTGTCAGTTTGATGTGCTGCCCCTTTGTGAAAATAAATTACCCGAGCAAAATGCATTTTTTCATTTACTTGCATCTATAAAGAATCACTTTTGATCTAGTAATTTTATACAGTTTCCTTTAATAACTAATTAGATGAATAACACGAGATAACAAATATTTAGGCTAGTTAGGAGTTGATTTTATATTCATTATGAACAAAAATCTCCTTATGTATATTGAAGATATCAATCAACGGCAACACTGATCATGACGTAGCTTGGAGGCATCGCGCTGTCATTGCGGGAAGAGAATACCTGGTGAAACATCTTATTATACCATGTTTCAAATGAAGTGAAGTGCCTATGACAAGTGCTTGAAAAGATGGATGTTCTGTTGTAATCATTATTGTACTTGTGCTACTCAAATTGTAAGCGTATAAAGGATAAGTCTCCTCTTCAAATAGTTTGGTGACAGGGTTTTACGCGGAATCATGTGGATTGGCCAATGGTTCATTTTCGCACGGGTTTCTGAGCCCGGCCTAAGACCCAGATTGGTCCAACATTGGCTCCAATCAAAACATAGAAACTTCAAGCTTTGTTGGTGTCGCCATCTGTCGGTGGTAAATGTAGTTGATGTTGTTTGTGTCTGACAAAAGATGGCGTTGTATTCAATTTTGGTCGACACTAAAATTAATACATGCTCATCAAATGTAGTCGTCATTAGGTAGATATATAATTATGAAAGTAATATGGCCACATGAAAAAATTAAATATATATGTCTAAGTCATTATTGTATACAGATTTTGTAAACGAATATCTCGAATAAAATTATATTTTGACTTTAAATAGTTACCGATAATTTCGAATGATGCCTCAATTTTGTCTAGAGCTTAACGTTTGAATATTAATTGAAGCCGATTATTACGCGCTGATTACAGCCAAGCCGATCTTGTCGTCTGGTTATTAGAAATGCAGTTATACCAATACTTACTTGAAAAATTTGGAAAATCTTGTGAGAACGCTTTTATTCTTGCGATGCATCTTTAACTATGCAACGAGTAATTGAAATAATTGAAAACCTTATGACAATAGAAACTGATTTGACATTAAATTGCTTCCTATCGTGTCTTTATAAATATACTTAAAAACCGGCCAAGAGCATGTCGGGCCATGCTCAGTATTATAGGGTTCCTTAAGTAGGTGTAATTACAAACGAATCAAATCGAATATTAATCATGGCTATTTTAGTTTTTGCAATAATCGGCAGCATTCGCGACTCAGAGCGTGTTGTTAGTAGCGCTATCTAGCGATAAATTCAAGAAGCCAAATTTATAAAGTGTGTCGTCAACATAACACAAAGTTATATTTTGTGATTTTTTCAAATAGAAAGTAGCTAAAGGAGCATTATTTGCTATGACCATTTTTCTCTAAGATCAATGACCTTTGAACTAGGACGTTTTAAGTATTTTTCAGTTTTCTCTCTATAACTCAAAAAATTATAATCACATTATACTCGAAATAATTTTAAAAGAGAGTTTTCACAAAGATCTATCAATGTGGAAGATTATAACATTCTACGTTGCATAGTTTAGAAATGGCAGGGGGGGGGGACACATTGCAAGCCACTTTGGCGGGCTATATTTCGCAGATGGTACACCTGATAAAAGTGGTGTATGAAACATTACCTTCATTTTAGTAGACCTATTCAATGGTACCCCACACGAGGGGGTGCAGCGAAAAAAATTTTTTCATCTCCATTTCACGTTAAAATACGTAAAAACTATTTTTTTATTCCTTTAAAATTGAGATCTATATATAGACTATTTTTTAACAAAATTTCATTTACTTATGTTTATAACTGTAGAAGTTATTAAGCTGTAAAGGATTAGGACAGACGGACAGACGGACGGACATGACGAAACTATAAGGGTTCCTTGTAGGACTTCGGAACCCTAAAAACTAAGATTTATATTTTCAAAGTTAACGCCATCTGCATTTAGTTTCGACGCATTTTTTAAACTAAGTATACTATTTTTACAGGTTTACCTTGGATAAGTATCCTAATTAAAAATTGTTAAATAGATTTTAATATAACAGGTAATTCTAGACTCATCTAGGCAAACTTACAGGAATCTAAGATCGGTTAATGAATTGTCAAGAACAGTCGACTATCATGATACTTAATATCATGATACTAAATTCATTATCTCACTTTACTATCGTGATATTAAAATTAAATATCTTGATAGTAAATTAACGGGCAATTTACGTTAATACCTCAGAGTTATTTAATTTTGTATTATATATTTTATATACATATTATGTGGCTTAATATACAAAGTGGATATGACAATACGACATAAAATACAACCACGTACAGAGTATCTTGTTCGCTGACTGTACACAAAAAAACCGGCCAAGAGCATGTCGGGCCATGCTCAGTATTAAAGGGTTCCTAGGTGTTACAAACAAATCAAATCGAATATTAATCATGGCTATTTTAGTTTTTGCAATAGACGGCAGCATTAGCGACTCAGATAGTGTTGTTAGTAGCCGCCGCTAGATGGCGCTATAAAGTGCCAAATGCAATAGACGGCAGCATTGGCGACTCAGAGAGTATTGCTACTAGCCGCTAGATGGCGCTGTACAGCGCCAAATTTAAGAAGTTTGTCATTTCAATATAACACAAAGTTACTTTTTGTAATTTTTTTAAGGAGCATTATTTGCTAAGACCATTTTTCTCTAAGGTCAATGACCTTTGAACTAGGACGTTTTAAGTATTTTTCAGTTTTCTCTCTATAACTCAAAAATTTATTATCAAATTATACTCGAAATAATTTTAAAAGAGAGTTTTTACAAAGGTCTATCAATGTGGAAGATTATAAGGTTCTACGTTGCATAGTTTAGAAATGGCTGGGGGGGGGGGGACACATTGCAAGCCACTTTGGCGGGCTATATTTCGCAGATGGTACACCTGATAAAAAAGTTATGTATGAAACATTACCTTCATTTTAGTAGACCTATTGAATGATAACCCACACGAGGGGGTGCAGCGAAAAAAAAATTTTCATCCCCATTTCACATGTATGGGCGCCACCCCTAAAATACGTAATCTCGATTTTTTTATTAATTTACAATTGAGATCTATATATAGACAATTTTTTTGCAAATTTTCATTTACTTATGTTTATAACTGTAGAAGTTATTAAGCTGTAAAGGATTAGGACAGACGGAAAGACGGACGGACATGACGAAACTATAAGGGTTCCTTGTAGGACTACGGAACCCTAAAAACCAATCAAATCCAGTTTATAGCTTAGCCACAGGAAATTATTTTAATTTTATTAATTTTGAATCTAGGGCCATTTTTCTAGCATAGATCGTTAGGTCAAAGACCTGTGCGAATTACAGATGATGACACAAATGATGATTACAAATGGTGTTACTTTTTTTTTTTTTTACATTCTCGTTTTTTTTTTTCGATAAGCAACTTATTTATGTGACTAAAATGCTTCTATAGACCAGTAATAACCGTGTAATTTATTGTCGTATTGTCATATCCACGTTGTATAAAATATGTGTGTGTGTAAAATAAGTTTGACAGCACAATATAATTATGTAGCTTACTGCTAGTATTTGGTAATTGATTGTTAGCATATACAGGATAACTGGTTGAACGAGGGACTTATTAAAGGCGCATGTTCAGTACTAGATTCTTGTTCCATAATATGTAAAAAAAATGTGATATTTTTTCAATCGATTTCATCAATTTCTGTGGACACTGTTACGCACAAATCAAAGTTGCATGCGATGAGGTGATGCACCTAACATGGCCACAAAATATCTAATAGTACTAACGTACAGAACGGCCACTCACCGCCCCCCGCCAATTTAAGATTCCTCGCCCGCGCCCCGCACAGTTTGACGGCAATTGGACTGCAAAATTTCAATGGATGTCAATCGCCAGTCGCTATACAAGCATGCCATCTCTGAGAACTACGGAGATCTGTATAACTTCCGTAATCTGTATAACTTGAAATGTCCTTCAAAGGCGGGATTTCACCAATATGAATTATCTAGTTAAACAACCGTTTACCAAAATTTTTAAATTAAGTTCCCATGGTTCACCAACTGTCACTTTCCATCTGAAAATTTGGCTTTGGAGTCGGTTCAGATACGTGGCTGCCAGTTGCGGCTGCGAGTTCAATTTATTTAAATGGGTACTCCATGCGAATTACCACCGACTACGTGATGTCACAAATCCTGAATCGCGCTTTCAGGATTTGTCACGTAGCTACTTACGACCAAAATTAATAACCGATCTATCCACGATTTGCCCTACTAGAGATAGAAATTTGACATTAGCTCCATACATTTTATGTCAAATATCCATCTCTGGTAGGGAAAAACGTGGATAGATAGCGTATTCATTTTGGCCGTTAGCTAGTATAAATACAAACGCCCGACTTCAACCGTTGGGCCTCGCAGCTCGCAGGGCCTCCCCCACATTTCGCATTTGGTAATTTTGTACTGTTAAGTGGCTGTTTACGTATTAAACATTTGTTTCCTGGGCCATTAGTCTATCTGTAACTTTTATTTATTAAAGTGGGGTCCGATTTAAATGATGTTGTATTTTGTACTCAGTTTCACTTACAACCATTTTGCATGATTTTTAACGACTTGCTCCACGAGATATAGTTACGAATTTACTGTTAATCTGAACTTCAATATCTGTGTCATTGTTATTGATTAAGACGTAGACGCGCAAACATTTTGCACCTGAAATAAATGTAAAATAAAATATGAAAAGAAAAGAATCTCTGGTTAAAAATAGTATCGCTATAATTTTAGTATTGATCGCGCAGAGGCTTGTTTCATTATACCTAAAGCCCTATTTACACGTCTCCAGATTATGATATAGGTATTTAAGAAAAAAATATAGAATGGTGAAATGATCTTAGGCCCGTATTACAGAAAGTTCCTCAAGCATTGATCACTGTTTAAAACTAGTTTTGAGTTGGGATTTAGAACATGCCTCAAGCGGAGATTTATTGAACACAGTTCAGCTGAGTTTAGCTTTATTTTATACTGTCACCTGTTTCGGTATTTGAGCAGAAATTTGATCTGTAATAACTCTAGTGTCGTCCAGACTACGCTTGAGTAGAGATTTCTATTCTATTTCAGGTCAAATTCGTGTGTTATGTTGTATGAATTAAAGTTTATAATTACCCGACTGCGCCAGAAGGAGGGTTATGTTTTTCGAGTGTATGTATGTATGTATGTATATTTCTTTGGCACGCTCTGTAGCCTAAACGGCTTGATGGATTTGAGATTGAGAGGTGTCGTTAGATTCGTCTTAATTCTGAGAGTGACACTGGGTATATCAAAATTTAAAAAATTAAAATGGCCGCTTATTGGCGCCATTTTATCTCTTCAAAAAATTTTTTTTACCTTCAAAAACTATCGAGTGGGGTATCAAAATAAAGGGATTTATAAATGCTTTACAAAAATATATACAACTTATATGTTTAAATGTAATTTGGAATGAAAAATGCTAAAAAACAACAAAATATTCAACGTTAAAAATGAATTTGACTTTTCAAAAAAAACATTAATAGTATGATAAATAAAACATGACAAAACTAAAAAAAATAAAAATTAATTAACAAAAACAAAAAACCCGACTGCGTGTAAAAATAACAGAAAAGATATAAACAAGACTTATCAACACGCAGGCGGAGGCTACCTATGAACTATTATGTAATTCATGACCAAAAACATACGTAGCCTCCGACTGCGTGTTGATAAGTCTTGTTTATATCTTTTCTGTTATTTTTACACGCAGTCGGGGTTTTTGTTTTTGTTAATTTTTTTTTTTATTACCGTATTGGAATAAGACCTATACTCAAGTAACGATTCTATGCTTAAGTAGTGATCAGGTGATTGAAGTTTAAACTGTACTTGAGGAACGTTCTGTAATACGGGCCTAAAAGCCCCCGATGTTAGGCGGTTACCTTTGCTTATAACAACGGCAATACCACGTAAGCTATTGCGTAAATGGTATTGCAATTCGGGTTCGCTAAACTGAGACATGAAGATGGAAAGTCTTTTAAGTCTGTAATTTCACCGACACCCTTCGTCCAATGCAAGCATCACTGTTGACGGCAGAAATAGGTACGGTGGTAGTACTTTCCCGGACGAGCTCTTTCACAAGCTCTAAGTCTTCAATTTAGTAACTCGTATCGAGTAAACCACTTTCTCAACGAATTATAAGGGCGGAAACAGACTTATAAATACGCCATGCCACGCGACGTCAATGTAGCGTGCTCATGGGCCACATATTTTTTCGTAAAGCCAGGAAGCCACTTTTCGTAATTTGGTCGATGAACACGAGTGAAGTAGCGTCGGGTGTTACGTGTATGCTTGTCTTCTAAAGACTGGTAACGTGTAAATGGGGTATTAGGACTGTTACTAAATTGTTTAATTGCTGGGTTTTGGTTTTTTGCTAAATTTGCATTAGTTTTGTGACTTTTGTGGGTTTATTTTAATTGTTTCTTAGCTATAGTTTATTAATTATTAATTTATTTGTTACGTATGCGTGTGTATGTGAACTGAATTCTTCCGATAACTACCTTTCTTCCGGTATGCCAAAATAAATTCATTCCAATATTCTAAAGCTGCGTTGACACGATCTGAGTCCGCTTTGACAAAGTCAACATCGATGACTACTTGGACGTTACTAGTAAAAGTGCGCTTTGATTACTGTTGTCACGGTCAAAGGAACGTCCAAGCAGTCATCAGAGTTCACTTTGTCAAAGCGGACTCTGACCGTGTCAACGCGGCTTAAACTCTGCTATTGTTCATTACAGAGTTTTTAGCGCATTTTTTATTAGACTTAAGACTTTTTTGTAAACTTGTGATGCTTTTTTACTTTGTAAATTTCTGGGTTACAGTTCTGTTCTTAGAATATTAAAAAAACAAATATTTTTTCTAATCAAACTTATTTATTATACTTGAAATATGGAACTTTGCAATTTTCACAACTGCAAATGTTAATTTATACAGATAATTGTATTAAATTCATTTATTTTTTATAAACTAATTTAACCAGCATTTATTACTTGTATACTTATGAAAAATAAATTTTAAATTGCAGAGTTGTGAACCGAGTCATGACTCTAATGTCTACCACTTTAAATTAATCTTAGAGCATTCTACTGATTAATATTTACAGCGCCAAACTTCTTGTCTGCTCTGAAATTAGCACCGAGTGAGTTTTCACAAGTTAGGGCCAAGTTCACCAAGGAAATAACAGATGTTTAATTTGTAAACAGGCGTTTTACAGTACAAAATTGTCGTGTTAAACACGTCGGTTAGTTCATTGGTGAACTAGGCCCTTAATCACACACATTTGTCGTACCTAGCAATCTAGGTGCATGATGTGCAGTCGACCAAAGAGATAAGTATGTGGGGCCAGATATGGGCGAAGTTTTCTCAAAAAAAATCTCAATAAAATTTAATTAATGGACAAACATGACATAAGCAGCCCATTACTCTCCCGCTGCTGGGCACGGGCCTCTTTTCAGAATTAATGGATGAAACTGAACTGTATCATCATCATTTCAGCCGAAAGACGTCCACTGCTGGACATAGGCCTCCACAACGACCGATCCTGCGCCTTCCGCATCCAGCGGATTCCCGCGACCTTCACCAGGTCGTCGGTCCACCTTGTGGATTGTATATGTACACAAAACTATACAAAAATTACCGTCGAAATTTTCTGAGAAACTTCACTTCTATCTGGTGACTTATCTCTTTGTTTGACTGTACATGCACACAGGTGCATTGGGTGTCTGTGCACAAACACACACATTAACACATTCTCGATCACGAGTGATTTCGTGTCTTTCTCACAGCGTTCAAAAAGTTTGGTGCGTTTAGATTACGGATTTTGTAATAAAATAAATGAGCTTAAATAGAATTTTATCATTAAATTGATGCACTTAGTGAAATATTTGAAGTTTGTGTGATGCAGTAAGTCTGAATGTTATGTTCCTATATAGGCCTATGAGATAGGTTCCGAGGCCTAATTTTAGAGAAAGAGTAAATTATTGTTTTAGGGTTATAAAGTGGTAGAGAGTTTCAACGGCCTGCTGCATCGAAACGGGATTTGTACTTTGGACATCACTCTGTATGTAACCTAAGCAAGAGTTTATGAGATGATTTGATTTTGAACATTAGACACACTTATCTTTAAAAAAAAAAATTGGACCCAGTTATGCCAATATGGCAACCTTCAGTGTTCCCCAACCTAAAGTTGGTAGACACAGTAGACCAGCGTGGTGGACAAAGGCCTCTATCCACGCCCAGCAGTTGGACAGTGATAGGCTGGTTATGTATGCCAAATTGTACCAAATCACATCATCTTGATTCCGCGAAAAATGTTTAAAGTTTAGATTTGTGATTGCTCTTGGTACATGTGGGTTGGTTGAAACATAACATATTTATGTCAGTTTTAAATATATATTGGGCTATATTTGCTAAATAGAAATACACTACATTCTGATCAGTTTGGTGTAATTAACAATTTTTTTGTCTATTTAAAGGTTTGATCATTTTGGCATAACTGCGTCTAATTGATTGAATATAATTTTATATTTAGATACCTCAAAAAAGATTGTTTAGGTTGACTATACACATTATATTGACCTTCCATCTAAGTATTTTCTTTAATAAGATACATTGGAAAGTCTTGATGCAACAGGCCGCAATATAAAACATTGCTTTTTATAATTTTATTATAACTATTGCAGCTAAAATTAATGTTAAACTAATACTAAACGGTGACTTGTTTATTTTTTTTGTTTTCTAGCAATGAGATGTGGTGATGTGTGTACAATATGTACGAAACTAGTGTTACCAGTGTTAAAAATGTAATTATGTAGTTTATTGTTTAGGCTGGCAAGCTGGGCGCGTGACGAAATATTATAAGTTACAAAATAACAAGGTACTAATGTTTTAGACAAAGTAGTCATTAGTTTGATTAAAATAGTTACTTAAACAATATTGTAGTCATAACCAGTAACTATAAGGTGCGGCACGCTATAATGGCGTTTTTGACGTTTGCCTACTAATGAAGATCCGTAAATATTGACAGCTACGTATGAAGGAACAATTGCCGTACTTTATTGTCAATAGTGATGCACTGCTACAGAAATATAATTTTTTGAATCTATATTCAAATTATATTTATTTCTACTGTTTTTTTATGTCAATCAATTCAGCCTATCGCAGTCCACTGCTGGACATAGGCCTCTCCCAAGTTGCGCCACAACACTCGGTCCTCTGCCTTCCGCATCCAGTGCCCCCAGCCACGTTCTTTAGGTCGTCGGTCCACCTGGCACCTGTTTTTTTTATGTATGTCACAGAAAATTTGATTAAATAGCGATTAAACAAAATGGCTAGACGTTATGTTAATTGAATAATTTTCGTTTTTTTTTACTTTATGTAGATATTATAATAGCTAGTTGGAGTTTGTGACAGTAATAAACCTGATCCCAATCGCTAATAATTTGAAATGTGTCACAACACTATTGGAAAATGTCAAAAGCGCCATCATAGCTTGCCGCGGGTATATGTTTGTTAATTTATCAACAAATTAGAAGAATTATTAATAAGAAATGCTTGATGGATAGATATGACTATTTTATTAATAGTGGAACATTTTCAAGAGTTAATAATCGTAATGTTGTTAGTGGCTACACTTATTGGTCTTTGACGAATATTTTTGTTTCCTTAATGAATAATTTGAACTTAAATCTGTACGCAATATGTAACGAATATGTTGACCTAAAGTCATTACGACAATATGAAAGTAATTGCATAATTGTATAATTTTACTTTGATAGTGCAATACTTTACTTTATAGTGGCGGGCCTCGGACGAATAAAAAAGGCGGACGGAATCTCGCTAAACAAAGACTGAAGCACTTAATTTTTTCCTAAACCCACTATAATTTCGAAAGCATTTTATCACACCAGATTTATACTGTTCTACCGTAACACTAGATTTTTTGCGTAATCGCGGCTTTTTGGCATACTGTGGATGTGAATGTGTGCGTGCCGGCCCGTACTTTTAAGCGAGCCCGCTTACTATGTATGCTTCACTTATTGTTTAGCGAGATTCCGTCCACCTTTTTTATTCGTCCGAGTGGCGGGCTTATTTATGTATAGTTGTACTGTACAAAGGCTGAAAGTGCAAACCAAGCATTCTCTAACTCGGGGGTCGATGGGCATAAATGACAAACCTTAGTGTTTCATACACCCTCATGGCCCCGAGTTGTTTTAATATATAAATAAATATATGTAATACTACAGTATAATCCAGACACAGTAAAAAATATAGACTAAGTGCTACGAACAATCATAGTGAAGCCAACAAAACCGTGCTCCTCCGTGTACGCACGGCTACACATCAAGCTGTACATTTCCAGTATAAGCTGACCTCGCACTGTACGGAAAGCCTATGCAATGCGAGGTCAGCATAAACTGGAAATTTACAGCTTGATGTGTAGCCGTGTGTACAAACCAGCGCTCACGCACTAATATGCACCTCAAACCGTGCTCACCGCTTTCAGTACACATGCCGCGGCATCGTCCAGTAAGATTCGCGAAAACAAATATCTTACAGGAGCATGGTTAAAAAAAAAATATAAAAAAAAATCGTTTATTGACATAAATGCTTATACACTTAATGTAGAATTCTCTGACGAAGAAAAAATGAATGAATGAATGAAGAATGAATGAATGAAGAATGAATGAATGAATGAAGAATGAATGAATGAATGTAGAATTTTCTTATTCTTTATGGTGTGTGCGTGAGCGCTGGTTTGTACACGGAGGAGCACGGTGTTGTTAGCTTCACTATGATTGTTCGCAGCACTTCGTCTATATTTTTTACTATGTCTGTGGTATAATCATGTCGCCCAGTTATCAGCTAGTCAACGTGACGGTATATGTGATAACTTGTTGCAATGACTGTTTTATATTAAATGTATTATCCGATATTAAAAACTGTTTTATTGATTATCCATTATCCTATAAACCTTTCAGCTGTTGTGTTAAAAATAAATACATATTTGTGGGAAAGTTTTACACAGCACATCTAGTCCCAAACTAAGCAGAGCTTGCGCTATGGGTACGAGACAATGGATATAATACTTATACTGGGTGTAAGGGGAACGCTTCCGAAAACGAAGATAGGTGCTGGTGATTACTGATACGAAACCACGAAAAAAAATGCGATTCTTTTTTTAAATTTTTTCATATATGCCCTTTGAGTGACTTTGACCCTTCTTATCAGGCCCATTGTGAGCGACCACGTTTCAGTGCCGTAAGTCATTACTGGCAACACACACTGGTCAAAGACTTTCGTCTTGAGACACTGCGGTATTTTGGACGAGAAGAAGAGATGATTATCATACAACGTGTAATGTAAAAGGACACTGAAATCGCGAAAAAAAAAATCAGCTGTTGCCTAATGTCGAGTTATGTGATATTACTTGAGCTGGAGCTGCAGATTTTTTTTCGCCATCTTAGGTTTGGTCCTGTAGTAGAAGTTGTTCATATTGATGAGTAGGTACAATGAGCCCCTTAAAAGGTTTTCAGTTATTTAATTCATCATCATCATCCTAGCCCGGTATCACCCACTGCTGGGTCTATATCCAGGCCTATGCCTCCTATCGTTTTTGCCAGCCTCTTCGATCTTGTGCATCCCTCATCCAGGTGTTTCCTGCGGCTTTGGTGATATCGTCAACCCAGCGCGCTTTTGGATGGCCATCTCTACGCCGAGCCAAATGTTATTTAATACAATACAAATACTCTTTATTACGCATTGTTTAAGCTACGTGAAAATAGTCACGTATAGGCAGTTGCGGTGTGGACAGGTGTGATTCACGTTTTGTTGACACTGTTAGCGGACGTTACATTGAGGCGTAGCTGGTAAATAATAATTAACCAATGGAATTAGAGGTGTGTAACTCAGCTCAGAACCGGTTCAAATCAAAGAGAATATAAGTTCAAATATGCAGATCAATAAGCTTGAGCTGTTGAGCTGCAGCTCAATGACAAAATACGCAGCTCACGGCTCAAAGAATAGTATCTATCTGTGCGACAACATTCGTTGCACGAAAGATAAAAGATGTCCATATCAATAAAAACCTGTTTGAACCGGTGAGTGGCGGTGAGCGGGAGCGGCGACAGATCGGCGGTGAGTCGCAGAGTGAGCGAGGGGGTGCAGCTCTAACAGATCGAACGATCTGTAAGCTCAGCGACTCGCATCACAGATCACAACTCGAAGTAGATCTCGAGGCAGATACACAAATTGAGCTGATCTGTGAGCCGGTTCACAGCTCCGGCTCACTGACCTGAACCGCACTGAGCTGAGCTGCAGCTCACGCATTTTTGTTGAGTTACCCATGTCTAAGTGGAATTGCAAAAAAATCACGTCACCGCTCCACTAAGCTTTCTTGTGCAGCTCTATTGGTTAATAATTCTCCGCTTCGCTCCTCGCCGCATCACGGGTAATGCACTCTTACGCGAGTATGTATTGGCACAGAATACCTATTGGTTACGACAACGCAGCGTCACACAGAGCTGTATACGTAGTAAGTATTGTAATTTGGGGTTATCCATAAATTACGTCACACTTTAAGGGTGGGGGGGGGGGGGGGGTCAGCAAAGTGTGACAAGGGGGGGAGGGAGGACGAGTCATAAGCTTCGTGAAGTCACATGTACAAATCTAAATAAAACTACCTACTTACAACTCTACCGAAAAACTTCATAATATAACCAACTCGATCAGTATTTTTTTTTTAAATCAGTATTTTTATAAGGTTTTAATTTGTTTATATCACTTCGGAATTGCTGTTTTAATTTAATAATTTCTAAATTTTAAATTTTCAAATATGTGACGTCACTCCAGGGCTGGGCAGAGAAAAAATCGGCAACTGATCCTTACATTTTGTTGATTTATTTTGTGAACACTAATGTAGGGATCAGTTGATTTTTTTCGTGATTTTAGGGTTGTTCATCCGTCCGTTGGCGCACCTCCCGTCCCCCGCCCCCCAATTTTAGTGCACGTGCCTCCAATCCGATCAAAGACCAAAAATCCAAAATTTTCGTTTTGACCCAATTTACGGCTTTGGCCTTGAGGTAATAGGTATGTACTACGTACTTACCTCAGTGCTTTGGCCTAAGGTTGGGGTAACGCCACACCGGTTTTGGCATCGGCATGACGGGGGCACATTTCTTTCATATTTGATAGTAGTTACATAATATCCGGAGAAGAACCGGAGTGACCGACATAGCTTGTAGGATCAGTAAGCTGAAGTGGCAGTGGGCTGGCCATGCTGTCGAAGGACCGATGGCCGCTGGAGCAGACGAGTCCTTGAGTGGAGACCGCGAATCGGCAAACGCAGCGTAGACCGACGACCTGAAGAACGTGGCTGGGGGGGACTGGATGCGGAAGGCAGAGGACTGAGTGTTGTGGCGCAACTTGGGAGAGGCCTATGTCCAGCAGTGGACTGCGATAGGCTGAGTTGATTGATTGAAGACATAATTAACTATCGTAGGTACCTATATTATTTATCTAATAGGTACCTACTTACCTAACTATTACTATTATTAAGCGTTAGTTTTCCCAATTACGTGCGTGAATTACCACGAAATTAATCAAGTCTATGATCAAATAATAAATTACGTAAAAATCGGCAATTTTCGAGCGCATACGTCAGAAGTGCGGAATCATCGGAGATCTTTAACTGTTAGCGATACAATCAATAATAATGATAAGTACCTATAGGGACGCTGATTGCAAATTGTGCCTGGGATATTCCTAACAGAAAGAAAAATAGTTTATTGTCACAGTTAACGACGCGCAACATTTAAAACAGTGATAAACACAAGCAGGCAACTTATAGGTGGGGTTACATAGAAAGTAAAAACAAAAGACACATAGTTAAAAAATTAAGAAAGGACAGTCGATACAAAATATAAGAAAAGTATAGTTGACCGCATGACAGTGGCAACACCCGAGTCTGAAAACCGCCCTTACTGCTTACGAAATAAAGGCGCCGCCAGAGCCAAACTGTTACCACTGACGTACGGTCGACCGCACCTAAAATTACATAATAAAAATAAAATAACAGGCGGTAGATATTGGAATCGTAAGCCTATAAGTTTCCCATGTTTATTTAATTACTACCTATCTGTTGTCCGCGGCATTGCTCATGTGCTATGGCGATAATACGTCTCCAAATTCAAGTTATAAACTTATGACTTCATCCCAAACCTTGGATCAATGACTCTAAATAAAAGCAAACGTTGCATCAAATGGGAAAGCTGTGAGAGATTTTTATATTTAGCAATAAAGGACCTAAGATAGATCCCAGAGGGACACCTTTGTTTGGGTTGTAAATGCTTCAATTTTTATGACAGTTATATATTTATTTATTTAGTTATATAGATATTAATTTATTTAAAGACAGTTTTTGCAATAAAGAGCCAATATGGGTCCCAGAAAGGACACTTACAAGGTACTTGTAGGCATAGACATATAACAGTAGGTATGTCTAGGTTGTGAAACATTTGGGGTGCTGGCTAGAAAACCTCCACGTGTGTCTGACGGCTGCTTGTCCTTCTGGACACGTCTAGAGGAAACGACAGTTGTTGGGCCGGTGCACCCTGGGCACGGGCAATAAGTCTCCTTTAGACCGGGGGTCCTTAATGCCTGTGGCGAATATTCCGGCACGGGAGGGGCCCGATGTGGGCCAATGGGAAGTTGCTCTGCGTGTCCCTCTGAGAAAGCAGAGGACACTGTGGAGAAGCAGGGGCGGGCCCGGTGTGCACTCACCCTGCCATTGGGCAGGCAGCGGGGGGACTGGCCTTCCCTGCCCCCGTCGGTCTCGTAATCCCAGGAGTGCCTGCTGAGTAGTGTTCTCGCGCCTCTTGGAACCGAGGGTCTTGGCTTCACCGCCCGGACCGCGAGGAAGAACACCTCTATAAAAAATTACAGGAGGATGGGCCTGCGAGCAGCAGACTCGGGGTAGTCTGCTGCCCGACCAGCAGCTGGCGTAGCTGGCGTAGTTGGCGCAGCTGGCGTAGCTGGTAAAGGCCCGTGAGGTGAAGTGGCGTGCAGTGTTCCGTGTGCGCCACAGAGGAGGGTGCGGCCGTCGTTAGGCCGCACGGGGAGAAGGGGCTCGCCTGCTTGTGGCGAGCCGGGACCTGTCGGGGGTGGTTGTGTGAATACTCACGGGTTCCCACGCCCCCGGCTAAGGTAGTTGAAGGAACACCGTGGTGGTTTTAGTCGGTAAGAGTCCGACACTGGCTCCACCTACCACGGGCGGAATGCTTCCATGAGGATTTCCCCACGGAAAAAAAAAAAGTCGTGTGGCACTCGGAGACTGCCGCGGTAAAGCTATTACATAGCATTTTTTATGTAAATACAAAGAGGAGGTGCCCTAACGCCGAAACTCTAAGCAGGCATGAGTCACCAGATTGCGGGGCGAAGAGGGGGATTACGCATGCGCAGTAACGCCGATACAACCAATGCCACCTAGAGGCGATTAATAAGTCATTAAAAGTTCAGCAAGCGTGATATTTCAATAAGTCATTAAAAGTTCTGCTATTCATCGATAGATGGCAAAACTAAAAAGTATCACCGCTGTGCCGGTCGGAGTTGGGGGTGTTAGGTTATTTTCGTTACGGAATTTCTGGATTCGGTCTCCACGCTCAAGGCCCGCGATAGAAGCTATGCAATAGCTTAAAAAACGTTGTGAAACATTTCTATTTTTGCGACAAAAGATCTAGCTAAGAGGGATACTAGCTTTATAAAAGCTTGTATTATGTATTATTTTTATTGCAAGAATGGACCTAAGACGAATGCTAGAGGGACACACACATGCATATAGATAGTAACATGCTTCTATTTTTAAGACCCAGGTATTGCAATAAACAATAAAGTACCGAAGATGTAAGCCAGAAGGACACCTGCTTTTAGGTTATAGGCTGTGAAATGCTTCTATTTTTAAAACAGTTATGTTATTGCGACAATGTACCTAAGAGAGATCCTAGAGGCTAGAGGGACATCTGTATTTACATGCTTCTATTTTTATCGCAGTGACGGACCTAAGATGGAACCCAGAGAGACACCTATGTTTAGGTTGTAAAAGGCTTCTATTTCAATTTATTGCAACAAAGGACCTAACATTGGATCCCAGGGGACACCCACTTTTAGGTTGTATTTTTACAAGACATTCAGCGCAACTTTGTAAGATTTAGGTATATTGCGCAAATTCTTCTAATATTCCGTGGAAAAATGCTTCTCAGCTTTTGTTCTCAGTTAAATTATTTATGGAAATCTTACCACCTCCTTCACGATTTTTCAAGTCATCTTTCTTTAACTAACTTTTTTTCTAAATATCCTTTCGACTAAGTAGGTATTTGGCGACAATATACCCCTTGTTTGTAAAATTAAAACAATGAGATAGCAATGATATAACAATTTACCGTTTCGTCGGCAATGTTAATAGAAATAAATCTACATAGGTAGGTAATCTTATCTTAATATTAATTAGATTTAAATCTTAATTAATTATTACCGTGATTTGAGCTTCTAGTCCTATCGCAAGTTGATATGGTAGCCGCGGTTTCGGCAATCATCAGTGGTATCTAAGATGTTAATGAAATCGGGCTTCTTCCTGCTACTGGTGACCGTTCTTCAGGTAAGATCCATCTACTTAATAGAGAGAAATTCCTCATACTCTTAATAATAGTTCTAGTGCACTGGGCTAGGTTACTGTGATTGACAAAAGCTTTAAACATTGCAGGTATACGCCAAATACGTCGAACCTGAATTCATCGAAAATGTAATAAGCAGAGGTAAGTTTTTTTTTTTTTTAATTTTTTGATACCCACACAGCATTGCACTGCATCTAGTGTGCCCGTATTATTCACTCACTGCCGAGAATAGACGTCTCTCTGCTTTTCAGGTGCTCTCTGCTTTACAGGTCACTTATCCTATCCAACTTCATTTTTGCCTCGTGATCCGCTTACCTACATATTACCTACATTACCACAAAAATAGATAGAATGGCCATGTGGGCAGGGCGCGCGTGGCAGCACCATGCACCATAGTGCAGCAGGATATTTCAAAGCCTTTCTCAGCACGCCTTATGACTTGTTTCTATAAAAACTGTAAGAAAAACCCGCAAAAATGCCTTATTGTGCTGTTTCTAACTGCAGAAACAAAAGCTGTAAAGTACATTTGTTTTTTTTTTAATAAAAACGTCAAAATGTAAGGCGTAGTTTGTTCGAAAAGTTGCCACGAATGAATAGCAAGTTAAATTGTGATTACATTTAAAAGAAAAAGAAAGAAAGAAAAAATATTTATTTGCTTCAAAAGTGACGCACAAAATTACCAAAAAATTCAAGAACACAGAACAAATACAGGTACAGAGTCAAGAAGTGTGGTAAGATATGCGTCACATCCGCGCAAAACGGCCACCGCTCAGCATATTGCTGTGCCTCAACAATAACCAATTTACAACCATTCTATCTATTTCTGTGTAGTGCGTCCCTGATTACATGATAAAAACTTGTCCAGTTCAACTTGGACTTATAACGCTGTATCATCATGGACTAATAACGCTGTCTTGTTCACCCAGAGACTGAGGCATCGTCCTCATCACCGTCGCGAATAGTATCAGGATGGCTAGCACGGCCGGGCCAGCATCCTCACCAGGCGGCCCTGCGTATGATAGACCCCACTGGAACTGTGAGCGGCTGCGGAGGCTCCATCGTGGCTAAAGAATGGGTCATCACTGCTGCGCATTGCACTGCTGGGTAAGATATCATTAATAAAATAGGTAAGTGAAAGTGCTTCAACGGTTGTCATTCCACTTAAAGTACTTCCAGTGTTAGTGTTGTGTGTTGGTAGTTAGTCCCCCTAATATCCTCGTTGACTAGCTAACTTTTCACTAGGTTCTAGTATAACACATAACATAACATCACGCCTGTATTTCCCCGAAGGGGTAGGCAGAGGTGTATAGTACACCCGCATTTCGCCAGTTATGTTGTAAGTCCCATGTAATAGGGGGCGAGCCTATTGCCATTAACCGGGCACAAATCCAGACTTCGGGCTGCTACTGAGAATTTCATACTGAAAAAACCCAATAACACTTTGCCCGACCCGGGAATTGAACCCAGGACCCCACGCTCAGCAGTCGCGCTTGCGACCACTAGACCAACGAGGCAGTAGTAGCAACGAGCAGTTCTAGTATAGTTAGTGTCAAAATGAAAGAAGAACGATATTAGTAGAAAGGAATAGGAAATAATATAGAGGCAGTTGTGGAGGACTTATCGTATACCTATCTAAGTATATCTGCAAATATGTGAAAAGCTGCATAATTAACCGACTTCAAAAAAGGAGGAGGTTATGTACTCAGCGGGTTTTTTTTTTTCATGTATTTACTCCGAGATTTCTAGGCCGATTTACGTGGTTGTTTTTTTATTTGGTAGAGGAAGCCCGCGCGGTGGTCCCATATAAATTTTATTGGCTTAGCTTGAGTAGTTTTTAACCAGCTTCAATAAATCAGTTTATTTTAGCTTCGTCTATCTAGACGATCTCCTAATATGTAAGTAGTTGTTTTTCTGAGAATTCTTGGCCGATTTGCGTGTTTTGATAGGACGTTTGGAAAAACATGAGCGGGACCTTTGCCCAGCAGTGGGACAGCATAGGTTGATAAAAATATATTCTCAAATTAGTTCTATAAACATTTAGGTATGAATCAACCCAAAAAGTATCGCAATTATCAACTAAAAAGTATGAAATAAAAACTTTTTAACAAAAAATAAAACCGACTTCAAAAACCATAACTAAAAAGTAAAAAATAATCCTTGTATGTATTTTTAAATATTTTCATAAATCAACATTTTGAAGGCGGCGCGTGATTTTCATGTCCGTGCACTTATGCTGTACTGTACATTATGTTATATTTACATGACGCTTACGATGATTGATCGTGAAATACATGAACATACGTAACGAAAGGGTCAATCACGCATAACCATCCCATTACTGTCCCACTGCTGGGCACGGGCCTCTTCTCATTATGAGAAGGCTAAGGCCTTAGCCCACCACGCTGGCCTAGTGCGGGTTGGCGGACTACACACCATTGAGAACTGTATGGAGCACTCTCAGGTGTGCAGGTTTCCTCACGATGTTTAGTGATAATCGAATATAAATCCGCACATGAATTCGAAAAGTCAGAGGTGCGGGCCGGGATCGAACTCACACTGTGAGTTCACACCCTCCTGCATGGAAGGCAAGCGTTCAACCGCTAGGCTATCACTGCCTATCAATCACGCGCCGCCTTCAAAATGTTGATTTATGAAAATATTTAAAAATACATACAAGGATTATTTTTTACTTTTTAGTTAAGGTTTTTGAAGTCGGTTTTATTTTTTGTTAAAAAGTTTTTGTTTTATTTTTATTTTTAATATTTTCTATGGGTGAAAGTTGTCTACTTAATAATAGAGAATTAACAAGTATTCTTTATCAAACCCAGTAGGACCTTTAGGTTTGTAGCCACGTATTCCAAATGAAATAGACATTCAATTTAAATTCTATTTTCTCCTTCCCAGCCGCATTACTTTGGTGGTTCGCGGAGGCGTGGTGTCTCTCACCGATCCGGAGTACATCTTCGAGACCACGGAATGGTACAACTATCCTACCTACGATGACTTGCGCCCAGGCGTTGTGCAGGTCAACGACATCTCCATTGTGAAGCTGCAGAGGCCTGTTGTGTATACTGGTGAGTTTTCGTCAGTGAAGAAGGTCCAGTATGATCAGTCCTACCTCGATCTCGGCTATCGATCTACACGTACCGTGACACAGAATGAACAACAAAACTACGCACTTTTGGTTAAGCTCAGTGGCATTACAATAGGCTGGCAAGAAGGGCAAAATGCCAGGGGCCCCAGGTCAAAAGGGGCCCCAGGTCAAAAGGGGCCCCAGGTCAAAAGGGGCCCCCGGCTCGTGAAGGCCGCGAACACAGAGGATCCTAACATTTATTATTACAAAATTTACGTTGGTTGACCTTCTTTACATCGAGGGAGGGCGCCATTCGATGAATTTGCCACGGGCCTCTAACGGTATACCTAGTTATGCCACTGGTTATAAATGCTGTCGATTAACCGTGGGTGAGAACTTCTGGTATATCCTTATTGTGACATAATCGGTGTGGAGTGGTTCGTCGAGATTGATTTGAACTTCTTATCGAGTCGTACTGCTGTTTACGTTGTGTATTTGTTCTTATTTCTGACGTCACGTTTTCATCCAGACTTGCTGAAATCCATCCGTATTCAACCGAGCGCTGACGCGTACCGCAACTACGATGGCGAGCAGGTGATCACCAGTGGACATGGCAGGACTTGGAGTTTAGGTCAGTATCTCTTTTCCTTCATTTCTTCGCAACTCATCCCAAGTAGCACACAAGCTCTATAACAAGCCGTACAGTAGCAGATTAAAGGCTGCAGTAGCTGTACAAGCCGCTACAACGCTGCTGTACCCCCAAAACATGCCTTGATTTGTACGGCTATGGGTGCTACAATCGCGCTACAATGACCGTAAATAGGTGGTACTACGGCGCTACAAAGGTGCTACAAAAGCGGTAGTATACCCTAAAGCAGCGGTACTCTAAGTGTGTTCCGCGGAACCCTAGGGTTCCGCGATACCCCTGTAGGGGTTCCGCAAGAATTTAGAAAAAAAAAAACAAAACACCTCTCTCTGGTCACTGGTCGAACGTTTTGAATCCGCCCGCCGCGCGTATACTTGTGAGCGCGCAGTCCCTTTGATAAAAGCCGCCTCTGAATTAGACGCTATAGTTGTGAACAAGCGACTTTCGGCTCTATCTTCAAAAGCATAAAGTCGAGATTGTTTACAACGCATTTTTTTGTATTTTTATTTTTATTTCCGCTTTTTGTTTATCAAAGGCGCCGACTCGAGTATTTTTGAGAATGTTCGAGTTCGAGTCTAGGACTAAGTATAAAAGCGCTATTATATAAAAAAAGTCGCGCCTCGTCAGTCAGTTGACGATTAGCGTTCGGAGCGATAAGTTCGTACCTACCTACTTACAAGCTGGCTAGCCTGCTGCCTTCTTGTAAGTTCTACTGCCCGCTGTATTCTGATTGTATCAGTTTTGTACATTTCTTCTTTGGACTAAACTTTGTCTCATAAACGCAGTAACGATTGTGCATTATTTTGACCCTACCATCCTGACGTGTAACATTATTAATAAAGAAGAATGGAACGTTGGCTTAAAGGTGTTAAACGTGTTGCAACGACATCTTCTAATGACGCTGAATGTTCAAAAGCAGTACGCGCGGAGAATACAGCAATTACCGATCCAGACGATGATGCCACGACGTCAAGCTCCACGGTTTCAAAGACGAAAAAAAGGAAGTATGATGAATCATATATCAGTTTCGGATTTGTTGATTCCAACGGCTCACCTCTCTGCATGTTATGTAGTAAACTGCTTCCTAATAGTTCCATGGCACCTGCCAAATTACGCAGACATTTAGAAACTGTACACCCCGAGTCTAAAGACAAGAATAAAGAATTTTTTGTTCGTAAAAAAGAACAGTTATTGGAAAGTCAAAAAAATATGATGCATGTAACACAAACTATCAATGAAAAGGCCACGGAGGCATCATATTTAGTTAGCTATCGCATTGCACAAGCAGGTGAAGCGCACACTATCGCTGAGAATTTAATAAAGCCATTTGTGTTAGACATAACAAAATGTATGCTCGATGAAAAATCTGCAAAGCATCTTTCTACTGTACCGCTATCAAACGATACTGTTTCACGGCGAATCCATGATCTGGCAAGCTACGTCAAACAAGAACTAGTTGCACGTCTACAAAAAACACGATTCGCCTTGCAAATGGATGAGTCAACTGATGTCACTGGTCTGGCTATCTTGCTGGTTATCGTGAGATATCCATATGAACGTTCTTTTGAAGAAGACATGCTTATGTGTTCACCGCTGCCCACAAACACTACCGGGGAAGAAATTTTTAATAAAATAAACATAGTTTTTAAAGAAAATAATCTTAGTTGGAACGATTGCATTGACATTTGTACAGATGGGGCCAAGGCGATGACAGGTAAAACAGCAGGAGCAGTATCACGAATAAAAAGTAAAGCGCCTAATTGTAGTTCCAGCCATTGTATTCTGCATAGACAAGCACTTGCGATGAAGCAAATGCCGTCAAATCTAAAATTAGTTATGGATGAAGCGGTAAAAATAATTAATTTTATCAAATCACGACCACTACAATCCCGATTGTTCTCATTATTGTGTGAAGATTATGGCAGCAAACATAAAACACTGCTGCTCCATACAGAAGTGCGATGGCTGTCTCGGGGTAAAACTTTAACAAGGCTATTTGAACTTAGAGCCGAGTTACAAATGTTTCTTTCAGCAGATACAGTTTCTTTTAATTTGAAAGACCGTTTGTATGATAAAACTTGGTTGTTCCGATTGTCTTTTATGGCGGATATCTTTCAAAAACTGAACGAATTGAATTTATCATTGCAAGGTAAACAGACAACAGTGTTCCAGGCCTATAACAAAATAACTGCCTTCAAAAGAAAATTAGATTTTTGGATTATTTGCGTTGGTAAGAGAGAAATAGAAAGCTTTACGTCACTCAGTGAGTTTGTTAGCGATAACGACTCGGAAATGTTTCAAGATGATGTGTTTGAAGAATTGGTCCAATATCTCACTTCGATGCGCGCATCTTTTGTAAAGTATTTTCCCGAAGAACATAATACAAAAATGAAGCTGAATTCATGGATTCATAATCCTTTTTTACCAAACTTGCAAAAGCCCGAAAGTATGTCAAACGAGATATATGAATCTCTTTTAGAAATGTCATCAGACACAAGTATGGAGTCACTGTTCAAAACGACGCCTCTCAACGATTTTTGGTGCAGAATCCGTGATGAATATCCAATGCTTGGCAGAATGGCTCTGAATATTCTTCTCCCGTTCCCAACAACATATTTGTGCGAAACAGGATTCTCAACCTATGCAGCCACGAAAACAAAATATCGCAATAGACTGGACGCCGAACCTGATATGAGACTTCAAATGTCTTCTATCAAACCTGATATCAACCAATTGATGAAAAATAAAAAACAGTTTCATACCTCCCATTAGTTAAGATTTTTTCATTTTTAATATCTTCTATTATTGTACTTGGCATGTGGTTAAAGTAAGTAATAATTAGTAACTGTTACATTGTACTTTTATTATGCTTATATAATAAAGAATACACTTTTAAAAACTATTGTTTTATTGTAGGGTTCCATCAAGTATTTTGCTTGTCAAAAGGGTTCCGTGCCCAAAAAAGTTTGAGAACCGCTGCCCTAAAGTATCTAAAATAAGTTCTATAGCGGCACTATAGCGCTCTCACCGTATTTAGACACCGTAGTTAGACTGGAGGCTAACCTCAACTTACTGCAGTAAGTTGGGATCAGATCCGCCTCAACTCCAGTGTAACCCCTATCAGCCGAAAGACGTCCACTGCTGGACATAGGCCTCCCCCAAGCATGTTGGGGGGATATGCCATAATCGCCACGCTTGGCAGGCGGGTTGGCGATCGCAGTTGGTTGGTTAAATACTCAGAGAACGCTGCTGCCCATCTTATGGTTAATCCCTTGGTTATTCCTAACCCCTGTAGGTATGACTAAAAAGTAGTGGTCAAATATCAGAACACAGCTAACTACCGCCTGGGCGACTACCATCTGTTATTCAGCTGTGACGAATAGTAAATCAGGACTGACCGACATATCTTGTAGGATCAGTAAGCTGAAGTGGCAGTAGGCTGGCCATGTCTGTCGAAGGACTGATGGCCGTTGGAGCAGACGAGTCCTTGAGTGGAGACCGCGAATCGGCAAACGCAGCGTAGGGCGCCCCCCCGCGAGGTGGACCGACGACCTGAAGAACGTGGCTGGGGTGGACTAGATGCGTAAGGCAGAGGACCGAGTATTGTGGTACAACTTGGGAGAGGTATATGTCCAGCAGTGGACTGGCATGGGCTGAGTTGATGTTGATGACTAGTAAATCGCACCGAAGACAGGCGCGTATCCTTGATTTTGCTCAGGGGCGAAGGGAGGTAATTTTTATGACCATTTCTATAAACTTCAGAACTTTCTGAAGCTCAGGGGCGGGAACTATTTTTTTTTTAAACTTAGAATAGAAGTGAAGAGAAGTGGCGTCCCTAGTTTACAAAGTTATCTTTTAGCAATATTTAATCTCTTTGCCTTTAGTATCGTCATCGTCACTATTATACATTTCATCGAGCTAGAGTGATCACATCTGCTTTGTTTGAATTTAATTCCGCATATTTTTTATAACCTAAACACAACGTGCTCCTATTGGCAAGCGCGCCCCTGGCCTGATACTTATCTGTGCGAATAAATAGAACCGTTTCGTAATTGGGGCAGGCCATTATTTTGTGTCCCGTTTTTTTAGCGTAGCTATATTTAAAAACGGATGCTTTATTTAAAAACGATGTTATATTTTTATTAAAACGATGCTAGATTTGGACATCCGACAACCCCTGCTTCGCTTACCTTACCTTATGTATGACGTGTATGAAAATAATACACAACAATAACGGTATCAGAAGCTACTTGAAATAAAAACACCGATAGGATCTAAGGTGTCGCGTGTTTTATTAATCACTAATTATTGGCAGGAAGAACTTATCAAGATGGCTTACGATCAAATAATGATAGCCCGAAAGCATCATAATCTAGATTTAATTATCTTCTGACGAAAAACGAGTAAGTAGCTAGGTAGGTGGTAGGTATAAGTTATTTTAAATGAGAAAAACATTATAACAATCTTCTTGGTGTTGTTGTTGATAAAATCACTTTCAATTCCATTTCAGGTGAGCCGTTGGCTATAGTTTAACAAATTAACAAATGCCAATTTGTTAAACATGTAGAAGGTTCTTCATCGTCATCATTTTAGCCGTACGACGTCCACTCATAGACATAGGCCTCCCCCAAGCATTGCCACATTTGCCACAACGTCCGGTCCTGTGCTTTCCGCATCCAGCGGATTCCCGCGACCTTCACCAGGTAGTTGGTCGACCTTGTGGGGGGCCTACCCACGCTGCACCTTCCAGTACGCGGTCACCACTCCAGAACTTTATGGCCCCATCGGCCATCCGTTCTGCGAGCAATGTGCCCCGCCCACTGCCACTTAAGTTTGGAAAGAAGGTTCAATAATGCTGAATATTCTTCCAGGATCCGTGACGGAGGTGCTGAACTGGGTGTATCTTCGCACGATCTCTAACACCGCGTGCGCATCAACGTTCGGAACCGCCCTCATCAATAACAACGCCATCTGCGCAAGGTTCTTTAATGTCACCTCGCAGTCAACTTGCCAGGTAAGGATTTTACGCCTGCGGTTGCGGTTTTAAAAAATTTGCCGATAGGGTTTCTCAATTCAGCCGCAGGAAAACAATTGCGGCTGAATTAAGAAACCCGATTGGCTACATTTAGAAAAATCGCAGTGCGTGCTGGGCATTGACTTGTACCTATGGACCTGTAATACCTACGAAATAAGCGTGGTATACCTACAATATCCGGGCCACCGTTATGGTGGCCATAGCTAGGGAAGTAAGTAATCAAAACTAAAAAGTATCGATATCGATGCTCGTGTTTCGTACCAGAGATGTGTGCTGATTAAAATCATTTTCAAGTAGTGATAAATAATGCAATTATATCAAATACTAAGTTCGGCTGTCCCTAGGACAAAAAAAATCAAGCTTCTAGGTCAAGGCAATCATACGGCTATGTCACATTTTGATACTCGCAAACTCACATAAAAAACCTATAGGGTACTTTGCATTGACCTAGAATCATGAAATTTGGCCAATATATCGAAATATCTTTTTTTTTTCAATATATCGAACTCCGATTGTATATTTAAAAATATCGGTAGATCGAAAATCTGATATTTAAAAAATATCAACAGCCCTAGTTTGTTTACTTAACAGCTCATGTACTATGGGCAGCACTATACATTGCGGGGTAAGCGGGGTTGCCACGCGGCGTAGGTATTTTGACATCCCGTAAAGATGTTGCCAAACAGAGAATATACAAATAGCATGCGATCTCTTTCACCAGACGACATAACACGTTGGTTAACAAGAGACAAAGAATAGTTTCATAATTCAATAACGATTTAATAGATTTTGTATAAACTAGGTGGATATAGAAGAATGGGCCACTTCCTGGGTTGGTTTGGGTTTCTTAATTCAATGGTGCTGGGCCTAAGGCTGTGTTATTTCCATAGGATTAGCGTTTTACAAGGTAGACGCGAGCGCGGTTGCACGGGTGGTTGCACGCGTTGTTAAAGATTCATTTACGCGAAAACACGGGCAGCAATTCTTTCACTTTTATAAAGGCTTTTATCCAGTTAATCTCGCGTATAGTTACTCGGTGTCTCCTTTTTTTATTTTTGTCTCTTGTTACCAGGGCGACAGCGGTGGCCCACTAGTGCATGTCGGCGCTGACGGTATCCCGACCCTTATCGGGGTAACCTCCTTCGTGGCCGGTGGAGACTTCGGCTGCCACTCAGGCTTGCCTGCTGGTAAATATTTGTGTTATACCTACTATAGGCTTCTTATCATAGTCCTATTATTTTATTAAAGCGTCATCATCATCGTTTATCATTCTTCCTACCAGAATCTGAATAAAAATATCCTACTTTTGCCAGGTTTCATTCGTCCGGGACCTTTCCTACCCTGGTTCCAAGAAGTGACTGGTATTGACTTCGAAAATCTACAAGAAGATGACGAAGAAGAAGAGGACCCCGCATCTCCAGAAGAACCTGAACCTGAACCCGAATCCGAAGAAGAAGAGGAAGATGAGGAAGAAGAAGACTCAGATAGTTCAGAGTCCGATGAAGATGACGACATGGCGCAACTCCTGAAACGCCTCGAAGTCAAAGTCAAAGTCAAGGTCAGGTTCAACAAATACAAGGTAAAGAAGGAAGTTGAAAAGGAAAAGGAAGTCAAGAAACACCATTGATTTTTATGTAAATAAATAATTGTATAACAAAATAAAGTTTATTTATACCTAAAAGTTTTAATTTTTGTTTATTTATTTACCTATATTTTAAATGTTTGACCTTTGTTTGAACGAAACGTAACGTGATCGAAATAGCAACGGTGTTTCCACATTTTGTTTTTTATTGTAAGATGTAAGTGGAAAGCCAAATCATAAGAAATAAATGAAATTATCATACAATACAAGTTAATGGTCAATCACAAAGCAAGAATAATATACCTGCCATGAATTATGTTCAAAAAGTTTACACTATAATAAACCGAACTTTCATTTGATCCAAATAGTTTTATTGAAAACGTTTGTTTTTTGTTTTATAAATCTAGCAACATCCTTCCTTAAGTCATTGTCATCTTTCATTTTATGTCATTCTCAAGTATTGGAATCTCAGGCATGTAACTTTTGTTATTTATCATTTAATTCTTGAAACATTCCTTTATGAAATGAAATGGAGGGACCGAATACTAAAGGTAAGTTTTGCTATTAAATATAACAATTATGAAAGTGTTTAAAGTAAATATTTATTCATGTTTTGGGTGTAGAACCTGTCATTATAATGTGTGGGCGATTCTTGTAACATATCATGAGTTATCTTTTGTTTGTCCTACGCCTCGCCTATTGTAACTTAAATGTAACTTACTGCAAATCTGTTTGGATTCAATTTATATTATCATTTCCTACAGATCAGGCATAGTTAAAACTTTATTATAGCGTTAGATAGTTATGATTAAGAATGTTTCCTTCCGCGTCGTAGGCCCTCAGTTGAAGGATGGCTCATAATTTATATTTTGTATCGTAATATAAAATATATTAGAAAGGTATTTGACATTCGATTATAGCCATTTATGAAAAATTTAGTTATTATAAGCCTTTGGTTTCAGCAGGCAATTCAATTTATTGTTGAAACCACAAGTAATAATTAGTATGACTATTCAACTGCTTATTTGCATCAACAAAGCCCTGATGTGCTTTAATTTTTTTTTTTTTTTGTTAAGTTTTTGTTCAAATCCCAATTATCAAACAGAATTTTCAATTGTATACTATTGATTTCAGTATCAATAAAACTGAATACCACATAGGTAACTATTAATTACTATAATATTTTAATAATTATTATAATTACTTAAAACAGGAACTATTTTATATCGGTAGAGATGTTACAAAACGTGATTCACATTTGGTAATACCAAAATTTGGCTGCTTTTTCGGAACTATAGTATTTGGCCAGTTCATGGTCTGAGCATTTGGTCCATGAACCGAATATTTGGCAGCACAACTATGTATTAATTTCAGTTTATAGATATGCCATCATACAAGCTTGCAAAATTTTACCAATGTAGGTACAACTGAACTTTGTTATCCACATGTTTTGACCATAAATGATTGGCAAAACGCTACATTCAACGGTAGAATCCACTAGTTCCATCACAAATTTTCGAGTCTTAACAGTAAACACTTTTTTTCATATGGGCTTGCGTTTGACCACAACCTCACCTGATGTTAAGCGATGGTGCAGGCGATGATGATACACGCTTGCCCATCAAAAACCTATTCACTTATTGAAGGCCACAAACTATGAGTTGTGTTGTGTGTTATCACAAATCTAATCATAGGAAAACTAAGTGAGCAAAACTTAGCTGGAACAGCTTTCTACTGTAGGATGTATTTTCATAGAAAACTTTTTAGTTTTTCATTTCACTGAGGGTATCTTTTTTTTTCAATTATATTAAAATGTCAACCATGAAGGCCCTATCCATGGTGATTTCCTTCTTATCTCATTCATTATTAAGTTTATACAGGATGTAATCAAATTCGTGTTATTTCTTCAAATCCACTGCTGATACATATTAAACCTATCTGGGTATTTCTTGGATTCAACTGATATTTTAAACCAACGAAAAAAAAGGAGGAGGTTCTCAATTCGATGCGTATCTTTTTTTTTTTTTATGTATGACCACTCATAACTTTTTACAGAGTAGTCAGATTTTGATGATTCTTTTTTTAATGGATAGGGTATATCTCGAAGTTGGTCCCATTTAAATTTCAAAATCAAAATCCACCTCTAAGGGTAGGAAAACAGGAGATGAGTGCTTGTTCACTCACCAAATTCTTACCTGTTAATCGATTCTATTGAAACTAGGCACACATAAGTGTAGTTCTAGACACTACAACATAATGGAGACCTGGAGTTAGATTTTAGCCACAAAAAAATTAAAAATTAAACTTTTTATCAAAAAATTGAACCAACGAAAACAGAAACTGAAAAGCGAAGAATAAAATGAAGCTTTTAGTCTTTTCCTAACTAAACTAATGTAAATAACTAATTATGAGTCGGTGTCAAACAAACTATCAACGAAGATCATTAAATTACATTAAATAAATAATAAAAATAACATAACATCAAATACAACGTGAAATTTTCAAGATAAACAATATATTTTATTATTATAAGCCTGAAGTGTCCCACTGCAGGGCAAAGGCCTCCCTACTCTCCTTCCACTTCTCCCTGTCTATTGCTACAAGCGTCCAGTCCTTTTGGAAGGAGTCCAGCTCATCCCGTCATCTCCGTCTGGGCCTGCCGCGTTGATGTCTAAGATAAACAATAACTTTCCAAAAATGCGTTCTCCGCTCAACCACTTGCAACTTGCACGCACTTTGCTTGTTTGTTTGGCGCTGACTCATAATTAGTTATTTACATTAGTTTAGTTAGGAAAAGACTAAAAGCTTCATTTTATTTTTCGCTTTTCTGTTTCTGTTTTCGTCCGTTAAATTTTTTGATAAAAAGTTTTATTTCTGAAAAAGTAAAAAATTATTTGTCTAATAATTATAGCATTAGAATCCTGTCTAAGAAGCTAGCTGAGGATGCAGTTTGTACTCTATAGCCATCACCTGGGTCCACAAATGCCTCTTGGCCAAAATCAAGTACCGCAAAATGTTATTTTTTATTATTCTTTTAAAAATTCACATTCAGGGTTAATCTATATCAGCACTAGATCTCGAGGTTGCGAAGGAATTACACATCAACATCTTCATCAACTCAGCTTAGTCCACTGCTGGACATAGGCCTTTTCCAAATTGCATCACAACATTCGTTCCTCTGCCTTCTGCATCCAGGAACGAATTACACGAATTTGATTAATTAAAGCCACAGACCAGAAAGCCTTTAGACGCCGATTAGCTGGATACCCCCAGTCACCAATGATATGCAGTAGCACTGCATATCATACGCCCAGACGTCACTTCGTCACCGAGCGGCTCCAATCATACCACCGAAATTTTGAGCTGACCAATCACAACGCGCCATCTGTCCCTGTCCCCCGCCAATATTTTACGACTATGTTCTCATGCAAAACTTAGTTTATGCGGCGTCTTGAGGCTTACTGATCAGATTAAAGCTGTCATCATTATCATTGATTATCATGGTTATATCCTTCAAGATAGTTTTCTGCCTCGTTGGTCTAGTGGTTGCAAGCGCGACTGCTGGCCATGGGGTCCTGGGTTCGATTCCCGGGTCGGGCAAAGTGTTATTGGGTTTTTTCACAAAGAAATTCTCAGTAGCAGCCCGGAGTCTGGATTTGTGCCCGGTCAATGGCAATAGACTCGCCCCTATTACATCGGAATATAACATAACTGGCGAAATTTGGGTATACTATTACACCTCTGCCTACCCCTTCGGGGAAATACAGGCGTAATGTTATGTTATGTTAATTTTCTGTAACATACCCTTGAAATGTTAACATAGCAATGACTTTCAGAGTCCGTCAGCTGTGCCGGGTGCTTGAACGACATTGGTGATGCTGACTATGTGTCCACACTCAACCAGGACTGGCATCAAGACTGCTTTCGGTAAGCTGTACATTTAGTTGTTTAATTTAGTAGTTTGATCCGTGTGGTGCCGGACGTAAAGAATTGCACCACCCTATATTTTCTCATGGGTGTCGTAAAAGGCGGCTAAGGGATTCACCAGAGGATGGGCAGCAGCGTTCTCTGAGTATTTACCACCAACCAACTGCGATGGTCAACCCGCCCGTCAAGCATGGCTATTATGGCATATCCCCCTAAACTGCTTGGGGGAGGCCTTTGTTCAGCAGTGGACGTCTTTCGGCTGAAATGATGATGATGATGATAATTTAGTAGTACCTCAATTGTTACAAGTATCAGCATAAGGGAGCTCCCTCACTACGAGCATTCACAGTAGTCACGTGGAATGTAATAAATTGACCAGTACAATCTAACAAAGCAATTAGTATACAGGGTCGTCAGATATAGAGAAGATTTCCCAGGAAATTATTATAGAATAGTTTGATTAGGGTTTTGTATAAATACAGTTTAACTTTGTCCGTTATTAAAATTATATTTCACTCGAAAACATCCAGAATATTCTGAGAAAACTTCATTTATATCTCTCTACCCTTTGTATTTAATTACTTTGTACACATTTTATTGATTCGTTGTGAGAATTTGTTACATTACGCGCGAATGCTGCGCTGAGGGAGCACCTTAAAGCAAAATAAAAGTTTTTTAAATCAAACTTGCCTAATAGGTAATCAACAGTCACTGCCTTAAGAGGCTGACAACACCTAAAAAATCAGACCTCTGCGGTCACTGTCGTTTCGTACAGAACTGAAAGAGAGGCAACGAGCTGAGGGACGTCGGATACGCCGCTCAACTTGAATGAAAATTGACAATTTATTTATTTAATAAAAAACTAAAAGCTTATTTGAAAAACAGAAACAACAAATGTTTAGATTATTGTCTTTCTCAAATCTTTTCTTAATTTTATTTATAATATTTAGTAAACAATAGAGATTGTTTGCTTTAAAGCATGTTTTAAGAGGTTAGTTTACAATTCTTTTGTATCGAGAAAACTTCAAGAAAACGTGTTTTGGGCACAATACAGTTTCAGAAAATACGATCAAGATTAACATATATTTTTTTCACTACCACAAACCGAATAGATACAGCTAAAAATGATTTTAAAAGAAGCCTATTTGGGGTATTTGGCTGTTGTCAGCGTCTTAAGAAGAATGTGACCATATATCTTGTTTTTACCTACTCCGTTATTGAGCTACTTGGACTTTAGTCCCAAACGAGACAATTTTTTTTTTTTTCGACAAAATCAGCCCTTTTCTCCTGGGGCTGCCTCAATTTGAGGACATATACTTGATAGAATATACTTTATTGTACACCATGAAAATAGTAGTAAACAGGAACAACGTATAAATTATGGGTACATGGGCGGTCTTATCGCTAAAAGCGATATCTTCCAGACAACCTTTGGATGGACAAAGAAGACGTAAGATCTAGATAATGGGGGCAGTCCGTGGCGTACTACTGCATGCTAAATAGTCTAGTGAAAAATGTTTACAATTGTCCCATCTTCGTAATTTTGTGTGAGAAAGTGTCATTCATATGAGATTTTGGTTCATGTTTCAAATGTTGGATAGTTTAAACGAATTTTAAATTACCATATACCTAAGTGGTCCAGTGATGCTGTAATATTTATTTAGTACAACAAACACATTATAATGATAAACAGCGAATATTTACATATTTATTTAATTAAAATAACAGGAAAATGGAGAGCGTTCTTTTATCAAACATGTTTATACATAGGTACGACAAAAAACCTAGACTTAGGACATACTACCACCATACGTATTTCTGCCGCCTATGCGAGTATTACTATGTACCAGTGTGAAGGGTACGGATGTCGGTGCGGTATTATAGGATGGCGAAACAAGCTAAAGGCCCACATGATCATCATCATCATCATTTCAGCCGAAAGACGTCCAGTGCTGTACATAGGCCTCCTCCAAAGGGGGGATATGCCATAATCGCCACGCTTGGCAGGCGGGTTGGCGGTCGCAGTTGGTTGATTAAATACTCAGAGAACGCTGCTGCCCATCCTCTGGTGAATCCCTTAGTCGCCTTTTACGACACCCGTGAGAAGAAACAAAAAAAGGCCCATGATGTTAAGCAATACCTTTGCCCATAACAACTTCAATACCACCTAGGCTGTTGCCTAAATGGTACCGCAAGTCGGTTCGCCAAACTGAGACATGAAGGTGGAAAGTCTCATGTGATTGTAATGTCACCGGCACCCGTACCCTTCAGACCGGAACACAGCAACGCAACATCGCTGTTTGGCGGCAGAAGTAGCTACGGTGGTAGTACTTCCCCGGACGAGCTCCTTCTCAAGGAGCTTCTACTACTACTAAGAATGCGTCATGCCATCGCGCCCATCGCTCAGCAAATTGTTAGACACACACACGGAGCAGAGCCACAGTGCTGGTTTTAGCTACAACCGTATTTAGCTGTTTATGTGTTATGTATGTGTGTTGATTTTTTCTTTTTGGCTTAAATCCTTTGCACAATTCAGGGTTTAGCTGGTCACAAGGTCCCAAAAATTAACCGCCTGTAACCGTATAAACCAGTGGTTCCCAAACTTATTTTGTCTACTCGAAAGTCGAGAGTTCAGTCGGTGTCTAAGAGTCCTCCTAGCTAGATGAAATTACAAATCGCCCCCCAAGCCTTTACACAACGCCCCCATTTTTTTTTCTGGGTCTTTTTCCGCCCCCTTTAGGCCTGCAGCGGCCACAGGGGGGCATTATCGCCCACTTTGGGAATGGCTGGTATAAACAAACAACGAATCCAAGATATGATTCCGATGTTTGAATTGTGTACTTCGAACTAACTGAAAGCCAATCTTATGTTGTCCCTGTTGAATATATAACGATGAATAATAATGGATGTAAACCTTTTAGAGCAGGGATTCTCAAAGTGGTCGATATATCAAACTCGGTTTCCCAGGGGTTGATATAAACGAAAACTGATTTTGGGGGTTGATGAGGGCTAAAAATCGATCCCTATTAATTAACTCATGTTCTTATTTAAAGCTTTCAAGATACTGTATAAGTTATGTTACGTGTACCAACTTGTTATCTTTACTTTGCGATTTTAATGTTTATATAAAAAAAAAAAAAAAATTTATATAAACATTGAAATTTTTACGTAATTTGTAATATTAATTATTAATTACACTTGATATTTACTGAATTGCATGTCTATCTTGTTATATTTTGATGAGAAAATGATGTCAAGTTTACTTACTTAACCAACCGAAAAGTTTTTAAATTGGTATTTTGTATCAGTAATAAAAAAAACAAGAGATAGGATTTTTAAAGTATTTGACTATGGGGTCTCTGGTATCAGTTCATTTTGGAAAAACCGTTACAGACCCGTGATACAACCGATTTGTCCTACTGGTAGTATCACGGGGCCGCATTATGGACCATAATGTAGCATAATGGGAAATGTAATGTCCCATGGTACTACTGGTTGTACCACAAGGAAAAGTTATGTTCCACAGTACATACTATTGGTTTGTTTATTTCATTTATTTTATTTTTATTTATTTATTTATTATTCTGAGTTCAAGTTATCTGTGTAGAACCATTTGCCCAAAATAGTTTGTTTGTTTGTTTAGAGGTTCCGCTGAAGTAAGAACACGCTATTACAAAGAGTATAGCAATATAGTGCGCTTTGACGGCTTTTACTGCGATACGTGCTTTTATGTCGGAACGATATGCGCATTTTGCCGTCATAAAAAACCACGCAATGATCCAGAAAATAGGGGTGGGTTACATCTTTATGGCTTCCTTCATTTCGTCCATTTCCCGCCAGTCACTTGTCGCCTATGATGAAAAACAACGAATAAGTACTTTGTTTGGCAGCCTTCCTAAAGGTCAGTCAATGAACCTGAAAATGTCGCGACCAAATAGTATTACGTATTGCTTTGCAGGCTATGTAATATTTTCTTTAGAGCGCTGCGTCGCCGAATCCAAAAAAATATGGTTCGAAAATATTGTTTGGGAAATCTATGTAATTCGGTTAGTAGGTATCTATGATTACTTCGGATCTCGTTTTCTCGGATTCGGTTTGACGAAGCGTTCTAACTAACCACGTTCTAACAATACCACTTGCCAATTATTTTCTTGCTATTCATATTAAATTGAGAATATCTCAGAGAGAAAGGTCATCCAATTTTCTTTTTCATCCTTGACCTCACAATATCGAGTGCCAAGCTTTCGAAATAAAAGCTCTCTGTTATGAAAACATCTTAGATACTTCGGCCATTGATCTGTCTGGCAAACAGCGTACCTGGCACTACTAGGCAAGATCGTTTGTTCCGACGTGTCTTGGGTGTTTATGTAGCATTGGGCTTTTACGGACTTAGGCCTTTTGGGTAATGAAAAAAAAACAATTTCCTCTAGGTTTTGTTATTCAAATTTGTTTAGCTGCTTCATCCAAATGATTACATGAAGAATAAGCCTATTACTGTCCATTGTTCTCAGAATGAGAAGCCATCTTACTGATTATATGAGTGAGATTGAATTATTCCACTTTGGTCCCATCAGTTCATAAGTCTTTATCCATAGTTAAATAACTACCCCCAATCACTGAGGTAATATGTACTACGTACTAGAGAAGACACCTCGAACAAAATGTTTGTAGCACATTTTAGAGCTCCTGCACTCTCACTCGCTTAGCCACGCTCGCCGCGCGCGATCTCCGCAGCCAGCAAGTTGCGCGATATTTTTTGTTCGTAATGTCTACTCTAGTCAATCAACTCAGCCTATCGCAGTCCACTGCTGGACATAGGCCTCTCCCAAGTTGCGCCACAACGCTCGGTCCTCTGCCTTCCGCATCCAGTCCCCCCCAGCCACGTTCTTCAGGTCGTCGGTCCACCTGGCAGGGGGGCGCCCTACGCTGCGTTTGCCGATTCGCGGTCTCCACTCAAGGACTCGTCTGCTCCAACGGCCATCGGTCCTTCGACAGACATGGCCAGCCCACTGCCACTTCAGCTTACTGATCCTACAAGCTATGTCAGTCACTCCGGTTCTTCTCCGGATAATCTCGTTACGGATTTTATCCTTCAAAGAAACTCCAAGCATAGCTCGCTCCATAGCTCGCTGAGCGACTTTAAATTTGTGGACTAGCCCAACTGTCAGTGTCCACGTCTCGGCACCGTAAGTCATGACTGGCAGGACGCACTGGTTGAAGACCTTTGTCTTCAAACTTTGCGGTATAGGCGACGAGAAGACTCGGCGAAGTTTGCCAAATGCTGCCCAGCCCAGACGGATCCTTCTGTTGGCTTCTTTCTCGAAGTTGTGTCTACCAAGCTGAATTACCTGCCCTAGGTAGACGTATTCCGTTACAACTTCGAGTGCCGACCCTTCGACGAATATTGGCCTCGGCATGACATGCATATTGAACATGTATTAGTCTTGTCCAGATTCATGCCGAGACCGACACGTCGAGAGGCTCCGTTTAAGCTGTGCAGCATTTCGCCCAGTTGTTCCAGCGACTCAGCCATTACAACGATGTCATCGGCAAAACGGAGATGTGAGATGTTCTCGCCGTTAACGTTGATACCCTGTCCAGTCCAGTCCAGCGTCTTGAAGACGTCCTCCAACGCGTTAGTGAACAATTTCGGGGATATTACATCCCCTTGTCTCACCCCTCTGCGCAGTTGGATTGGCTTCGTCTTTTGGTCCTGGAGCTGAACAGTCATGGTAGCAGCGTTGTATAGGCATCTCAGCATCTCTATATACCGCTCATCAATGTGACATCGCTGAAGAGCATCCAGAACTGCCCAAGTTTCGATAGAGTCGAAGGCCTTCTCGTAGTCCACGAATGCCATACACAGCGGCTGATTGTACTCTTCAGTCTTCTGTATGATCTGCCGAACAGTATGGATGTGGTCTACGGTGCTGTAGCCTTTTCGAAACCCAGCTTGCTCTGGTGGCTGGAATTCGTCGAGTCTTCCGGCGAGACGATTCGTGATGACCCTCGAGAACAGCTTGTACACATGACTCAGGAGTGAGATGGGTCTGTAGTTCTTCAGAAGGGTTTTATCCCCTTTTTTGAAGAACAGTACCACCGCACTCCCGCTCCATGCCTCCGGTGTAGAGCCTTGTTGGATGACGGAATTAAACAGACTCTGTAGCTCCTTCAGGACCGGAGCCCCGCCTGCTTTTAGGAGTTCAGTAGTAATTCCGTCATCGCCCGGAGCTTTGTTGTTCTTAAGCTGCTCGAGGGCCGCCCTAATCTCGCCCTGGTCAACGTCCGGAAGATCCTCGGTGTAATGGCGCGTGAGCTGGGCTCTTTTGTCGTCATTGCTAGGAACCGCTGGTCTCGCCGTTTTCGTGGAATACAAATGCCCATAGAAGTTTTCGACCTCATCAAGCATCTCGATCTTAGAGGTGACAATTTTGCCATCCGCGGCTTTCAGTTTCATCAGATGGGTCCTCCCTAGCTGCTGAGCGAAAACTTTCGACCCCCTATTTTGCTCAATCGCAGCCTCAACGGCGCGGGTGTTGGAGCGGCGGAGGTCACGTCGCATCAGCTTCCTAATCTGTAGGTTTAAGGACCTATTATCTGATGAAAACGAATGCGCGGCTGACATTTCCCGTCTTTTCCTCATCAGATCGAGAGTCTCAGTCGAAAGCTTGGGCATCTTGCTTCCACGCTGCGGCGGAAAGAATTTTCGAGACAGTTCCTGCAATGTTTTGACTATGGTGTTGGTTTTCTCCTCAATATTGCCAGTGGTTTCCAGCGAGTCGAATCGATTTTGAAGTTCCGCTTGGAACCTTTCGGAGCCCAAACTGGTTTGGAGCGGCGAAGGTCGGAGAGTAGACTTAATCATGCGCGTTCTTTCAGCTCTAAAATTGATATTTAGAGTGCCTCGGATAAGTCGGTGATCGCTTCCGGTGTTGAACCTATTGATCACAGAGACATCTCTAAATATGTGCTTCTTATCCGTCATGATAAAGTCTATCTCGTTCCTTGTCACCTTATCGGGGCTTTTCCAGGTCCATCTTCTTTGGGGCTTCTTCTTAAAGAAGGAGTTCATTAAGAAGAGCCCCTGGGACTCCAAGAAGTTGACCAACATTTGGCCCCTGTGGTTTCTGCGCCCCAAACCGTAAGGTCCGATTTTCGATTCGCCGCGTTCTTGTACTCCCACTTTAGCGTTGAAATCCCCCATAACAACGTTGTAGTGAGCCTTAGCGGTACTATTCATAGCCTTAGCTATGTCTTCGTACATCGCTTCGGCTATATCGTCAGAGTGTGTCGAGGTCGGCGCATATACCTGCACTATTTTCAGCTTGTACCTATCATTTAGCTTTAGTACAAGGTACGCTACCCGTGTCGACACACTACCGATTTCCACAACGTTGTTCACGAGGGCCTTATTGACAAGAAAACCAACACCACCTTGGGAGAGCTGATCACCTTCGTGGAAGTAGAGTAAGTGTCCTGACTCCAGGGTTATCGTGTCCTCCCCCTCTCTACGGACTTCGGATAACCCCAGTATATGCCATTTTATATGACTTAACTCTACTTCAAGCTCGGCGAGGTGATGGTCCAGTCTCAACGTTTGTCCATTATACGCTGCCAGATATAGTCGTCGGTTTTGGTAGCCTGCCGTAACCCGGGGATTCTTCGCACCCCCCGTCCCACCGTTACCGCGACCGCTACCGTAGTCGGGAATAGAGGGACCACCGGGAACTGGGGGCCGTTTTTTTGGTTGTGCGTTCATTGGGATGTATGCCCATAGTCACCACGCTGGGCAGGCGGGTTGGTGACCGCAGTGGGTGATGTTGCACGATGTTAGTGCACAGAAGGACGCTGCTGCCCATCCTCCTGATTTCAACCCTTAGTCGCCTTTTACGACACCCATGGGTAGAGGGGGGGTGGTCTATTCTTTTTATTTGCCGGATACCACACGGCAACTACTACTACTAGTACGTAGTATATATAACCTCAGTGCCCCCAATATTCTTGTTCTTAATTTCTTCATTCACATGCTCAGGTGTTCAGTGTGCGATGCGCAGCTGTCGACGTGGTACTTCGAGAAGGCGGGCCTGCTGTTCTGTCAGAGCGACTATTGGACGCGCTATGGCGAGAGCTGCCAGCAATGTACACAGGTAATATAGGTACATCATAATCTTTCTCGGTAACAAAAAGTGCATAATTTTGTGTGGAAAATTTTCATGTTGCATACAAAGTCAAAGTCATTTTTTTTTTATTTCGAATAAGCATTTACAAGCACTTTCAAAACGTTAATTATGAATCTAGTTGCACGGTTCTAAAAAGTTAGTCCTATGGAGAAGAGCCGGCAAGAAACTCCATGGATATACTCTTTTCAAACAATCAACGGTACAATGATCTGTTACATGATTTTGAAAGAATTGTGTGAAAACAATGTAGGTAAATAACTGAGAATAATTCACTGAAGTGAAGTAATTAATGATTAGGCCTATGTCCAGCAGTGGACGTCTTTCGGCTGAAATGATGATGATGATGAACTAATTAATGATTTTAAGTTTAGGCACGACCACAATAGAAGGTAACCCAGCGATCCCCTTTTCGAAACCAGATTTTTGCAGAATTTGTAGAATTTCAAACACATACTTCGATCGATCTAGTGAGATTACAGATTTCTACCAAAAGCAAACTTCTCTAGAGGCGTCTTAGCCTATGAATTCAGAAACAATTTACTTTCTCTAGTGACTCAGCGAGCCAAAATGTGTCTAGGCCTCAGAAACGAGAGAATCCCAATTGCCTCGATCTATAGTGTCTTGCCAATCGTTGTCTCGAAGCTCCCTAAGATCAGCTTCCACTGTGAATCACCCTGTCGGCCGATCCAGATACAATTTAGTCCTAGATAATCATGAATGATTAAACTATGTTTTTGTCCATATCCAGGTGATAACAGGGCCGGTGATGGCAGCGGGCGAGCACCGTTTCCACCCGGAGTGCTTCGCGTGCGAGGCGTGCGCGGCCCATATAGAGGACGGCGAGCCCTACGCGCTGCTCGAGCGCTCCAACTTATACTGGTGAGTTGTAGGACATTAGTGTGATATACTCACATACAGAAAGAAAGAAAGAAATGTTTATTGGTACGAAACATGGTATATACTGGTGTTACTTAAGGTATAGCTGCATGTTCCGCCAGCCAGCTGGTATACAAAATTAGACATCATATGAATTTATTGTTTTTAGATGGTATCAGGTCCCGTGATGCGGGCGAGCACAGCTTCCACCCAGAGTGGGTTACTGAAATGAGAGTCAATCGACTGCATTTAAATTGAGTAATTATCAGCCCGAATGTCATGTTCCAAGTTGTAGTATGACAACTCGGGACTTTCTACTCGCAAATCCAAAACAATTATTCTGCAAAAATTGTGTTTAGTAACTGCGTACAGTGAACTGATGTCTGTGTAGTCAAATTGTATACAAACAACCACTTAGCATATACCAGTTGTCAAATCTTCCCTTCTGACCGCTAAGCTAAGCTCAGAACTGAAAGCGCACCACTATACGCATTCTACGTAAGTTTTTTTTCGTCTATTGCCATCGTTGGCGTAGTAAACACATTTTTATTTGTCGGCTATAGATGACTGTGGTTTTCAAAAGGTTAACTGCGAAAGAACTACCTACATCTCGTTCCTTATCTATGCTCGAAAAGACTTGGTGACAGTAAGATTTCTGGTCTCCACAGTGGCAGCTGCTACGGCAGCACAGTTCGTTCGGTGTCGCACTCCATCCGCGTCGTGGAAGTGGCTCCGTGCAGTGTGCGCGTCGCGCATACCAATCCCGCCACACTCACTGTTAAAGAGTAAGTCACGGTTTTTGTTAAATATATGTACTTTATAGTTCCATAACCAACAGACACTGCTAGAACTGTCATAATGTGTAGGGTTTTTTAAATTATACAGAGTAAATAAAAAATTGTACCGTTGAAATTAAATTAATAAAAAAAAAACACTAAACTAATAACAAATTGAGATTGTAATTAAAATTGTGTTGTAACTAAAATCTATGTCAATCCAATTTATAATTCATATGATTTCGGAATAGAAATCCTCCCCCAAATCTAATCCCAAATATAATCTCTATAGAAATTATCCTCGGAAGACACAAACATCAGTTTCCTTTGCAACGTAAATATTTTCAAGACTCGTTTTAACTCTGAATTCAACTTTGTTTTCATGTGCTTAAAGTTAAAATATGTATTACATCAATTATTTTATTTGGATTGACACAGACTTTAATCCAATTAATTCATGGTCAGTAAAATATTAACAGATAAATATTTTTATTTTGGCTTTGGTTTTAACTTTTTTTATGATTAATATCGACTACGAAATGTTTTCCAAAATTTTACTGTAATATGTAATTTCATACGATAAAAAAAACGATAAAATTCACTTGTTACTTGCCAAAGCGCTATAACCTCCATCCTTGCCAAAGCGCTATAACCTCCACCCTTGCCAAAGCGCTATAACCTCCACCCTTGCCAAAGCGCTATAACCTCCAACCTTGGCATAGAGCTATAACCTCCGCTCATCATAACCCACTAATACAGTTCTCGGTGCGGGGGCAAGCTGTCCGCGCTGGCTCGCGCGCTGCTGCGGGCCGTGCTGTCCGTCTGCATACAGCTCACCTGCCATAGGTACTGCGGGCTTTGCTTATATGGGTCTATTCAGACGGGCCACGCCACAACCACACCACAGCAACAAAAATATCGCCATGCAGTGGTCTTGTGTGAATGGTCTTGCTGCAGTTGCCGGATCCATTATCCAAATATCGGGATTTAAACTAAATAAAAGCGGGACTGCGGCGAAAAAATCGTGACAGACAAAAAATCCATAACAGTGGTAACAATCCGCAGTCGCACATTGGGGATAGAGCCAATTTTTTCTTCAAAACCACCTAGAGATCACAAATATAAGCCAAATGAGACATTTTTTGGACAGAAAAGTTTGTAATTGAATTCTAAAGAGACTCACGATGCCCGATTTCTGATATTCCATAAATCCAGTGCTCCATAACCCACCAAACCCAACGTAAAGCGGGTTTTACCCTGTTTTGTTATATAAATAGCAAAGAAACGTGCCACGTGCCAGCCCAAAGCTCGATTAAATAACTTATTTTTTATTTTATTTTATTCATATGCATTGTTTATAAAAATAAATAACAACTTAATTTTGCAAATCGGGCTTCGTGAGTCTATTTGGAATTTAATTTTAAACAGTTCTGTGCAAAAATGGTTCAATTTGGTTAATATTTGAGGTCTCTAGGTAGTTTTGAAGTTTTTGTCCCCAATGTGAGTCGCCCGCTCCTCTCGTGCGTTTCTTCCTACGCTTTAATTAATTATTTTTAATACCTACCGCGCCAAATTGGCTACTTAGATGAAAAACCGGGATTTTGGGTGTGCCGCCCAGGTTGCTGGCAGGACGCGTCCTGAGAGGACTGAAAACGATAGTTGTCGTAGCCACTAATTACGTGTGGTTTTGATGTAGTTGCGTTGTAGCCGCTCGGTGGTTGGTCACTTGCGGGCGAGAGCCGCGTGTAGTTGCGTGTTGTTACCACGACGTCGTCGTCGGTATTAGTGACAAAATACATAACCGCGAATCGGCACGATACGAATTTGCAACGCAAAAAACTGCGACGCGAATTGATGCGATTTCGTGCGGCAAGGCGTTTTGCTGGCCATAGTTCGGGTAACCATGCCAATCATTCATATTGGCAGGAATGTGCGACGCGAATTATGTCGCAGGTTTTTGTGAAGCCTTGTGCGAGCTCGTAGATTTCTGCGATGCGATGCCGCATCGTAGTTTTATGTTGCGGCCCATGACTACTCGTTCGCAGCAGCCGTTGAACGCGACAGCGAATTGTCTTCTATGTGAATAGAACCACGCGTCTTCAGTCAATTTTGTGGGCGGCTACTTTAGTGTCCCGTGGCGTGGTTGTGGTAGTGGCACGTCTAAACGGACCCTTATGCATGATGTGTTGTAGCTTGGCTCGTGTGGTGTACACAACTTGCTTCCGAGTGTTGCCTGAACTATTTTCACGTACGTATTTATGTCTTGGCATATGTGTATAAGCATGACGTTGCGTTATAGACAACTTACTTTGTAGTGTTGTTAGTGTGCGGATGTGGAGATATGCAATATTTTATTATATTGTTTTTTTTGTTGTAGTACAGTCAAGCGCATATCGACGGTAACTAAACCAGTATACAATACAATACAAAATTACAAATACTCTTTATTGTACACAAAAAAAGATAAGCAACATATATGTTGCTCATATATGACATATATAAAAGATATGGACAGTCGAGGAAAGAAAAGGTTCGTCACATTAAGGTCTACTTTTGTTTGTACTGGCAGATAACAATAATGACAGTTGTACCTACCACAGAGTACGGATGTATCTCTTTATACTGTGGTTGTACGTACAGTGCCTAAGTGCTAATTCAAGGAACTTATATATCAAGCTGGAAAGCGGACGGCTGACTAAAATTCGGTCCGATGATTGGGGAGCCTTTTGTCTCTTTCTATAGGGTGTCCATACATGCAGGAAAGGGACAGCGGGCTCTCGGTAATACTATCTCAGAAGACCGGGCTCGACCGGTATTTTCTCCCTGATTTTGATTAAAGATTTTGAACCTTATATGAACGGGATATTATTCATTTTTGAAGTTCTTAAATTTCTCCGTACGCATTCTATCTTGGGTAAAAATTCTTTGGCCTAATAATCTCTCGTTCGGAGTTTAAAAAGGTAACATGTACTCGCGACATGTTTAAAGGAATCAATTTGAAAATTGAACCTTTTCGTTCCTCGGCTGTACAATGGGCGGTCTTATCGCTTAAGGCGTTTTCTTCCAGACAACCTAAGGACAAGCTGAGCATGTCTTGTATGAAAGTTACATACTAAGCCAGCTTCGCTTATAATGGTTTAGTTATCATTAATACGCGTTTGACTATATTTGTAGTGGTAGTTAGAGGCATGGTTCCATGTTTTCATACCTCATCTTACACTTCTGGTTTTTAGTGTGTCAACATTGACCATAGACACCTCATACCAGGCGACCGATGTCTGTCAACACATCTGACTAATAGATCTGATACAGGTCGCTACTATTCGCCACTTGAAAACTTGAAATCAGTTTCGACCACTTATGTGAGCCGTAAATACTTCCGCGTTAGTAAATAGCCAATAGCCGCATTGGTAGGGCCAATCGGATTGCAGTACCCCGCTTCCTTGTACCGCAGTTAGTTGACAGAATTTATTGTGCGGTCTATATTCAACATTAGGCGTCTATATGGCTTTAAGGTGCTGCATTGAATTTGCAACCGACCCTTACCAACACACGGCAAATTGCGCGTGCGAGAACAGAGCGGAATCACGCTGTTTTAATGTTTTTTAACATTTTTGCTAATATCTCAGTGAATAAACATGTAAATAAAAATCTGGTACACCATAATCTAGATATGCACAAGATGTATCTTATTCGCAAAAAACAATAGTAAACACCATTGGGATTTCCAAATGCAATGCAAAATAGTGGTAAAACGGACCTTACTTTGGAAAATAAATCTATCGAGCAAATTTGATTGAATCGTGTTTTCCCTACACCAAAATCTAATGAATATAATGAAAAATCAGATATATAAAAATTAGATCTACGTCGTATCCACAAATAAAAATATTTTGATTAGAAAATCCCTATTTTTCTCAATGCCGCCCCTTAAGGAGAATGTAGCAGCCAAGTGGCGCCCCCATCAGTAAAATAATTATTACTCGCTAAATACATCTTATCGAAAATCAGACTTAGGCATACTTACGTGATCATTTTTTTTGTCAGAGCGGGACCTATGGTATTTTTATCATCATAATTTCATTAGAGAGACGTCCACTCCTGGACATAGGCCCCCCCAACTCTCCTTCTTCTCTTCTTTGGTATTTTACTAGTCTGTTTTTATTCAAAAACGGTTTTTACCCCCACTCTTCAAAAAACTAGTCTAATCTCACTACGCCATTACTAAAGAATAGGTAATAATACTAGTATAGAAACGAATCTCTTTTGTACGGACCCCAAATGCCGCCGTATAAATACCTACTTCCCCCTTCAGCTCGCAACGTCCCTCTGTCATCCGCGCGTGCTGCCAGGGCTGTAAAAAAGTAATTTAAATTGTGAAAATATCACTTACTTTTCCTAATTTTTGGGTAAACTAAAAAAAAAGGATCTGGAGTTATTTTCGAGTTACTCTTATACCTACCCAAATACATTGAAATACTTTGGCGCTATGACCGCATCTGACAGCACGCGCGTGCAAGTGTGAGGCAACGCAAGCCCCGACTGTCCGATTCCTTCAAAGGTACGCTAGACGGTAGGCTATTATCGTGGATTTGAACGCGTCTGGGGTGCGAGTTTCGCTTCTAGTCTTCTCTTTTCTTATGCCATTACTAAAGATTAACATACATGTCGAAAATTTCCGACAATCCCCGACGGCTACTACTCTCTGGGAAGACTTTACCTAAATACGCTGGGGATAGCGGTACGGACAGCCTGAAAGCAGGACTGTCCTGCCCAAAGCGGGGCGTATGGTCACTGTATAATGTATACAACGTCACATGTTCGCAGTATCAGCTTGCAATATGGGCCAGCCTGAGAGCATGCTGCAACGCTTCGTGTGAATAAAGCCTTATGGATGTGTATCAGTGAGGAATGAGTCAGGCGCAGTGATTAAGAGGTGCTATTTATAAATAGAGTGCTTACGATAACTCAGTTACGTCCTTCTGATTATATTATTGTTTTTTTGTTTTTATTCATGCAAAAAACGAATTGCTATTTGTAATTGTAGCCTAGCAGTTTTCTTTCCATGCAGGAGGGTCGGGTCTGACTTCAGATTCATGTTCAAATTAGGGCATGCAATACTGGACTAAAATTATACCGGTATTGACGTATTGGACACAAATACCGGAATCTCGGTATTAAATAGGATTTAGAAAAGATATAAAAAAAAATGGAACATTGAACACGTTTACATAAAATATGTGTATGAAAATGAATATTATTTGTGTTTTAATGAAAACGTATTATTCAATCACTTATTAGTTTTATTACAATGCGGGGGGGCCTAGGGCTAGGCCCAGTCCTGCAAAACGCCAGGAGTTGTACTGGTGGTCTTCTGATATAGCGCGCCTGCGAGTTGCGTGTGTGGACTGTGGACGAGCGACGCTGGTGCTTTAGGTACAGAAGGCGGTTCAGGAGGACGCCCCCGCACCCCGGAGGAGGCAGCTATAGAGGAGGAGCTACTTGGCCATTGTGGCGACCAAAGTGGCAGGTTACGACGCCATGCGGTAACTCTTGACGGCAATCCGTGGGTCCATACCTTATGTTTATAGTATGGAGCAAACTTTGCCCGTGGACACCCCCCCTCTATCGCTAAGTCTCCGGCCTGAGTGGCTTGAGGGCATAGCGAGTGCTCTGTTCCCTTCGAGGGCGGAGCACATCCCTCCGCAGAAGTTCCTCGTTACGACGACGACGTACCCAAAGTGACTCGACTCCCGAATAGAATTGAAGGCGAGGGTGTAACGGCTTCAGGCAAAAACACCGCCTCAGGACCAGACGGCATACCTGGCTGAGCATGGGTCTTGGCCCTAAAGGCCCTCGGGCTCCCATTGAGAGGGCTCCATAGCGCATTCTTCAAGCGGGGCCTGTTTCCATGTAGGTAGAAGACTGGCAAGCTGGTCCTACTGCAGCGCCCTGCAGACTCACCTTCTGCATACCACCCCATCGTGTTGTTGAATTAGGTGGACAAGCTCTGAGAAAATAATTGCAGACCGCCTCATCCAGCACATGATTGGGTTGGGGCTGCATCCGGCGGGCTATCAGTTTGGTTTCCGCCGGGGGCGCTCTAACGTGGACGCCATCATGCATGTGAGGGCTCTGGCGGAAGAATTGGTGGCCCGTTCCACAATTTCTGTCCTGTATGAAATACTGTTCTCATCTTTGTGATAATTCGTCTAAATATCAACTGGCGGCTCTCGAGTCGATTGAGAGGCGCGCCAAGAGGTTCGTTGGCAACGATGCGCTGGTCGATGCCAAACTACAAAGTCTCGAGCATCGGCGCAGAGTTGCTAGCCTATCGGTTTTTTATCGGATGCATTTCGGCGAGTGTGCGTTGGAATTGCACAATCTAATTCCCCCAAGCCCTTTCAATTACCGTTATGTGGTAAGATATTCCCTTACGCACGAACCGGTTTGCTAATAGCTTTATCATGCGTACCGCTATAGAGTGGTATTCCTTGCGTCAGTGTTTCCCGAGAAGTATAATCTTGTAGTCTTCAAGGCTCGAGTGAATAGGTTTTAGCTGGGCAAGCGTGAACCGTCGTCGACCGCACTATCGCTTAACATCAGGTGAGGTGGCGGTCAAACACAAGCCCGTTAAGAATTGAAACAAAAACTGCTGTTCCCTAGAAAATCATCGATGTCGCTTGACAAAATGATTGAAATGATCAGCTGTTCTTTTTGCAATTTCAGGGTTGACCCTGTAATAAAAGTTGATCGATAGTATTCCCTGAATAAGCATTTAATAAATTTCCCTGTATAAATTTCTTTACACAATTTATATCTTTATATTTCGCCCTGCTTGTGTTGTTAATGCGTGAAAATAGAAAAATAAAAGTACACTGTCAACGTGAAATCCTGTAAGTTGGCAGCCCTGACTCATTAATTTTTAATGTTGTATTTATTACCTAAATGTGATGTAACTGTATGTACATACACATTACATACATACACATTATAGTTATATTATTTTACACAGCCATACGTCGATAGCTGCAGTCAGTTAGTCATTGTGGTATCCTTATGTCAAATAGCCCATGTAATTGAAATTTTAATATTTTTCAATTATTATTCAAGTGTTTTAAAATGGATTAAATATGGTGACCGTCAATTTAAGGTAAAGTTAGAACTCTATCACTATTGGTGATGGTATTTAATAATATTCGATGTAGTTGTTTTTGTGATAATTATTGTTTCAGAGTAGGTATGTGTTGTTTTGATGACGGTGGCACACGGTAGTCCCTTGTCGCCGTATGCTTTCGCATCAGGTGTTCAGGGTTCAGGGAGATAAGTCTCCGCTGGTACGTGCTTTGCAGGCGTAGCTCAGGGGCACCTGTAGCAAATGCTTAAGATGGCCACCAAGGGGGGGGGGGGGTTCGTACGGTAAAAATACCACACATCTCAAGCCTCACTAGGCCGTTAGTTAGCCTTTAGTTAGCCTTTTGAAGGAATCCTCAAAAACATGAAAAAAATCGTGTTGCTAATAAATAAATAAATCATTCATTTATTTCTCCACCACATAAAGAATCTTTACAGTGTAAACCATTAAAACAAATATTTGCTTAACAATATGTTGCGGAGACTGGAGCCTGTACTAGGTGAACCTGTGTTACAGGTGTCCAGGACTCCCAACTACCCGGACATAGTAAACAAAATCAATATATTATTTTAAAATTTCAGCATTATTCATAAAAATCTTGGTGTCACGGATGTGTACATAATTTATAGTTAATGTAATAATAACAATGAAAGTGAAAGTGTAGTGTAAGGATGTAACAAAATGCATTGTGTAATAAAGGGGAGTGTAGGAGTTGTGTGTGTGTGGGGGGGGGTGGTTTTGTCTGTGTGGGGGTTGTGTGTGGATATGGGGGCCACCCATGATGTTGGAGGTATTGTGTTGTTTTTTTTTTTTTTTTTTTTAATAGTTTTCCGCACAAGACAAGAAGTGCACTTACCACAGAAATTGAGTAGTCTCATCTATTTCTGTGGTACTTTCTTAGTATACATACATGTAACCATTTTACTGGTATTTATATACTTTTATAAATAAACGTGTTTCTAATGTAACAAATAATGACCAAAATCTTGAATATCCTTGATGGACACATTCAACATGTTTGTGGATCAAGGAAAATCATAAAAATCATATTTATATCATAAATGCGGATATATTTTTTTTTTTTCTCCTGATTATAAAGAACACGTTTCTTAATAATACATTACAATCTAGCCTACAAGACTAATAAGTAATTTTAATCTAACTTATTTTTCTACGTTATATATGTTTGATAACTAAGAATAATGTCCATTGCAAATGTAGGGATCAGCTGTTTTGTTTTCGCGATTTCAGTGTCGGACCCACAGTAAAAGTTAAGTTTTTTTTGGTGTATTCACGCGTGAGGAGTTGCGGTGGGCTCGGGGCGCAGACCGTTCTACACAGCCACACACACGTAGGCACAGCTACTGATGATCTGGAGGCGAGAGACCTTGCGCTGTGGTACCACCAGCGTGAGGACCCGCCTGATCGGACCGAGGTCCGCCAGATCCTAGTGGCTGAATGGGAGGAGCGACTTGCGCAACCCAGCGCAGGGCACGCCGCAATAGCGAGGTAAGGCCCGTCATAGAGGAGGGGCCATGGTGCCCACACCTACCGGCTGACGCAGATACTCTCGGGGCACGGTTGGTTAGGGAAGTATCTGTGTCGCATAGGCCGGGAGCCGACGCCTGAGTGTCATCACTGCGGGAGCTGCCCAGAGGACACGGCGCAGCACACACTGACGGTGTGCCCAGCTTGAGCCGCGCAGCGCCGTGACCTCATTACTGCAGTAGGCGGCAGCGATCTCTCGCTTCCGGCCGTGGTTCTGTCTATGGTCGGGACCGAGAGCGCTTGGGAAGGCGTCGTCTCCTTCTGCGAGGATGTAATGCTCGCTAAGGAGGCGGTGGAGAGGGTTCGAGAGGCGATAACCTCTCTTCCCATCCGCAGGAGACGACCTGGGCGTCGTAGGAGGGCGTATGCCGGCTTCCAGCCACCCTAGGTGTGGGCCTGCGGGCGGCGGACTCGGGGTGGCGCGCCGCCCGACCAGTCAAGGCCCGTGACGGTGGCGCGTCGTGTTCCGCGCGCGCCAGTCTAGAAGAGGGTGCGGCCGTTGTGGTTGCTGCACGGGGAGAAGGGGCTCGCCTGCCAATGGCAAACCGGGACCTGCCGGGGATGGTTGGGCGAATACGGGAGTATTTCTCACGCCCCCGGCCAAGGTCGGTAGAGGAACACCGTGGTGGTTTTTAGTCGGTAAGAGTCCGACACTGGCTCCGCCTTCCCCGGGCGGAGTGCGTCCATTAGGATTTCCCCACGAAAAAAAAGAAAGAAAAAAGGCACAGATAACAGCTGTTTTTAATACTTAAAAAATAAAAGTAATTTCCGTGCGATTATTTTTGTACAATGTTACTTGGTTTGATGTAGGTACAGCTCGTGGTTTTTAGGGTTCCGTAGTCCTACAAGGAACCCTTATAGTTTCGTCATGTCCGTCCGTCTGTCCGTCTGTCCGTCTATCCGTCTGTCCGTCTGTCCTAATCCTTTACAGCTTAATAACTTCTACAGTTATAAACATAAGTAAATGAAATTTTGTTAAAAAATGGTTTAGATATAGATCTCAATTTTAAAAGAATAAAAAAATCGTAATTACGTATTTTAGGGGTGGCGCCCATACATGTGAAATGTGGATAAAAAATTTTTTTTCGCTGCATCCCCTCGTGTGGGATATCATTGAATAGGTCTACTAAAATGAAGGTAATGTTTCATACATCACTTTTTTATCAGGTGTACCATCTGCGAAATATAGCCCACCAAACTGGCTTACAATGTGTCGTCCCCCCTGCCATTTCCAAACTATGCAACGTAGAAACTTGTAATCTTCCACGTTGATAGACTTTTATAAAAACTCTCTTTTAAAATTATTTCGAGTATAATGTGATTATAAATTTTTGAGTTATAGTGAGAAAACTGAAAAATACTTAAGACGTCCTAGTTCATAGGTCATTGACCTTAGATAAAAATGATCTTAGCAAATAGTGCTCCTTTAGTTACTTTCTATTTAAAAAAATCACTAAAAGAAACTTTGTGTTATATTAACACTTCTTAAATTTAGCGCTAGGTGGCGCTGTTTGCAAAAACTAAAATAGCAATGATTAATATTCGATTTGATTCGTTTGTAATTAGACCTACTTAAGGAACCCTATAATACTGAGCATAGCCCGACATGCTCTTGGCCGGTTTTTTACTTACTAGTTTTATTAAGTAAATAATCTTGGATACTTAACTTTTTTTTTAACCTACTTACATGTGCAGAACTAGTAATTATATTTTATCAGTAGTTATTTAAAAATCAACATTAAAATGACATGCCATGATTGTTTACTAAATAAGACAAGTATTTGAGTTTAGAATTCGGCATCGTGATGGGTCCACGCATGGACCATACAGCCCATAGATGCCTTTTGTTAAATATAATGCGTACAATAAATTCTGTCAAATAGCTGAGGCAAGCAACCCGATTGGCCCTACCAATGCGGACATTGGCTAACCACTAACACGGGGGTTTTGACGGCTCACATCACCATTCATTATCATTTCAGCCGAAAGACGTCTATTGCTGGACATAGGCCTCCCCCAAGCATCGCCACAACGACGCATCCAGCGATTCCCGCGACCATCACCAGGTCGTCGGTCCACCTTGTCTCAAAAAGCTATCACATTACATTAAAAGGGAGCCTCGATACTCTTCTCCCAAGAGATGAGTGGGACCAAAACAATATGCATGTATTTGGTTGACATTTCGGGAAGTACAAAAGCAGTATTTCCTAACCTACCCACGCTGCGCCTTCCAGTACGCGATCGCCACTCCGCAACTTTACTGCCCCATCGGCTCACATAAGTGGTGGAAACTGATTTGAAGTTTTCAAGTGGCTAATAGTGATGACCTGCATCAGGTCTATGAGACTGATGTGTTGATAAACACCGTACGCCTATTATGAGGCGTCTATAATCGATGCTGGAAACTTTTGTTTCAAAATTAATTAATTAATATATTTTTCCATATTGCAATCTCTGGTACATTGATAACTCTTTTTCGATTGTATTGTATTTTTGTCAGATTAAAATTGTTGGGGGACCTGTATAGCGATTCAGAACCATACGATAACTAGTTGTCGATCGATTCGGTTTGTTATCTCTTTTTCTCTCGTTGCGTGAATCATAAGACGAAACGAGATAACAAACCGAACCGGTCGACAACTGGTTATCGTGTGGTTCTGAATCGCATAGCTGGTGTCCTATAATACAGGCTCCGGCTTAGTTTAGGCACCAGTCTCCCACAAATAAATTCTTTATACCTGTGTAAATGCACAACCTTAAATAGCTCAAATGTATTAGTCTAAGATTTTATTTGTGGAAGAGAAAATAAACGTCTTTATCTTATCTTATTATACGTATCCGGTGTTATCCAATCACTACTCAGCAACTGCGACAAGTTTTAAGCATTGAAATACAGTACGAAGTACATATAGATCGATGGTTTTAAGGCACTTGGACTAGCCTGTTTTGAATGTAGTCTCTTCCACTTTGCTTGGTAATCAGCATTTCTATCTTTTACAGTCCGTATCTTTAGAATTTTCATATTTGGCAAATAATCTTGGCAAATCTTTTTAATGCAAATCGTAATGAATAATTATTAAAAGGTAACATATAATTTTACATACTAAATAACATTTTTTTACTTTATGTGCGGAACTAATAATTATATATCCTCAGTAGACATAAAGAGACCTGCTAAGATTGTTTACTAAATATGAAAAGTCTGAAAAACGGACTTTACTTACAAAATGTTATGACAAGCAAGCATAATTATGCTATATTCGCACCCCGACACATATTTTGTCAACAAGCCGCCATTAGTCTTATTAAAGACTTGGGCACCTGGGGCCTATTTGATGTAACTACTCCGCAAGTCTGCACTCCACATTCCTAACTCTTCATCTAAATTGTGTTTTATGTACAAACATTTTGCAGACTGCTAATTTAAATTTGGAAGAGTGTAGGTAGAGTGAGCATTGAAAAGTGTAGGGCGACTTTTTTATATATTAAAATAATCAGCAATCCCTAGTTTACACTCCACACTCTGCAGTATTTGAAAAGTGAAGAGAACAGAGTGCAGACTTGTAGAGTGCAGACTTGCAGAGTGGTTACATCAAATAGGCCCCTGCTGTATTTTGTTTTGATGATTCTGAAGATTCACCAGAGTCTTCGTCATACTTATCACGAGCCGTCAGTTCTTGTAACACATCCACATTCCAGGATAGATTCATCATGCGGTGTGTTGACTCTTCATATCGGGGACAGGATCCTCGAGATAAACGGTACTCCTGTCAGGAACAGGCCTTTAGATGAGATCGAGAGGGTGCTGGCTAGAGACGCGGTTATACAGGTAATCTATACTTCGGTAAAAAGAGCCGGTTGATGTTTTTTTTTTGAATAATGAACCAATTTCCGACCTAGTGGGAGAAAACTCTTATTTCAATGTTGAAATCCTTGCCCACTTTTGTCCCCATTCACTCCTGCATACCTATTTACCCCGTTTTACCTTATACTAAAACTCATTTGCATATTTCCAGCTAACGATAGAACACAGCCCAGAAACAAACTCAAAACGCACACAAGCAAGCACCACAACACACGCACAGACACAAACACAAACGGACGATGACAAAACCAAACACGACAGATCTCCTGTCGAAAGGAAAATAAACACCAAAGAAGACTGTAACAGACATTCCAATGAGAAGGAGTTGAAGAGAGATGAGGGGAGGAAAGAGAGACTGTTTAAGAGGAAAGGGGGGGAGGATACCGGGAAGTGGGTCAATAAGAGGAGGCAGACACCGTCCTCGCCGCTAATGGGGGATAAGGAGAAGAGTAGCAGTATGTCTAAATTGCTTGATGCGTAAGTACACCATCTTTTAATTTTGCTTGATGCGTAAGTACAACATCTTTTAATTTTGCTTGATGCGAAAGTTTTGACTTGAATAAGTAATTTTTATTTGATTTGATGCAGTCCTTGGACGAATAAAAAAAGGCGGATCGAATCTCGCTAAACAAAAAGTGAAGCACCCATAGTAAGACGACTCGCTTAAAAGTACGGGCTGGCACGCACACATTCACTCCCATAGTAAGACAAAAAGCCGCGATTATGTAACAAATCTCGTGTGACGGTAGTCATTGTCGCAGTATTACAAATTAAATAACAATATGTATCGTGTGTTAAAATTCTGTCGAAATTATGGTGGGTTTAGGAAAAAACTACGTGCTTCAATCTTTTCTTAGCGAGATTCCGTCCGCCATTTTTTATAAAAACCATATGATACACTTGGAGAGAGCACAAAGGTCTCTACTGAAAGTCATGACGTTTAGACGATTCAGATATCCAACTAAACTATTGTACGAAAATTGCCAATTGCTATCAGTGAGGCGATTGTATTTATTTCAAATAGTGATTAAACAGCATAGAATCACTCCGTATAATGAGGTTGAGTATAATAAAAAGCGTATTATACCAGACGTCTGCTTACCTCCCAATTTCTGCACAGCTGCTGCTAGGCGGCAACAGAGTTTTAGGTCTCCCTACTTATATGACAAAATAAATAAAATAACAAACATACATCCTCTCTTAGGTCGTGAAACCAAAACTATTATTAAGAATTGGCTATTGGAACTAGATTATGAACAAACAGAAATGTTATTGCTTTCTGCGCCCATGTGTATTCACTCCACATTCATACTCACACTCACCCACACCACACCTACACGAACACCGCTCACACACTCACACAAACAACACATAGTCCACATCACAAATAAATTATGTAAACTGTACCTAAGTATTACTCACTATTTGTGTTAAACTAATGGGAGAAGACACTGACTTCTGTAACACAGGTTTGTACCTAGCTCAGAAGTCAGGGACTTTACAGATATTTGATGTAAAACTTTTTGTGAATAAAAAATTTATTTATTCGTCCGAGATGCAGTCTTTATTTAAACTGGAGAAATCGTAACGCTAAAGTTATCTCTAAAGGGTTATTTTCAAATCCAGGTTAAATTAAATTATTAACATGTATGCCACTTAACACATTCGTGACTTCCAGTTATTCTTCTTCATGCGTGTCAATGGTTCACACTTTTTCATATACAACTTGTATCAGAAATGCGTGGTCATATTTGAAGAGCTTATTCAGGGGATGCTATCGAACAACTTTTACTATGGGACCAACCCTGAAATCGCGAAAAAAATATCAGCTGATCCTTACATTTTGTCGAGCGACATCGATGATTTAGTAGGGAACAGCTGATATTTATTTCGCGATTTCATGGTTGGTCCCATAGTAAAAGTTGTTCTATGCTATGCTCTGAATGAGCTCCTAAAATATGAGCACGCATTTCTGATACACGTTGTATAATATTTACAGTTACTTTAATAACACGTTGTAGAAGTTTCTTCTAGTCAGTTTTGTGGTTTAATAAAAATCAAGAACCGAATATACTAATAATAAATACTAATACTAATAAATACTTTTGGGACATTTTTACACAACACCATCTAGTCCCAAACTAAGCAGAACTTGTGCTATGGGTACTAGACAATATATTACTTATATACTTTTTTTTAAATACATACTTATAATACATAAGCAACACCCAGACCAACACAAACACTTTATTTGTGTCCTGTGGGAATCGAACCCACGACCTCGTTATCAGCAGTCCGACACTCGAACCACTAGACCACAGAGGTCTAGGTCTAAGTATACATATACTTTTTTTTGTTGTAAATACATACTTTTAGTATATAAGCAACACCCAGACCAACACAAACACTTATGTTCGTCACACAAATATTTGTGCCCTGTGGGAATCGAACCCACAACCTCGTTATCAGCAGTCCGACACTCGAAACACTAGACCACAGAGGTCTAGGTATAAGTATACAAGGTGTTGATCTGTAATCGTGCCATATTTCTAGATCTGATGATAAATAATGTGCTTAGTCACCTAAAAATACTTGAAAAATTCTACGATTATTTAATACCTAAATTTTCACTTAGAAACATAGCGAGGGTTCGAGAAAAAATCCCGAACGACTCGGAAAATAAGTCATCGGCGGCATTGTCAAAGGGTGGATATTACCTGCAAATTGTTTTGGTGGTGTCGCACGCATCGTTTTTGTGTTGCACGTGACACACGGGGGGAATTTGTTTGTTTACAAATAGGTAATTAACAAAAAAAAATTTTTTTTTAGGTATTGATTTTTTTACTGATTCGTGTTCAGTATCAGTGGTATAGTCACCTCCTTAAATATGGCACGAATGCAGAGGAACATGTTGTATAGGTGTATAGCAACCCTCATTCAATGAATACTGTGTTTTATATTCCAGTGTGGATGGTGAAGAGCCAAGCGGTGTGCTATGTGACCTGAGTCGCGCTCGCTCGTTCAGGGCCGAGCCGGCTCCTGGGCAGAAGGTGTTCCGAGCCAGCGATTTGTTGCAGGTGAGAATAGCTTGTTCCGTGTGGTGCCGGAAATAAAGAATTGCACCATCCTATCTCTTCTCATGGGTGTCGTAAAAGGCGACTAAGGGATTCACCAGAGGATGGGCAGCAGTGTCTCTGAGTATTTAACCAACCAACTGCCATCGCCAACCCGCCTACCAAGCGTGGCGATTATGGCATATTCCCCCAAAAATTGGGGGAGGCCTATCTCCAGCAGTGGACGTCTTTCGGCTGAAATGATGATGATGAGAATATCTTGAATAAAAAACTATTGATGTATAGAAAAAAGAGCTTCGCGTAGCTGTTTCGTTAAGACTTTGCCAATCACATTTTGCCTTCACTGAATTCTTTGAACGAGTATACAGGGTGTCTTAATGTGGTATTGCGATAGGACAACCTGTATACAATGCTCTCTGAGCAGAACTGTAGACAAAAGAAAACAAAAATAACCTTAAAACAAACTCGGTTTTTGATTATCTGTTTGGTAATCAAAACCTGATTTTTTATATTTATTTGGTAAAGACTTGTAGGGAATTGTAACGTAGATAAACACAGCTACACATCCATACTAATATTATAAATGCGAAAGTAACTTTGTCGGTCTGTCCGTTTGTTTGTTACGTTTTCACGCCTAAGCCGCTGAACCGATGAAACTTAGCACAGAGATAGTCTTGAACCCGGGAAAGAATATATGCTGCGTTTTATCCCGGGAAGATAAAAAGTTGCCGAGGGATGCCGGTTAAATGCCAAAGCAATCTTTTGTACGACAACTACTCGACATGATATGTACCATGTAATAAATAAATAAATATCTTTTGGTACATTTTTTACACAGCACCATCTAGTCCCAAACTAAGCAGAGCTTGTGCTATGGGTACTAGACAATGGATATAATACTTATATACATTTTTTTGTAAATACATACTTATAATACATAACCTCAACCAAGGTGTCATAAATGTACATAGAGGCTACTTTTTATCTTGGGTAGATAAACAGTTCCCTAGGGCTGCGCGATAAACGACAAGAAATTATTTGACGACCACCACTTGGCAAAATTTGTACCAGGGAGTCATAAACGTACATATATTGGTGAATGGATACGCGAGAAACGACATCCATGCAGGCGAAGGCGCGGGCGCCCTCTAGTATAGACTGGGTGTCAGGGAAACGTTTCCGAAAACGAAGATAGGTCATACTGCTGGAGATTACTGATACGAAACCACAAAAAAAGCGATTCTTTTTTTAGATTTTTTCATATTCTTTTAAGCATTTTTCATACATAACCAGCTTTGGCCAGTTAATTAAAACTGATTTGCAAAAAACACCATTTATTTACTTAATTTATTAAATTTCGTTCGCAATGTAATTCAAATAAAATATGAGCTGGCGCTAGAGGTGAACGACATCCGCTCGCATACGCAGTCCGTTTCGTAGCGAGCGTACCTAATTATTCTATTCTACGCTACCTACCTAGGTTAGGTACGGGCGGCATTGATCCCGAGTTTTGTACGCTTTACATTGCGGGTTTGCAAAATACCAAATCACTAAAACAATGAGTATAAGGCTAATGGTTATTGGTATTCGATTGTGTTTAGGTAGTACAATAGTAGCCTTTCAGGTTCGGGAGCGTTTCCCTGACACCCAGTATTTAAAAAAATTGCCAATATTAGTCCTATGTCTACACTTTATTGTATCTTCAGGGCGAACTCCTGGGCTCGGGTTTCTTCGGCGAGGTATACAAGGTAACACACCGGGATACCAATGAAGTGATGGTGTTAAAACAACTGTACCGCGTCGATGAAGATGCACAGAGGAACTTCCTCAAAGAGGTAAGCAATATTATAGGTTGACACTATACAGGCTGTTTCTGAAATCGAATTAATCCTACAAACTACGCAATCTACTGCTGGTAAGGTTTACTCAGTATTTAAAAGAAATGCTTTATTGTACGGGTCAACCACCGTACAACACCGTACGTAACTGCAGCACCGCATTGTTTGGTTCGATCATTTTACTGCAAAATATTTAGTAGGTCAATTCACCGTGTGACGTCATATCGTGCGCGTGACTCAAATCCTATCCTTTTCACCTCATTATTAAATGTCTTTCAATTGTGTATCTAGCTATTTTTATTATCTTTCAAACGAGTTTATTTTTATCTCACCCCAACCCCGTACATTGGTCCTTCGAGCCGGATCGTAATGTTTAAGAGTTTTGAAAAAAAGAAGTTCTAAAACATCTTCAATGCTTTTAAAAGAATAAAAAATTACATAATCTAACCGTTCCTTTTTGCTGTTTGTTAATACAGGTAGCCGTACTCCGTTCTTTGAAACACCCAAACGTATTACGCTTCGTGGGCGTACTGTACAAAGACAAGCGACTACATCTCGTCACAGAGTACGTCGCCGGTGGCACGTTGTATCAACTAATACAGGTAACATGTTATTATATTATACAACGTTACTTTTTGCTAACGCAATTTGAGAAACAAGTTTTTTCAGAATCACCAGGAGAATCGATTGCGATAGTTGTTATACCATGTTACATTTTACCACAAAAATAATTTGGTTATTATGGTTAAATTCAGTACATCAGTGGATCGTGCCTAGTTCCTTAAGCTCCAGGAAGTTCGGCTCAATTAGTTTCCGTGAAACAGGTAGTCCCTGCACGACATTTTCCTTCCATTTAACTTACTGAACTGAACTTACAGTGAATATAAAAGCATGTAATTTTGTGATTTAGAAAAAAAATACATCCCAATCGATTCTCCTCGTGATTCTGAACAGTTTCTCAAACTGCGTTAACAAAAAGTAACGTTGTATACCGCGTATAACGGGTTGAATAGGGATGCAGGTCGGAATAGGGACAAATGCGGTCCAGGATTTCAACATTGAAATAGTTTTTATTTTTATTTTTTATTGGTAAATCGTCTGCTTTATTTATATTACAATCTAGCCTTAAGACTAATAATTAATTTAATGTTAACTTAAATTTCTAAGCAATTAAAATTCTAAGAATGCGTCCTATAACACTTTACTTAGTTTCTAATTAAGAATAAGACACTTTGTTCATGTGTTCTTTATAGCACTTATTGTTTAACTACTAATAAACTAACTCGAAGGGTTTTAACCTTTTGAGTCTTCTTGTTAAATCCGTGTCGTCGAGGAGCTGTATTGCCTCGATGTTCTTGTGATGATGAAGCCTATGTTCATGAGCTTCTGCGTATTTTTTGATAATTATGTTCACGAAGTCCATTTCTAGAACCCGGTGGAGATTTCTAATATACCGGGGAGAATTTGAAATAGATGTTTATCAAATTATGGCAGAACATTTTTGAAGTCTTTGTGGGCAACAAACTATCTTATTTCAATGTTAACAATTCTTGCCCACTTTTGTCCCTATTCAATCCTGCATCCTTAGTTAACACTGTACAAACGGCACAAACGTATTACGCTTCGTGGGCGTACTATACAAGGACAAGCGACTATATCTACACTGAGTACCACATGAATCAAAATCCAAACAGAAGCCAAGCTAGCCGCTGTGGTACACTCAAACATAGCGCGGCGATGTGTGCGTGCATTCACCGACGGGTTCATGTACGCTCCGCTGTGGTAAAAACTGACATGGCTCAGCTTGGTTTCTGTATGGATTTTTATTCATGTGCCGAGTACGTCGCCGACGTAACGTGTTATGCAACACAAATTGTATATAGGTACAGTCACGAATACGATCCTTCTCGGTGATATATTTTGTCGACAAAGTCCCTTGAACAAATCCTGCTACATTACACGTACAGTCAACAAATTGGAATAATGACCCACGATAAGCTTAATATCCTACAGACATTAAATACAATTAGGTTGAATTTTGCTTAAACAGATATTTCCCTGGCAACAGACTTGCTGTCAATTTTTTTAGCAAGTGACAGTGACAGTTTTCCAATAAAATATTTAAAATGTCCTAAGTGCAGCATAGAAGAAAACCTTATTGTTTTGACGATTTCAAACGAATTATCAGCTGAGTGGGTCATGATTCCGATTTGTTGACTGTACCTACGGCTGCCGTCGAACACTGGGCGCAAGCGATTTTAGCCTTAGTGGTGGTGCACCGGAAAGTTTGCTGATAGTACTATCCAGAGTCTTTGTCTTTTGAATGATTGCACTGTAAGTTATCATACCCATTCATTTGAACGGTGTATTGTAGGGCCTATATTAAGAACCTGATGTTAATGGGGTAATAAATTATGTTACAGTACGCGCGATCTATCTTGGCCGAAGTGAAGTTATCACAAAATCGTCCTAGTAATAATTTTATGGGTGTCAGTTGAAGGCGGGAGGCGTGGAAACCTGCGCAGTGCCTTACTTCACTCCGGCCAAGTTAAATTGCGCTTACCTTACTTCTTCTATCGTGTCGATATGAGCTACATAATGATAAATAGCTCATGCCGTGGGGAAAAGATTAGCCATTCAGCAGGTTCGTAGCGGGGCTGACTGCCCAGGATGCGCCGGACGATCAATTATATATCGACATTCGTGGAGGCTCTCTTAATGCACCCAAATGTATCTCTTAATATACTGTACGAATATGTATACATTATTTCCAGGACAAAACAGTTCAGCTGAGCTGGCGCGACCGAGCTCGCTTAGCTCGCGACGTATCCGCCGGCGTGGGGTACCTGCACCGCATGAACGTCATACACAGAGACCTCAACTCGCACAACTGTCTCGTCAGAGAGGTGAGGTACACACATACACGTTAAGCATACATATACACACAATGACAGAGACGAGAGAACATTTTCTTTCGATTCAAATGTAAATAAACCTAATTGCACTTTTGAAACGTCAGGCCCTAGTTGCACGGCTCCAAATTGTGGGTCCTATGGAGAAGAACCGGCAAGAAACTCCATGGATATACTCTTTTTATAATAGGTTATTGTTTATTACATCAAATTCATTCAAATAATGTGAGTATAATGTAGGTTAATGACAGAAATAAACAAGAGTTTAAAAGTGAAAATACTGTCTTTAGAAATAAACCTAAAAAGAGTTGCCATAGTATACTGGGTGTTAGGGAAACGCTTCCGAAAACGAAGATAGGTGATAGTGCTGGTGATTACTGATACGAAACCACAAAAAAATGCGATTCTTTTTTTATTTAGTTTTTTGCATTTTTCATACAGCTTTAAGCAGTTAAATAAAACTGATTTGCAAAAAAACCCCATTTATTTACGTACTACTGCGAACTAATCGCAATGTTATTCAAATAAAATATCAGCTGGCGTTAGGGGTGAACGACATCCGCTCGCATACGCAGTCCGTGCGTAGCGAGCGTAGGTAGGTTAGGTACGCGCGGCATTAATCCCGAGTTTTGCACGGTTTACATTGTAGGTTTGTAAAATACCAAATCACCAAAACAATGAGTATAAGGCTAATGGTTATTGGTATTCGATTGTGTTTAGGTAGTATACTAATAGCCTTTCAGTTTCGGGAGCGTTTCCCTGACACCCAGTATAGGAGCTGACCTGTCTCGACAGTCGGCTCGGATTGAAAGCAAACATCAACATTCTACAGTTTGTTTTTATTTGTACGAGCACAGGACAAAACTGTGATAGTGGCGGACTTCGGTCTAGCGCGCATCGTACAGCGCACGGCCAGCAGCTCGCTGGAGCGGCGCCACGCGCACAACACGCTCCGGCGGAAGAGATACACTGTGAGTACACACCACAGACTAGTAAGCCTCTAGACGCTGATTAGCTGGACACCCCCGGTCACAACGCGTATGCTCCACCACTGCATATCATACGTCCTTCCGCCAATCGGAACGTCACTCAGTCAGCGAGCGGCACCAATCATAAGGAATCATACCACCGAACTTTTGAGCCGGCCAATCATAACGCGCCGTCCGCCCCCCTGACCCCACCAACGTTTTACGACTGCGTTCGAATACAAAACTTTGTTTATGCGGAGTCTTGAAGCTTACTGGTCTGTGGTACACACTGACATTTTACACTCTAAATGAGCCTCATTTAAGGCCAGCGCACTCCTGGGACGGCAGGGCAGGGGATTTTAAGATTTAAAACGCTAGATTTGTGCCGTCGCGTCCCGTCGCATGCCGTTGTATGCCTTGGCGTCCTTCAGCATGCCTCCTGTTCACATAAATCGACAAAATGTAGAGAACACCTGATTATTGAAGTAAAACTTCTTTACACACGCTTGACTTGGGGAGTAACGGCCAAAATCAATATCCAATCTATCCACGATTTACCCTACCAGAGATAGTAATTTGACATATTTTGTATGGAGTTTATGTCAAATTCATATCTCTAGTAGGGCAAATCGTGGATAGATTGTATATTAATTTTGGAGGTAAGTTGGTGAATGCGTTACGAAAAGTTTGATCGGGCGAGGAAGTTGAGAGGGAGATATAAGTTAGTGAAGATAGAAAGAGAGATTTACGTTTCGTATATTACTTTTGGGGCAAGAGAGAGAGAGGTGCGAGCACACCCGTTTTTATTTAATTTTTTTGCGATTTCATGGTTGTTCCCATACTAGAAATTGTTCATACTGATGAGTACAATGACCCCGTAAGAGAATTCAGTTATTTCAATAACACGTTGTATATTTTTAACACGCTTTTATTAGGTCGACCTGTATGTAACTAACTATGTAATGGAATCTAAGGTAACTAATTTAACCATCTTCCAAAGGTCGTCGCGTGATGAAAATTGGCAGCTGTATGTAGTTCTGATGACAATACAATAATATGGTACTGTCGAACTGATCTGATGATGGAGCCGGAAGATATGAACTAGAACTTCAGGATGGAAAATCGTATCATAGCTGTTTTGAATTTCTTAGAAAAGTCTTGTAATGAACTTTGACCACGATTAGGTTTCAAGGTCTGATGATGAAGTCGAAAGATAGGCACTGGCATTCCATGATGGAATATCGTATCATAGTCGTGTTTGCACTTGTGAGAAAGGCCACGTAATGGACTTTGAACAATAATTGGTAATCAGGTGAATGGGGCACTACACACCTTCATGAACAGCCGCAAAGTGTCGGAAAAGGCACGGCTGGCTGTTCATGGGGGAGTGTTAGTGCCTACACTTATGTATGGTAGTGAAAGTTGGGTATGGCAGAAGAAACATGAAAGCAGAATAAATGCAGTAGAAATGAGAGCTTTGAGAAGTATGTGTGGTGTAACTTTGAGAGATAAAGTAAGGAATAACGTGATAAGGGAGCGTTGTGGAGTAAAAGAAGATGTAGTGACAAAGATTGAGAAAGGTATGTTAAGATGGTTTGGACATATAGAGAGGATGGACGAGAGGAGATTGACGAAACAAGTATACGAAGCGAGTGTGGATGGAAGAGTTGGAAGGGGACGACCTCGGCGAACGTATCGCGATCAAATCGCGGACGTTCTCAAAAAATGCCAGGTTAAGAGTTCTCTAAACCGACGAGCATGCATGACGAGGTTAATGGACGTAGATGAAGCGAAAGAGGTGTGTCAGGATCGTAGCAGGTGGAAATCCATAGTCTCTGCCTACCCCAATGGGAAACAGGCGTGATAATATGTGTGTATGTATGTATGAATAGGGCAGAAGCGTGTTAACTAGTGTTTTTTAAACTATTAATTTATTTCACATACAAGTATACCTTTCGATACACTTTTTGACATACCTACCTTAATATCAACACACAATCTTTCACTACTGATAAAATCTTAGTCTCAATTTGACAATTACACTATTTCACTACACACTATTTTCATTATAATTATATCTACCTATAATATGTACCTACAATAGATATACTTAAGTATGTTTTAGAGGCTGGAAAATGCACACATGTATGTATAGTCAACAAATCGGAATCATGACCCACTCAGCCGATAATTCGTATTAAATTGTCAAAACAGTAAAATTTTCTTCTTATTAGCATCGTGCTGCACTTAGGACATTTTGAATATTAAGGAAACTGCGTTAAGACGCTGACAACAGCCAAATACCCCAAATAGGCTTCTTTTAAAAACATTTTTAGCTGTATCTATTCAGTTTGTGGCAGTGAAAAAAATATGTCAATCTTGATCGTATTTTCTGAAACTGTATTGTGCCCAAAACACGTTTTCTTGAAGTTTTCTCGATAGAAAAGAATTGTAAACTAACCTCTTAAAACATGCTTTAAAGCAAACAATCTCTATTATTTACTAAATATTATAAATAAAATTAAGAAAACATTTAGGAAAGACAATAATCTAAACATTTGTTGTTTCTGTTTTTCAAATAAGCTTTTAGTTTTTTATTAACAAAAAAAAATGTTAATTTTCATTCAAGTTGAGCGGAGTATTCGACGTCCCTCGGCTCGTTGCCTCTCTTTCAGTTCTGTACGAAACGACAGTGACCGTAGAGGTCTGATTTTTTAGGTGTTGTCAGCCTCTTAATACGGGTCAGAGGTCTATGTAATTCTGAGCTTTAATAATTGGATTTAAAGTTACGTTTTTGATAAAGCTAGAATTATGTTTTGAATTTCGAATTAACTGTCGTTCCGCATAGTTTACCTATAAAAAAGAAGTAAAAATTTTTTTTTTTCAAAAACCTATATGTACTAACTCTTTCAATTCCAGAAGAATATTAATCAAATTAAAAGAAATTGGTAAACTAACTGTCACTGCCCAAGAAAAATTTATAACAAGTTTGTTGCCAGGGAAATATCTGTAAGCGAAACTCGACCTAATTGTATTAGAATGTTTGTAGAAAATCAAGCTTATGGTGGGTCATGATTCCGGGTCGAGTGTACCTTTCATCGTGTCACATTGGTAGAAATATAGTTTATGCAGTCAAGTGGAAAAGTAAGTCTATGTTGACTATCAGATTGTGAAAGAGCCCTTGTCTGGTACCCATAACACAAGTTAAATATTAACATGGGTACCAGAGTTTATCCTAACCATAGATACATTGTTTATAGACTACCATAATAGATGGATTTCCTGTATACACATTTTTGTGAAATAAATTATGATTTATTTATTTATTTGTGGCACAGGTAGTGGGCAACCCGTACTGGATGGCTCCTGAGATGATGAACGGCAACATTTACGATGAGAAGGTCGACGTGTTCTCCTTTGGCATCATACTGTGTGAGGTGAGTGTTGATAAATATCTGAATAAGCTAAATAAATAATAAATTAACGACCTCTCTTAGAATTAACCTGGCGCCTTCTATGAGACGCCACGCCTCTAGTTTTTTTTTTTTTAGTTTTCTTGTTTTAAGTCGCAAGGTGTACGCCGGCAGACTGCATTTGGGAAAAAAATTATACTAACTTAAATTAACTTTTTTTTAATCAACATCGGTGAACATTCGTATTTTTTAACCGACGAAAAAAAGGAGGAGGTTCTCAATTCGACGCGTATATTTTTTTTTTTTTTTTTTTTTTTTTTTTTTTTTTTTTTTTTTTATGTATGACCACGCATAACTTTTTACAGAGTGGTCCGATTTTGATGATTCTTTTTTTAATGGATAGGGTATATCTCGAAGTTGGTCCCATTTAAATTTCAAAATCAAAATCCACCCCTAAGGGTATTAAAACAGGGGATGAGTGTTTGTTCACCCACTGAATTCTTACCTGTTAACCGATTCTGTTGAAACTTGACACACATAAATATAGTTCTAGACACTACGACATAATGGAGACCTGGAGTTAGATTTTAACCACAAAAAAATGAAAAATAAAACTTTTTAACAAAAAATTGAACCGACGAAAACAGAAACTGAAAAGCGAAAAATAACTAATTATGAGTCGGCGCCAAACAACCGATCAACGAAGATCATTAAATTACTTTAAATAAATAATAAAAACAACGTCACATCATATACAACGTGAAATTTTCAACGATAAACAATAACTTTCCAAAAATGCGTTCTCCGCTCGGCCACTTGCAACTTGCACGCACTTTGCTTGTTAAAAGTTCGTTTGGCGCCGACTCATAATTAGTTATTTTTCGCTTTTCAGTTTCTGTTTTCGTCGGTTCAATTTTTTGTTAAAAAGTTTTATTATTTATAATAGTGCCACCATCCAACCACCAACAAATGAAATTACTATTAGTTATTTTTTTATATTTTCTTTTTCTTAGTTTTAATAGGAGAATGTTTATAGGTTTTCTTTTGTTTTTACTAACACTATATGGATCTACTTGTGATCTGAAATAAATATTTTATTATTATTATTTGTATATTTTTAATATATCTCGCCATATCTTCCGTGGAGAAGAAATCCGGACCTTTGGAAGGCTTGCCAGAAGACACAGGTCCAGCTCGCAGTCGCCCCTTTGAGAAATTTAATCTAAGATGGGATGGGGCACCAACTGGGAACAGTCCACAGCTGCACTATAGGAGTAAAGCCATATTCCGTCCCGGGGAGGTGCAGAACTATTGCAAAATATGGGAACTAATATTGTTTGAGCTATGGGAAGAGGTGTTTGATGGGTTTAATTCCTTTGGCCGGAAGAAAATGGCGTTTGCCGGTTTTTTATTATACTCTCGGTTCCATTACGCCTTCGGCTCGGGCTACAATCCAGCCTCGAGTATACTGGCTAACTTAGCTCACTTGTGTCATAATTTACTATTCTAGTTTTGTCCGCCATTGGAATTCCGCAACTAAATCCTTGATAAAACTTGTTCGTGTTGTAGATAATCGGGCGCGTGTCGGCGGACCCGGACTTCCTGCCGCGCCGCTCGGACTTCGGGCTGAACGAGCCGCTGTTCCACGACAAGTTCTGTCGCGCGGACAACTGCCCCGAGCCCTTCTACCGCATCGCCTTCCTCGCCTGCCATCTGGACCCCGACACGAGGTACTAAAACAAACCCTTTTACTCGCAAAACCTCCAAATCTCAATATATTTAGCGGTCTCAAAACGGTTTAAATTTTATAATAAAACAAAGTTTAACCGGATTAAATCGCGTATACTATTTAAATTGGTTTCCCTGACGTTTCGAAATCTTTGCAGCATTTCGTGGTCGCAGGTAGACTAAGATGACAATCGTCTTTACAGATATTTCTAAAAAAAAAAAACATTAAAATTTTGTTAAAAAGTTTAAATTTTTAATTTAAACAGAGACGAGCTAGGTTTAGAGTCTAGATTTCTTTCAAATTTTTTATTTATTCTAATATTCATTAATCTATATTTAGTATTATATCCAGGCATCTTACTGTACTCAGTCACTATTCGTGAAGACCTTTTATTGGCAGACTGTATCTTATTTAACATTGTTATACTAAAGTAATTGCTGTTGGTCTTCCAAATGATAAATAAAATTCATGTGGCTAAAATCTACTAATTCCATAATTTTAATTTACATTTCAAATACTTACTCTGTCTCTATCATCAGACCCTCGATGACACTCATAAAACAGCTAGGTCTAAAGTACTCATCATCATCATCATTTCAGCCGAAAGACGTCCACTGCTGGACATAGGCCTCCTCCAAGCATATGTTGGGGGGATATGCCATAATCGCCACGCTTGGCAGGCGGGTTAGGATCGCAGCTGGTTGTTTAAATACTCAGAGAACGCCGCTGCCCATCCTCTGGTGAATCCCTTAGTCGCCTTTTACGACACCCCTGAGAAGATATAAGTTCTCATCAAGATGAATAAAATAAGCCCAAACACGAAGTATCAGCTTTAAACTATTGAGAAGTTCCCTCGACTGTCTTCAACTCTATCATTAGATTAAATCCAGGTCTCCATTATGTTGTAGTGTCATAAGAACTACATTAACGTGTGCCAAGATTCAACAGAATCAGTTAACAAGGAAGAATTCAGTGGGTGAACAAGCAATCATCCCCTGTTTTCCTACCCTTAGGGGTGGATTGTAATTTCCAACCAACTTCCGAGATATACCCTATCCATAACAAAAAGAATCATCAAAATCGGACTACTCTGTAAAAAGTTATGTGTGGTCATACATAAAAAAAATACGCTTCGAATTGAGAACCCCCTCTTTTTTTTGGTCGGTTAAAAAATAAATACTAAATTGATCTGGACGTTTTGTGATTTGTATGTTTTAAGACCTTGTGATATTATGAGATTTAGACGTTCTGCTACTAAATGACACATACAATTGAGTCATATAGATGCAAAGGCAGCATCATCCAATTTTTTATGATAGCAACTTTAAATGCAGTCTGATAGTGTAAAATCAGCTTAATTGGTTGAGTTATTTAGTTTTCAGTAAAAGTGGCGATATACCGTTAAAATCTTACTGTGGGTTTGCACCAAAAAACATTTAACATGTAATGTCTCGAAACTTGTCATATGAAACTAATGTCACAACTTGTTTTGTTGATTGTTACGTTTGCACTGCAGAAAACTGGGTAAATTCTTTGACAGATTTCAAAATTTGTTGTTGGCTGTGTTTGCACTGACTAACAACTTATACATTGACATGTTTATCTATAGATTTGTCACGGCTGACGTTCGCACTGATGCTTAATCATGTCTCATAACTTGCATAAATCTCGTTTTTTGTGTTTTCCAATGAAGTCGGTAAATATGTATGGCCGAAAGCAGACACTTTATATTATCTGTGCTTTGAAGTTTATCGAACTATGACAATGATTTCCACAGATCTATTAATGATTTCCATGTTTGTGAAATACGACCTAAATGACATCTTTCGATGAGTTGCATGATTTGTCTCGAGACATTTTGATTCGAAATTTATTGTGAAACATGTCAATAGACTATGAAATGTCATACATGTTTCGTTTCAACAAGTTGTGTGATAATGCGAACGCGATTCGATACATTGACAGAAAATTGACTTTTCAACATGTTTTTATGTGAATGTTTCGTCAGTGCAAACTCACAGTTAGGTTTGTAGCAAAAACAGCATTATCCCTTGAGTAATGCCAAAAACTAAAACTAAAAATTTTTTTACTGCCATTTTGCTAAAACTGGATGTTGTTACCTTTGCATCTATATGACTCAATTGTTCCGTCAGGCCGCCGTTCGAGGTGATCGAGATCTGGCTGGAGAGCATGGCGATGCAGCTGGCGCAGGCGGGCCCGCTGCCGCCGCCGCTGCTGGCCGACATCCTGCAGTACTCGCGCGGCTCCGCCCGCAGGGGCCGGGGCTCGCCCGACTGCTGCCACAGGTACCGTGATGATGAACTAGAGCTGGCGCGGAATGCCCCACTGTAGGGCCGGAGCCAATCTGTGGGGTCCGAAATGCATCACCTCAGCTATTCTTAAGGACTGGGGAAAGACTTTGGGAAAAATCCCCAGGCCATGAGCACTCGAAAGCGCTTCTAGTAGGCTTCAGGAAGAGCTTCACAAAAGAACCGCTTTCGCTTAGTAGGAACCATATAAGGATCCTGATTAGAACCCTTACAGGGCACTGTAAACTGAACAAACATCTACACAGGATGGGCCCCACAGATATCACAGTTTGCAGATTTTGTCGCGAAAAGGACGAAACGCCCATTCATATCCTATGCGAATATGATGCAGTGCACCACATTAGAAGTCAGCATCTTGGAGGCCACACAATCTCGGCTGATGAGATCAGATCCTCAAACCCCAAGGCAATAGTCGACTTTATGGTTGGCCTGCGGCTTGGAGAGTTGCTGTAGTCTACTATTAGAGGCGTTACAATAGATCTTTTAGGTCGCAGTGACATAAGGGACTTGCAAAGACCTTACCTCAAAGGTATTATTATTGGTTATTTTTCTTCCAAAGGTTGTCTGGAAGATATCGCTTTTAGCGATAAGACCGCCCATGTACCCATAATTTGTACGTTGTTCCTGTTTACTACTATTTTCATGGTGTACAATAAAGTATATTCTATCTATCTATCTATCTACCTCATTTTCCAAAATAACAAATCATCATCTCAGCCGAAACACGCCCACTGCTGGACATAGGCATCAGCTTCAGTAATCCCTGCTGCTCTTAAAAAGGAAAACGATTGGAAAAAATGTATATTATGTCAATTATCAACATTTAAGTAACAGTAACAATTTGATTTACATGAGGGCCCGTTGCGTTTAGTCTCCTTTCTTAAAAAAGTCTTCATCCCATTATAAATTCAAGCGTTTCAAGACCATTTATTTGGTAAGTTTGTAATTTCGACGTTTTGCGACTAAAAACACGATCGAATACAAATGAACCAATAATAATTAACTAATATAAATTAACTGACTTATTGCACATCTGCCTACATAATGAAAGCTACCGAGGTTTTTAAGTACACACTTACATAAATTAAGTGTTTTTAGGAACAAAATATTTATCATTATAAAGGCTGAATGCGCATTTTTTTTTTTTCAAAACTTAAAATAGAATAAGAACCGCGCGCGGACGAATTGGCGCGAATGAAAATTAGATACTGTTGAATTAATTTAAATATTGTTTCCTCGCAAATTAGCAATTAACGGCCTCGTTTAGTTTATAATCACTTTAAAATCAAACACCCACAACATTACTCGGCCGTCAATTGCTTCATTTCCGGCTTCGACAGTAATGTACTATTTTGTGTTATTCGCAGCAAAGACAGTAACAGTTGCTGCTCCCGCCTCAGCAAGGCGGAGAGCGAACTCAGCGTGCCCGACTCGGGAGTACTCAAGGTAAGCCATACTAGCGATCAAAGTAGAAAACATCCTAACAACAGGTAGCCCGAATAGCTTTAATTACAACATGGACACAGTATTCTTGTGATTACAAACTGATGTACAGTAGTACACATTTTTTGTAGCCCATCGATGTACAGTCAGAAATTAGAAATAATTCCAGTGAACCACCACTAAGGCTAAAATCGCTTGCACTCAGTGTTAGATGGCAGCCGTAGCTACGTGTAATGTAGCAAGATTCGTTCAAGGGTTTGTGTCGACAAAATGTACCACCGCGACTTATCCTGACCGTACCTGCAGATGAACAATTTAAACATGCGGGAAATTGGTTAACCAATCAGAAAGCACCATTGCTGCGCGCCAAAAGTCTCAGCCGCTGCCGCTAGAGTACGGAAGCGTGTGAGCGAAGTAGAAAAAGACGTCACTGCAATCAATTTTAACACCTTATGGGCATTGTATAAGGTTGATTATATTTTTTCATGTTTTGGATGTTTTCGTCGATCGTCTTTTCGTGTCTGCGCGACCGAAGATTGACGACGCACCTTATCTTTAGTGTCATACTGTAACATGATTAACTGATCTGCGTCCTACGTTCTAGCCCATAAAGTACAGTCGATCTCATGTCAGTTACACTTGAATTACGAAAACCGTCCTTACCGCTTACGAAATAAAGACGCTGTCAAGATCAAACTGTTACTGACGTGAGGTCAACTGTTCCACCATTATTTTCCTTGATTTGTAAGTATGTCTTCATACTTGTAAACTGGCTATATTCGTACGTGACATGGTAGCGGGAGACAGGGAATGGGTAACGTGGCCTAAGACCAACGCTGACGCATACTTACCGTCCCTCGCAGTGCCACGAGCCGTGGGAGTCATGATTGTACTTGCTGACCTATAGCAAACGAATTTTTGATCACCTGGAGCACAGAATAAGTGTACAGTCGGCTGCATGACAGTGGTAACACTTCAATTCGAAAACCGCCCTTACTGCTTACAAAATAAAGATGCTGCTAATGTCAAAGTGTTACCACCGACGTGCGGTCGACCGTACATTATACATTAGGCGGCCAGGTCGCGGCAGTCACTGAGGCCTAGCTCGGGGTTGTTGGCCGCCATACGTGTGATTTAAACATGTATGACCAAAAAGCTAGTCCCCAGTGGCCGCCACGGCCTGGCTGCCTAAGGCGTTTCTTAATTAAGAAATAATTACTGGCATTACAGAAGAATCACTCTCTTACAAATCGGTCGCAACACTACAAAAACGTATCTATAGAAGTTTACGCAAGGCATTTTGTATCTTGCGCGCATCGAAGAGAGGTTATATTACACTGAACGAACGAAGCTACACCCATCTTCTGGGCACAATAAATCACCTCTACAGTAAATCAACTCTATCCGTCGTTTCAGTCGAACTCGAACGCAACACTGTCAGTCCCTGAGCGTAGCTGGAGGCTGGGCAAATGTATGTCGGCCACACACATCGGAGCCAGACCCCTAGTGACAGTCACCAACATGAGCCGCAGTCAACACGCGTTACACACTGCGGGGTACATCCTGCAGGCTGCCGGCAACACCATCAACATCACTAAGGTATACAATTACTTATAAGATTGAGTCAAAGGCAACAATATTTATTTTTTTAAAAACTAGCTACTCGCAAGTGCACAAATACAAAATAGTTTATTGTGCTAAAAAAAACAAATGAGTGCTTGGAGTCTCCTTTTAAGCAATTAATGCCTGTGTTAGGAGACTCCGCTCTTCCATAGTAAAGCTTATAGTTAAGGTAAATTGAAGGTTCGTTTAAATAACACAAAAAAGTTTCAAAATGCTGGACACATTGGTCACTTGAAAATATCGTACTACTCAAAGCATGTTGGAGTAAACACTGCTCTCGCAAATGCTTCTACCCATCATTATTATCATTATTGCACTATTATTCCTAGCAGAGGTTCTATCAGGGTTTCGTTGATAAACGGTAAGGCACAATTAATTTTTCAAGAAATGGTGCTGTTAGAAGGTGGAATAACTCCCTACCTTCAGTAATTTACATACAATCAAAACCTAACATAAACCCTTTTCACAGGTGGACGACATAACAAAATGGCTGGACCCTCCCCCTCTCAAGCGAACATCCCCCGACACTCACCTGAACAAACTCCCAGAACACACCAACAAGACACGCAAAGTGGAGCCCCACGATGACTACGAAGCCCTGCCGCCATTCCTGCGCAACCAGTCCGTCGAGGGGCTGCAGACACACTACAAGCACGAGGTACACCCCACACTGCCCTTCTGTAGACACATCAGCATTCCAGACAGCGCAAGAATACAAGATGACGGAGACACGGACTCCTCAGACGAAGATGAACCCACCGTCAGCACTTGGCATAAAAACGTCGAGATCTTCGACAAAATGGAAGCCGATCCCAAGAATGTTATAGCAACCATTGTCAAGAAAGGTGAGAATTTGTTGTCTAAAAAATCTAGTTACGATGTTACCGATGTGGTGCTTAGAAATCCGGAGTGTTTGACCAACGAGAGGAAAATACCTGAAGTTGACTGCAGAAGGTACAACATTGATTATTTGACGAAGAGTCCTTTAATGGCTGAAGGCGTCAAGAATATTACTAAGACTATAGAGAAAGAAAAGCCGCAGGAAAAGCCAGGATTCTTCCAGAAGGCGTTATTATCACCAAAGTTTAGCAGACTCTTCAGGCCAAACACAGCAGAAGTAGTGAGGAACAAAGAAGTAGAGGACAAAGATAAATCTAGAAGCAAGTTCTTCGTACAAAGACCTGCGTCTCCAAGCAACATGGGTCGCTCCTACAGAATAAGACCACTAGATTCTGATAAACCGGTCCTAAACAACGACGTTTTAAAGTCGGACATAAAACTTGCGAGCATGGGCAAACCCATGACCCCGATATTCCGACGGCATCTTGCCGAAAAACCCGACTTCGTGGACGGAAGGTTCAGTTACAGAGATCGCAGATCCAAATATGAACAGAAACCCAGCGAGGATTCCAAATTCATAGACTTAGGACGTAATAGAATTAAGACCCCAATTGTTACTATAGAGAAGGCCACCAAATTGACCCCCTTGATCAGGAGTTCACAAATTAATAATATAGCTGCCTTAGCAACTGTGCCGGAGAAAAAGATTGATAAAAAGGTAAGCGGGGAGACCCCTGTGCCCAAACGAAGGGAGCCGGGGATCTCGCGCAGTAACTACGTGAGTTTGGCCAACCTGAAGATAAATGGAAAAGGGAAAGATATCGACGATAAATGTATTTAGATTCGTTAACTTCTCAACGGCTGACTTGAATTCTGGCTATTGTATTTTTCAAGTATTCGCTACATGTTTCTGGAAGGATGATCAATTTGATCTGAAAGAAAAGTAAGAAAGAAAGAAAAATGATTTATTGCCACAACAAGACGATATGCGGTAGGTGCACATAAAAAATAACTTCATTAGGTACATTTTAGGAATTACAGTCATACATTGATGTATTGTCATAACAAAAGTAACTTTGCATGTCGTAGCTGTGGCAAAGAGGTCAAATCTAATATCAACTCCTGTGATTGGTCGACAAAAATACTAACAACCAATCTCAACACTTGACGCGGAATTAGACAGCTGATTAACTAATTTTTGCGTTGATCAGCTTTTCAGAAAGTTGAGGATTGTCTTTCATTATCAGCCCATTACTGTCACAATGTAAGACACGGGACTTTTCTCAGAATGAGGGCACCTTTTTTAGGACCCTCTCGGTATGCAGCACTATTATTCACAACCGTCCGAAAGTATTTCGAATCCAGGAGAAAAGTTACTGAATGCGTTCTCTAAAGGCTATTCGCAAATCCGGAAAACTTTTGACAGTTCTAATCTTCAATTTACAGAAATTCTTCCGAGAGCCATTTGCTGTCAGAAAGCACTCGATGTGAAAATTATAACGAACTAGAATAGCGTTTCCGAATCCGTTTTCAAATCGTTTTGTTTCTTTTGCCGATTAATTTTCACTTCGGACACGGAAGCGTTTCGGACGTTCGAGAATGGTACTGCAGGTTTCCTCAGGATGTTTTTTTTTCACCTTAAAGCGCCGAACAGACAACGTTTTTTTTTGAGCGATTAGAACGTCAATCGTATAGAGGTGCGTTAATAACTGCTGATATAATCGCATGCGTTGATGAGATAACTGTTCTTAGTACATTTAGTATTGGGACGCGTTATCGCAGCAGTGTGTTAGATCGTATGCACGCATCGCATACGGAAACGAAATTTCATACAAATTGAGGATCTCGATCGCTCAAAAAGAATGTTGTCCGTTCGGCGCCTTAACTAAACTACATGAAAATAATCTTTTATATGTTTAATATATTAAAAACAACTTGAAAGTCTGCATCCATTCTTGTTATCAGGCATGTATATAACCACACAAATACTTATTTTTTTAACCTATTAACCTAATATTTCTTAGCCAAATGTTTGGGTCAGCCGTTGAACTCAACAAATATACAAGTCTTGCCACGTTATAACGATACAGTAGTTATACAATAGTTGATTCGTTGTACTGATCACGAATGCTTCGTTTTACGGACCTTGATAATCGCTTGGGAGTGCGAATGTGAGAAATGATCGGATAAGACGCTTTGCAAGTTCTTTGCTGAGTTTGTCCAAAAAAATTTATGTCGTGGACTGTCGGTTTCATAAGCGTTGCGAATAATATTATACTGTATAGGATTCTGCTTTTCACAATGATATTATTTTGACTTTAATGACATTCGCATAAGGTTCAAATTGACATGACTCACGCGTCTTCGTCAAATTCGAATCAAAGTTTTAACTACTTATTTTATTATTTTTAACGCATTTACGCATGCGAAGCGAAAGCTAAAGATTTAAATTGTGGAAAGAAAAAATCGCTCACGAGCAGGATTCGAACCTGCGACTCCTGGCTCAGTACGCCAGTGCTTTACTTCCTATATTGGAACGATCCAGTTGTGGCAGTGCCTTTCAATAAGACTGCGTTCTATAGTTAACTTTTATTGAACTTTCCAAAAATGTAAACACAGGAAAATTGTAAAATTAACTAGTACATCACTTGAAATCAACTACAGTTAATGTTAAAACGGTTAAGTTTTAATCAGTCTTTGTTTTATACTTTATGTAATGAATAATGCTTAATTTTACACAGTTATGTTGTTAGAATTTCAATAAAAACACATTTGTATGACATTTTATATCCATTCCATTTGATATTATTAATATTGTGTATCCATGCTTTAATATTCCATAATTTATTAGGATTATTTTGTTTACTGGAAATTCTGGCTTTTTAAATAGCTAAAAATTATTTTCTGATATGTTTATTATAGAAAAAGCAAAATGAAGACATGATTTGTACGTTTGATTCCCTCGTTGAGTAATTAGCTTTCAAATAGTGTCAATTAGTGAAAATAATTGAAATTTTCTACGAGATGGCGCTGTAATTTGATATTATGTAGTATAAAATGTACTATTGTAAAATATATATAGTTTGGTGCAACTATGTTGTAAAGTGGACGAACTTAATAACTTATTGTGAGCTTTTCTGATGGCCACTTAAAGGGCTTTATCGCAAGCGTATCATAGTTTAGACATTCGTCGAAGTAACTCCTGCAATGTAACTGTAATTCTATTGCTGCAATTTATTACTGTACAGTGGCGTGCATTGCATATAGGCAATTAGGCAATACCCAGTGCCTTCCTCATTCAAACTCAACAGTGGTGTAAGTTATTATATTTTTTTCAAAGTACGATGATTCTTTATCCTTTATTAAACCTATTAATGCTGATTAAATCTTCCTACATAAAAAAATCAATAACTTACACCAAAAATAAATTCAAGTGAAGTAGGCCACTGCACGCCACTGTTACTGTAATAAGTTGTGATGCAATAGTCTTATTGGGCTTAAGGCAACGCCAATGCGTTTTCTTTGCCGAAACTTCTCGATGAATCTCTAAACTTGGTAGAACGCTGGACTTATGGAGTCCTTAAGCTAATTATTAAATAAAAATTACGCCAAGAATTTAACGTCGACTAGTTTGACTAAAGTCGGTTATTTGTAACAATGGTGACTTATAATGAAAAATTAAGTTCTGCTTCTCGATGCAACATATACTGGGTGTAAGGGGAACGCTTCCGAAAACGAAGATAGGGGCTGGTGATTACTGATACGAAACCACGAAAAAAAAATGTGATTATTTTTTTAGATTTTTTCATATATATTTTTTTGCATTTTTCATACATAACCAGCTTTGGGCAGTGAAATAAAACTCATGCATAATGAAAAATGCAAAAAAATATTAAAACATCTAAAAAAAGAATCGTATTTTTTTCGTGGTTTCGTATCAGTAATCACCAGCACTATCGCCTATCTTCGTTTTCGGAAGCGTTTCCCTAACACCCAGTATAGAAAAACTGTCTGAAGATGCTCTTACCTTAACTAATTTGCACTTATCATCAGAAACGTAACTTAAAAAAGCTTTTGCTGTTTAGGAAACATTAAAACTACCTATGGTTACTTATTATATAAAATGATTGGATCAGTATTCGCTTGATATCTCGAGTTAAAATAAACTCTAGCCTAGAGTCTTTAAGATTCAAATTGCAACACAGTTTAGCTTCACGCATTTGTTAAAGTGTCTTAAAATATACGGAAATATACACAAGTTGTTTTCTATAGTAGTTATATTGTAACGTTTTTATTATTGTAGTGAAAATGTTTGGTTATTTAATGGTGAAACATTTTTTCTTTTACCACCTAGACAATATATTGAAATTACTGAGTGCTCTAAAAATTGGGTGACGCCCAACAGAAGCGAAGCTTCTAAGCAAGCGCGGATATCTGTGCGTGCAGAGCTGTAACGGTATGAGACAGTAGTGTAGCCGCGCTAAAATTAATGGAGGGGATGTAAATGGTGACTAGTGATGCCGAAATAAAAATATCGATAGTTGACCTTGAAAATTAGTTAGCATATCGATAGTATCGATAGCGCGAAATGTGTTAATACTATTGATCATGTCTAATAGTATCGATAAAATAAGACATAAAAGGTCTCTATGCTATCGATAGTATTTGTGTTCTACTATTGATATCATCGATAGTTTGACCCAGTCGATAGTAACAAAATGTTTGATATTAGCGATCAATACGTAGGTAATGTAGAGGGAACTATCAATAGTCTAAAATAATCGATACTATCGATATTTAAGTCGTCTAGGGTGACTATACTATCGATAGAATCGATTGCGTATCCACTATTGATTTGCGATACTATAGATAGTATTGCAAATTACCAATAGTATTACCGCACGCTATCGATAGTATCGATATTCTCACTATTACTGTACTATCGATAGTCGCTACCGAGCGGCATCACTCATGGTGACGGTTTTTCTCTGTTTACTCCGGCGGCCGAGCTCGCAACGACGCTTTAGAAGCTTTGGTTCAAAAGATGAGAAAATATTTCACTGTTTTCTCATATATTCTCTTATAATATAATTATATTATTCTTATTCACAATAGTTATGTCCCATTAAATTCTGTCCAAGAGTTTTGGAATAAATAATCTCAAATAATATTTACTTATCTATGTTAAAAAGATCTTATCGCAAATCTGTGCCATTTATATGCCAATGTATGTACAGAAGGCAAAAAATAGTTGTTGTCGCTGAGTGTACGTTACAGTCGATGGAAGTTTCGCTCAATTATAAAAACAAATGGATTTAGTAGAATCAAGATTGTCGTTGCAAACGGTACAAATATTTTACTATTTCTCATACAAGTGTTGGTTATTCTGAGGAAAGAAGTTTGATGTCTTGGACGCCCCCTAGTCACTGCGACCTAAAAAGATCTATTGTGACGCCTCTAGCAATATTATAGCACCACCCGAAGTTTTTTTGTCAACCTATACTGTCCCACTGCTGGGCAAAGGTCTCCCCCATGTTCTTACAAACTTCTCTATCAGTAGCTTCTTCAGTCCAATTCTTGAGAAAAATATGCAGATCGTCTCGCCAGCGTTTCCTCGGCCTACCCCGGCGACGAATTCCTTCCTGAGGCACCCAATGTGTAGCGATCCTTGCCCACCTTTCTGGATGCATTCTGCTGATATGGCCCGCCCACTCCCATTTTAACCTTGCAGACTTGTTGCCTACATGGGCAATACGGGTCTTGGACTTTAAATTTGAGTCTGTATGGATCATCATAGTCAGCGCCCACAATCCCACATAGGCCTCCTCTTTTGCGTGCAAAGCACCTCGGTCCTGTGCCAGTCGCATTCAGGTGTTAGTTGCGACAGGTTTGATATTGCCAATCCATCTTGCAGAACGTCCGACATTTCGTCTCCCTTATCTCGGCTATCATTTCATCAAGATTTTTCCACATCTCCCATAATTTCATTGTATTAATAAATTCGACCCAAAATAAGAGTTGTTATGTTGCAATCTTACGCTTGTTTACAAATGCCCCAATTTTCAGTCATACATACCAGATTTGGCCAATATCGGAACGTCTGTTAGAATTATATTTGAGTGACACATTCACCGACTTGTGCCTAAGAATTACATGTCCACGTAAAACAAAACCACGACATTAGACTTAAGTTATCTACGGACAATACTTTAACTGTATTAATTTATTAACATTTTAGATATTACATACTAGAGTTAAGTTTATTTCTTAATTTTCTCATGAAGTCTGATTTGTACTTTTGTGACACAACAGGGTGCCATTTATTATATTATGACGTAATGTAGTTGTGAAATAATGCTATGATTGGAACTTCAAAGCATTTTGATTCCTGCTCCCGGATTCGGAACAATCTCTATAAGCAGTTGTCAACCGATTCGGGTTGTTATCTCGTTTCGTCTACGATTCACGTAACGAGAGAAAGATAACAAACCGAATCTATCGACAACTGAGTTGTTACGCTTCTAGCCATGTTCTACTGTGAAATATAGTTCAGATTACTCTGTGCGCCCTTGGCTCGGTTTATCATTTACCACCTAATTACAAAGTCGGGTTTAACAATGGTTTAGCCGTTGGGTTTCGTTTACTGGATCGAGTTCTGTATCAATTGAATTTGAATTCGAGTTAGTGTCAATTTGTACTGCGTTTCTCTAGGAATTGACATTAGTTCGATTTGGTTCAGAGCTCGAACCAGTCGGGAGTAAGGCCCTTGGTCTAAACACCTCTTTTATGTATGGACGTTAGATACAGTTTAAACAAGTGTCTAAACTTTTGTAATAAGGGGATTATGGTTTAGTCTTCGGACCGTTTCATTACCTACCCAGTGAGTGAAGGCTCTTAAACAAACTTCAGAAAATAACATTTAGTAATGACGATAAGGACAGATATTTTTGAAGAAAATTGTGGACCTTCTGGAAGTTTATTTTTTTTCTGTCTTTTATCATTATTTAATGCCATTAAATTACCATTTATAGATAAAGATCCAATTATAGCATTGTTAGAATTAACATAAATCTGGAAAAAATCAATCTCATAATATTAATTCGAAGTTCTTTTACGTTCGACATTAGGTCGTGCTCATATTTACCTTATCTGTGATACGTTGTTTGTAAAACGCCGCAATAACAAGTATTATAGGTGTCTTTTAGTTTTATTATCTTGAAAAATCATTTTTTTAGTTAAGTTTTTGAACGCCAACGACGTTTACAAGAAATTGTGTTGCTACATTTATTATAACAAAATTTCTTGTAGTATTTATTTATATAAATGATTGACAGATAATCTTTTGCCTGTACTTACCCCAGTTTCTGGAAGGCTGATCAATTTGATCTATTGTCAAATCTAATGTCAGCTTCTGTGATTGGCCGGCAAAAATGTTAACAACCAATCACATCGCTTGACCTGAGATTTGACAGCTGATTAGTTAATTTTTGCGTTGATCAGCCTTTTGGAAACTGGGGGTTACTGTCTGTATAACCGTTTGTAAGCGCTTGACGTTCAAAAGATATATTTAACACATTAACAGTGGTAACATCGAGTATTCCGTCTCCTGCATTCCAAGCGGTTTTGTATATTTTTCTTTTGTATCTGTTTCTAAGTACAAATGAATAAAGGAATATATTCAGTATTTGCATTTTTATTATTACTGCATCTCCTACTTTCAGCTAATCTTTAGGGTGGCTGTCTCTGTCTACCTATGCGAGATAGCTTAGGTGCTTGTTAGGCCTGGTACAAAGCAGCTTCGCTATTGGTGGGTATTTCCTCACGCACTGCTTCCTCTCATAGTTTTAGTGGAAATTTAAGCCACCCTTACGTCTGGGATGAAAATGCAAGGAAGTTGTAAGTAGGTACTGCTGTGAAAATTAATGCGATTCGCCGTTATCTGATTTTTTGTGATGATGACCTTACACATCCTGTTGTAGTGATTGAAATTTTACAAGAGGTTCTCGAGGGAACTATGAGTAAATGCGAAGTCGTGTCTTTTAACTGTGTGCTATTTACCCACACTTTTGCACGATAACGAGCACTGAACATTTAATGATCGACTAATATTACACATTCAAAAGATTTAAATTGTGGAAAAAAAAATCGCTCACAAGCAGGATTCGAACCTACCTGATAGGTTACTATATTTGCGCCGCTTGAAGGCCTCCGCAGACGCGGCGGCAGCACCAGCACAGCCAGCCGAGCTAGGAAGGTGTGATGGAGCAAGGGTGTCGACGCACGTTGCGTCCCAAACCAGAGGCCTACCCATCTTCCATGGCAATAACGACATGCCGTCTGGTCTCTTCCCATCGTCTCGGACCAAGCCGTTAGGTTCTAATACAGCTGGCACACCGGCGGTGGCAAGAGCACGACGAATAATGTCATTAATGCTGGCATGCCTTGCTATGCGCCCCGCGCTCCTGCAACAGGACAGGCCATGGTGTCCGAGGCCGTCGACCGACAGGTTCGCCGCAGTGGCACCGATGTGGAGCAACACAAGGAGCGCCCAAGCGTAGGCAGTCCTGAAGTTCCTTCTATCCCTACTAATGTATTTCCACTGGTAGGGATAGATGGAATGATTTTCCATATATCCCTACCAGTAGGGATAGGTGGAATTGTTTTGTCCATCTATCTCCCCCGGCCACCGACTGGTAGGGATAGATGGGTCCTGTCAACCGTTATCTGATTTGTCACCGAACCAAGATATATAAGAAAACACAAGTCAACCGTAAAATATTCTTTATTTGTAAACAAATTCGAAATTGGGTATTCAAATATAACGGTTAGAACGTACCTAAGGAACATGGAAAATATATTACGTTTTCAAACGATATCAGTACTAAGGTACGTTAGTACTATTAGATATTCTGTGACTAAGGTATAAATAGTATCTACAGAATACAACACAATGTATCGATAACACTTATCGACATAGATTTAAAGTCTATAATCATTTGCTAAATTCTTAAAATCACGAAGACAAGAACTTTCAGAAACTGCTGGTTGAAAATTGTTGCATCGTTTGATTTGTTGCAGATAGCTAAATAGCTAATACATGAGTTCTTACGCCTTCGTGATTTCAAAGATATTTAACTAAATATAAAAGTAAAATACATTAGATAGGAATAGTGAGCTCAATAATATTGTCATACATTGGACATCGAGATACAGTAGTTACTTGGATCGAAATGATGCTCGAGGCTTATATTATCTGTGACGAGGCGAAAGGATTATGCCGTGTATTTCCTAACCGCCAAAATTAATATCCAATCTATCCACGATTTACCCTACTAGAGATAGAAATTTGACATAATTTGTATTGAGTTTATGTCAAATTTCGATCTCTAGTAGGGCAAATTGTGGATAGATTGGATATTAATTTTGGCCGTAAGATGGTTATCATAGAAAATGGGATTTTACATTTACAAGATTTTAGAAGTATCTATAACATTGGTAAATGACCTTTAATAAACAAGTAATTTTGCGTCACAATCATGAAACTAAATAAAAACTTTGTATTTGAATCAACTCCGAAAAATAACTCCCATTTTCATGCAATACCACTTACAAAGGCAGAAAAAAATTGCTTCGTAACATTTAAATGTTCGAGTCTTTGAAAAAACTTAGGCTACGCACACAGACTGGCGACGGCCACACGAGGTCAAATAATGGAGCATTTTTTTAGCTTAAGGCTTTATGACTCTAGGCCAAGTCCTTTATTAATTTATTCTGTGCCCCCTGTGTTATAGTTTCCAAGGCAAAAAAAAATGAATTTGAATTATATTAGCGTTGTTTGATTGTTGTGCTTTTCGCCAGCTGCGCGTATGCCTTAGCATTTTAAAATTACAACCAGAAAACTTACAGCAATACAGATAATCACAACGCGAATGTCATAGGAATAATATTATAATAGTGCTATTTAATTTACGGACGTGCTTTATCTATTATTGAAGTACGAGGCACCGAAAAATAACCGAGATTCCGATTTACTTGAGAAAATCTGCTTCTTCTAGCTAATCTAATATTGTAAGTGCATTTATGTAACTGTGTACATTCTACAGCAAGAATTACGAGTGCATACAGACCACGGAGAAAAGAAATTGTTCTCCGTGATACAGGCTGACGAGTGACTGCAAGTCACTGCAAAATTCAGTTGATAATAATCTGTATTCAACAGCCAGGGGCCTTACTCCTGACTGGTTCGAGCTATAGCTGCGGCACGCTATCATGGCGTTTTTGACGTTTGCCTGCTCATGAAGATCCGTAAATATTGACAGCTACGTATGAAGGAACAATTGCCGTACTTTATTGTCAATAGTGATGCCGTTAGTACTATTAGATATTCTGTGGTGATGCACTGCTACAGCAATATCATATTTTGAATCTATTATTCAAATTCAATTTATTTCTACTGTTTTATAATGTATGTCACTTTTTTTTATTAGTAAATAGCGCTTAAGGGCGCGTTTTCATATCAGGCAAAATTATGCTGTTTTTCGGTACATTTTAAGGAATAACCAAACAAAATCCAATATAACTAATAACTACCTCGGATAGATTGGTTCTTCATCTTCAAATGATAGGAACTTGATCATCGAAAATTTTAGTTTTTTATAATGTAAAATCGATCTGTCGTTGCCATTTTTCACAAATTGGGTTGAGTTTAGGTACATTTTTTGTGCTATTATTAACATATTTTACTATTTCTAAAAATACTATTTGTTGGCAAACATATTCAATTCTTAATGCTATTTTTTATTTTTTATCTAAATGCCATAAATAGTCGCAGAAAAAATTAAAACCGAAACTTATTTTTTCACATTTTTTTCTCTTCTGGATGAATCTTAATCGATTGCATTAGGGGTTATTTTATTTTTGATACCCGTCTTGATTTATTGCACAAGCATTTTGAATGAAACCAGTCCGCGAGCGACCGCCGTCGAGAGTGGACACGTATCGCCTGTTTGGAGCGCCTCGAGTTGAAAAAGATCGCTGTACAAACACAAAATATTCGATAAACAAAATTTGATACTTGACAAAGTAAGAATTTAATTCTATTTTATTTCGCTATAAAAAAATTGTAAGTAGGGTTTCTAAAAGCCTATTCGTCCTGGACTTGAGAGTGAACTGAAGGTGTACTTCGGTGACTGCTACTGGAACTCCTTGACGTGTTGTACTAGGTGAGCCGAGTTTGGGCTCGTTTTGTTAGTTATGATGAGACCTTACCTCCGGACTTGATGGAGTGACCTGAAGGTGTACTTCGATGACTGCTACTGAAACTCCTTGACGTGTTGTACTAGGTGAGCCGAGTTTGAGCTCGTTTTGTTAGTTATGATGAAACCTTACCCCCGGACTTGATGGAGTGACCTGAAGGTGTACTTCGGTGACTGCTACTGGAACTCCTTGACGGGTCGTACTAGGTGAGCCGAGTTTGGGCTCATATTGTTAGTTATGATGAGACCTTACCTCCGGACTTGATGGAGTGACCTGAAGATGTACTTCGGTGACTGCTACTGGAACTCCTTCACGTGTTGTACTAGGTGAGCCGAGTTTGGTCTCGTTTTGTTAGTTATGATGAGATCTTACCTCCGGACCTGATGGAGTGACCTGAAGGTGTACTTCGGTGACTGCTACTGGAACTCCTTCACGTGTTGTACTAGGTGAGCCGAGTTTGGGCCGGAGGTAAGGTCTAATCATAACTAACAAAAACGAGCCCAAACTCGGCTCACCTAGTACAACACGTCAAGGAGTTCCAGTAGCAGTCACCGAAGTACACCTTCAGGTCACACCATCAAGTCCGGAGGTAAGGCCTCATCATAACTAACAAAACGAGCCCAAACTCTCCTCACCTAGTACAACACATCGAGAAGTTCCTGTACCAGTCACTGAAGTACACCTTCAGGTCACTCCATCAAGTCCGGAGGAATTCGTAAAAATATAAACAGCAAAAATATGTTTTTTGTAGGTAGTAGGTACATACCTACCAAAATTTTATTACAAAGAAATACGTAAAAAAAAATGAATCTTTCAATGTATCAAAATGAGTTCACTTGACTACTATTATCGAAGTTAGCGAGCGTACACTTGTGTGTATGACCCGTGTCAATGTAGTAGTTCGATTCTGTACCTATCAATTTAGCGAACGCGTCCTTAAACAAAATGGCTAGACGTTATGTTTATTAAATAATTTAATAAATTATTAACTTCATGTAGATATAATTCATAATAGCTAGTTGGAGTTGGTCAAAGTAATAAACCTGGTCCCAATCGCTAATAATTTGAAATGTGTCACAACACTATTGGAAAATGTCAAAAACGCCATCATAGTGTGCCGCGGGTATAATGTCAATTCCTAGAAGAATGCAGTACGAATTGACACTAACTCGAAAACAAATTCGATTGATACAGAAATCGATCCAGTCGGGAGTATAGATGTATAGTAACTTGTGTACAAATTGTGTGAACAATTTTTCTGTGAAGGTCCTTCTACGCATTTACTACACAGAACTAGCCGGCAGCATACTAAATACATGTAAACTACATTTTGCAGTTGGCTTACAATTACAAGCAAGTCAGTCTCAGACTACCGGAAGACTACAGACCTTATTTAGCGGTTGCTTAATGGTCTTGAAGACGCGCAAAGTGCACACTTTACAAACTCATTTTTCCGTAAATATTTTTTTTTTAATCGACTAACATAAAAAATAATTAATCCGTAGCCTGTCTGAGGAGGTCTAAATACAATAAAATAATAATAACATAATAAGAATAAAAACAGCAAACAATAAAAACATGCTATAAAAATACAAACTAGAAATTCTAGTTGTCCACAACATCGACGCTAATGATTTAGTCCGAGATAAATAAACATTACTTAGCATGTGCTTATGGCAAAGACATGGTCCCGTCTCTGTCTTACACTTGTAGTTTGACAGTACTGCCAATACTCATATACACTGCAAATTGCAATAAATTAATTTAAATCACACTATATCATTCAGGCACTGCGGTTGCCATTCAGGAAACTCACCCTGCGCATGTGTCATTCAATAGAATTCAAACCTTCATATATCAGAAATATAGTATAAATTGAATTAGTTTTGCTGGGACGAATTCGTCCCAGCCGGAACGTTTCTTATTGAAAAAGGACAGAAAATATTTATAACTGTCAAATTGTAATTAACGGCAAAATGGTCGTGACCTATAGCTATGGCTACTAAATATTTAAAACTAAAACCTTCTACCCTTTTCTAACGAGTTTAGTTAGAAAGAGACATCTTCTATATGTTGAGCTACATAATGATAATAGGTCATACTGTGGGGAAAAGATTATCCAGTCAGCAGGGTGGTAGCGGGGCTGACTGCCCAGGGTGCGCCATTATAAAGAAAGAGACATAATATATGTAGTGAGACTAAAGCCCTGTATTCACGATAAACGATATTGTTGCAGGAAAATTTTATGAAGCTTCCTGCGAAACAGGTCTAGCCTAGTGCAGGAAATCTTTGAAATTATCGTAACAGGTGCTCTATCATAGCAATAAGTATGGTTTGTGATACTAGCTTTATACGAATTGTAACCTGTAAACCATTTAGAAAATAAAGATTATTCTATAATTACATGCATAGACATTAGACTGCCTCGTCTGTCTAGTGGTTGCAAGCGCGACTGCTAAGCGTGAGGTCCTGGGTTCGATTCCCGGGTCGGGCAAAGTGTTATTGGGTTTTTTTCATTAGGAAATTCTCAGTAGCAGCCCGGAGTCTGGATTTGTGCCCGGTTAATGGCAATAGGCTCGCCCCCTATTACATGGGACTTACAACATAACTGGCGAAATGTGGGTGTACTATACACCTCTGCCTACCCCTTCGGGGAAATACAGGCGTGATGTTATGTTATGTTATAATTACATGCTTACAGCAACTCGTTGTTGCAACCGTGTTCTGTGTTGCTCAACAAAAGTTTACCATGTAGTTTATAATTTATATATGTTTAATTAGTTGGCTTTAATTAGTTTCGTTCGTAAACAACAGAACCAGTGACAGGGATACTGCTTAGCCAGACACGTGCTTAGTAGCGTCTATTTATCTCGGGCTTGGTTTCTATTCAACAGCTATGTTACGAGTTCGTACTAACTCCTATCACGTTTATTACTTCGCACTGTTTCAGCAACCTTTTTAAAGTGCCACATGATCACTGGTCTCTTCGTAGACTATGTTTAATGTCGACAGATAAACTTGGACTTTTCCTTTGTCTCCTGCAACGCAGACCTCGTTTTAAGCTAAGATTATTATTTGATCAATTATCCTCCGAACACAAAAGCATTGCAAAGTTTTATAATGTTATTAAGGCGCTTGGGTACGCCGATGACCTTGAGTAAACTAAAAAGTGATGGTGCTATTCGTCCTGTATAGTTTCATCTCTTTCTTGCCTCATCAAGCATGCATCGCGCTCTTACAATATTTTAAGAAAATTTAAGCTTTGATATCAAGATTTCAAATGATTTTAAATATGAACTTTTCGTTTCAAGATTAGAGTGGTATGCCACTGGTCAAATTTCTTTGTCCAATCCAATTTTTTTTTACGACAAGTGTTTTTTTACATGAACATTTGATGAAAATCATCCAATTTCTTTGGTCAAAGTCATATTGGACAAAGTAATTTGACGAGTGGCATACCACCCTTAGCCAGCAGCAATTAATTAGAAAAAAGAATAATACGAATCGGTACAATCCTTTAGAAGAAATATCAAATTTAGCAGGAAAAAAGCACTATTTTCAATTATTTATTTAATATACAAGATTTGATGTTATGAAAATAATTTAACATTACGATTGTAGCTGAAGATTTGGTCATTCACATTTATATTTCAAATATTTTCATTGTACAGGATTCAACGAATAGCCTCTCAAAATACCCGTAACTTTGCGACCTTGCTGACCAAGCGCCTTTAAGAAAGTTACAATTTCATGAAACATTAGGTACCTTTCTTTCGATGCGCTCTGCGTAGTAAGTGAACAGTTTTTAGGAACAACATCTTATAGTAGTGATTAAGTAGAAAATATATTTTTAAACCCAAAGACAAATGGTAATTGTATCTATTAACATCGACAGTCCCATTTCAAACCGTTAACACACAAGTCCACCCCTTTAGTGTAAAACTATATCAAAAACCATAGGGAGTCTATAGCTATCTAGTCTAGATATTCAGGTATACGTGGTAATTTAGACAACGCTTACACATAGTATCAGACATGTATTTTTCTTAAACTACAACTAGTATTTTGACTAAATTTAGGTGAGCTTTGTGACTTGAATCAGATGAGAGCTTTTATTATAAATAAGATATAATTTTGAGCACGTTTTAATAAAGTTTAAAGCAAGGAAATCCCATAAAATGAACTTTTTTATTTTGAAAATTTATTTATTACGCAAAATTCTAATTGGCTACTAACACTGAATTCGAAATAAAGCTCTCATCTTTCAAGTATACACAAATAATAGAGACTTTTCATATTCAAAGTATTTCAATATATTACATATTTTTTCAAAATTCTTTGAATTCATATCCTTATTTTTTTTTTAATATCCGCCTTCCTAACTATATCAATAATAAATGTGTTACGATAAAACATGCAAGTGCTTGATATGTGCGATAAATTTGCTAAAATTGTGAATTTATATTGCTGACGGTACCTTACGATTACTAATAAACTGAGAAATTCACGTCCAAAGACGTTAACAGTCTTATTTATGAAAAAAGGTTCTTTGTTCGAACCGAACGAAACTTCGAACAAGAACCCGGAAAACAGATAATATATCGAATATAAAGAGTAGATGAAGTATAAAAAATTAATTAATAAATGACGTTTAGGCTCTACCGTTTTCAGTAGTGATGCTTATAATCGAAATCGATTGCTCTACTGGTTCTAATGGCAACAGCTTGATTTATATGAAGATAATGGAATTATTATTATTGTGTTGAAATTAATAGCCAAATCATAGCGTCTTTGAGATGATTAATTATTTTATGAAAATGAGAAGTTGAGCAAAGGTTATTTCCAGCCTCACTTGGCTCACTAAACATTAAAAAAAGTTTATAATAATTAATTAATCGAGCCGGTTAAAATTATGGGAACATTCACAAAATCTGACACTTCCATAAATCAATGTATCGCAAACACGACAGAGCCTTTGACCCTTTTTATATACAAGGTTCTCAAAAAAAGACAAAAAACATAATTCCGATACTAATAATACATCGACAGGCTAAAATACCATAAACCATATTCTTAGTTTATACTAGGTATTATTGATCGAAGACTTAAACCTGTTAAGGGGTCATTGTACTCAACATTATGAACAACTTTTACTATGGGACCAACCCCTAAATCGAGAAAAAGAATCAGCTGTTCCCTAATAGTGTGTATACAAATGAACACAAATGTAGGAAACAGCAGATTTTTTATATATTAAAAGTTGTTCATACTTAAGTGTACAATGACCCCTTAACAGGTAGTATAAACGAAGAATAAGGTTGTATAAAATCAGTGGATTAATTGTGTAACTCACTCACAATGACATTAGCTTTCATTTTGACATTACAGCAACATTCATTGCTTGGTGCATAGTTGCCGATAAGACTGATTGTCAAAACCTACATAGCAATGAAAATTTAAATCAACATGATTGCGATCGCGAGTACGTTACACAATTCGGTAGCTGTTTTTGATTTTAAAACTCTAAATCCACATAAGAAAATTAAATACGTTACCTACCAGCGCAGTTAAAGAATGGGACTGCAAATGGCGGCATTTGTATTTGCTTCTCGCTCACACGTAGAGTATTGTGTGAGTGAGATGCACATAGAACAGTAGAAGAGCAGCCATTTTTAACTGCGCTAGTAGTACTATCTGCTCCACATCTTCAAATCTTCGATAACCGATAAACTGTCTTGTTCTGAAGATAGATTACAAGATGTGTGAGCTGTAGGGTTTAAATGGACGAGAGACTGAATATTAAGGTACCTATTCTTCGCAAACATTTTTTGACAGGATTTTAGTGCGTCATGGTTGGTTGGTGGAGACTACGTCTTATTTTAGTGCGTCATGGCTGGTTGGTGGAGACTACGTCTTATTTTAGTGCGTCATGGCTGGTTGGTGGAGACTACGTCTTATTTTAGTGCGTCATGGCTGGTTGGTGGAGACTACGTCTTATTTTAGTGCGTCATGGCTGGTTGGTGGAGACTACGTCTTATTTTAGTGCGTCATGGCTGGTTGGTGGAGACTACGTCTTATTTTAGTGCGTCATGGTTGGTGGAGACTACGTCTTATTTTGTCAACTTCCTATTTCGTAAACTTTTCTATTTTGTACAAGAAATCCCATTTCGTAAATTACTAATTCATTTTCGTCGTTGACGTAATGAGAAGTTGGCGAAATGGTATGTAGCTGTTCAGGATACCTTATATGCCGTCTCTTATCCACGTTTGTAAATATTAAAGCAGTAATTAAACATCTCATCCAAAGATGCAAAGCATTTACAAAAAAAAAAAAGATTTTTTTTACTAAAAATTCCACTACATTTTATTATCATTATTCGTTTAGCACTCGTTTTTAAATTCGTTCCAACTGCGCCTTTGAATTGACCTTCTAATTTGATTCTAAGGTCAAATATTGCCGATTGACCTTATAATTTCATTCCAAGGTCAAATATCGCCAATTGACCTTATAATTTGATTCTAAAGTCAAATATTGCCGATTGACCTTATAATTTTATTCTAAGGTCAAATATTGCCAATTGACCTTATAATTTTATTCTAAGGTCAAATATTGCCTATATGACAGTGCTTGGACCAACAATTCCTAACTTTCTCTCATAACCCCAGATGTATCTCAAAACACACGCGTATAAGATATAAATGGTCGACCATTCTTTCATGTCTAATCAGGGATATTTTCTATTTCAACATAGAAAATTGTAAAATTTGTGGAAATATTTTGAAAATAACTCCTTTAAATCTTCATAATAGACTATACATATCTAGCCATTTTTAGAATTATCTAAAACCCTCAAATATTTTTAAATGTTTTGACGATGAAACGTTTCATTCAAAATATGTTGGAATATTACACAAAAAAAAATATCTCCAAAAAATATCAAAAAATTCTACGAGAACTTTCGAGATTTCCCTAGAAAATATCCCTCCACGCTTCACTTTCCCCCTACATCGCTGGATTTGAACCTATCCTACCCCTTCCCTCCACAACACATGCGAGCTACCGCACCCGTATAGCACCGACTTACTACAAACATTTATGTTGGCTCTAACAGTACCTAAACAGATATGGACTAGTGGGCAAGGGGCGGCGAGCTTCTACAATCTGTCTTTTATACAAGAATCTATGATAGTATAAAGTAAAAATTGTTTAGAGTGCCTAGTAGTTACTCCTCATTTCCGCCAGGGGCGCCACTGATTTATTAATGAAGTCGACGCATTCGATTGACTATTCGGTAAGTGTCAAACTCACACTAGAACATGAGCCGTGGACTTACTTTCGATCACATCAATATTCGAAGTTCCTTAATAGCAGACATAGACAAGGGAAGTGTTATGTAGGATGCAATATTATACATGTGGAAAGTATGTACCCGGATCAAAATTATACCGAGTGGCTTTTTGAGTTAGGACTGCAGGGCCAAATCAAAAACATACATTTTGAAAGAAACAACAACAGCGTTTTAGATTTTTGAAAATGCAGTTGGTTTAGCTAGGAATTGAAACCAAAGTTTAAAAAAATGGCATCTAAGAAACTCACCCTGTATGTATTTCAAAACATAGATTTCTAATACCTTTGCATTTTTAAGTAATTCTTGTATGAAAGGCAGACATTTTGATGTGCTCGCCACATCCTTGATGTGAGATCAAGACAATGACATAGTGCCGACGTGCTTAACAGTTACAGTACATAATTATATAGTAATATTGGCACATAGTTACGGTGACGTCATAATTAACTATAGGGCACTAATGATAGGTACTAACTATTTTAACAGTAGCTTCGAGAAGACGAAAGTCTCTCATGTCTTTGTTAGGATTTAAAGTTTTTTTTTGTTTTTCAATATAGATGTTTTGTTTTTCGATTTATCTTCTCATATAATATTTATTGAAGTATTCTATCTAAACTTTCATAAACTATTCTCTTTAGAATGTTTTTTTAACGATTTGGATTAAATAACAATTTTAAAAATATTAATTATTGCACAAAGAATTTCATGAATATTAATTAGGCCCGGTCAAATATATTCAATTTTGAATAAAATACCACATCAAAACACAGCTGTGAAGCTGACACAAAACGCAACACTAAAAAAGCAAACTATTACAATTTAATAATAAAATAGTAAATATATCGAACATTGGGGTATTTTAAATCTTTTTTATATAGTTTCATAACCATATCATAATATGCTTCGGCTTGAATCATTGGATTCATAGTTGAAGACAATAGAAGTCTTGCTTTCTTCTCGTATAATTATTTTCTCAAGAAATTCATCGATAATTTCTTACATCCTTATTTCACTCCAAACCTTCGTTAACAATAGTCATAAGGCTTCACAAAAATTTATAAGTCCAACCCAAGAATACAGGGTGTAAAGTCACTTAAAATTTGTAAGACATAAGAGGAGCGGGGGCAGCTCAGCGGGGTGGGGAGGCCGCGGCGAGGCGCTGCCGGAGCCTCGCGAACTTGCCGTGGACCAGGCGCAGCTGAGTCCGAAGCCTCGAGGACAGCTCGCGTTGTAGGGCCTGCACTTCCACCAGCTCCCGGCGCAGCTGCTGGTAGTCCGAACGCACCTGCGTAGAAGCTAGTGTTATACAAGAAGATAATACATAGGTCAGCTCCGGCTAACACGCGCTACATACATTTCAGGTTTATTATATTTAATTTTGTTGTCAAATGTCGAAGAAGATACTATGAAAACAACTATTGTGATTATACATTTTGCAGCGAAACGCAGTTTCGATTGCCACTAAGTGATAAAAAGTGTTAATTTTGTTAGTCGGAGTTGACTTACTATTTCTATACATATTTCTATATATAATTGATACAGACAAAAAACTCTTTCTGTACTAGTTAAAACATCTTTTTGTCAACAATGAACTCAAAACACAATTTGCTTAGTTCTTAGCACACAACTTCTTGAAATTATTTGGTCAAGAGTTTTGTCAATATTTACGAAACGTGGATGATTTTTTGTCTGTGTCAATTTAACGCACAAGGAGGTAAGAAAACAGCTAATGACATGAATATGGTGGCCCATATCTTGAAGTATCCAGATGGAACGTGAACAAGAAGTAACGAATAGGTACAGAAGATAAATGAACATAAAATAGAGAACTGAAGCTGGACAGTAGACAGAAAATATACATGAATATCATCTATATTGTAACAATATAGGAGGCGGTTCGTAATTGCAAAGGATTTAAGATTTGATGTCCAAGTTATTTAAAACTAATTAGTCAATACTATCAAAACGAAGAAGGCCAATTCTCGTAGTAAAAACTTTCAAAACGTAATTACAAACTAATCTAAATGCTTTAAATCTCAATTTCCTGACAGTAGATGTTCCTGTTTGCCGTTTATTTGTGACACTTAGGTCATTAATATCACCAATAAACGGCAATCAGAAACGTCTAATTTTTACCCATTTTTATTCGCATGCGAACTTGGTTGACTATAATTTCGACAGAATTTTAACACACCAGATATATATTGTTATTTTATTTGTGACACTACGACAATGAGTACCGTCACACGAGATTTGTTGCGCAGCTTTTTGTCTTACTATGGGTGTGAATGTGTGCGTGCCAGCTAGTACTTTTAAGCGAGCTGTCTTACGATGGGTGCTTCACTTTTTGTTTAGCGAGATTCCGTTCGCCTATTTTTGTTCGTCCAAGCGGCTAACGGGCACATCTACTGTCAGGAGATTAAGATTTAAGACATTGAGATTAGTTTGAAACTACAATAATTTGAAAGTTTTTAATTACGGGAATTAGCCTTCTGATATCTGCAGTCCAGAGAGATTGGCCTCTCATGGCTTTTATTCATCAGTGGCTCTTGAGAATTTTGTAGACCTTCTTACTACTACTTTTTTTTTTATAAATATTTTTGAGATAAATGTCGTCAGTCAGCACCACCTAGTCCCAAACTAAGTGGAGCTTGTTGCTATTTTACATATAATCCTCATTATTAAAATCTCCACAGTTACGATCCGCCTCGTCTAATCAGACGCGTATCAGTCGCGACACGTGAGTCCCGCAACGCATGTTTAAGCCGTAAGCGACCCCGACTTCTGAGGCTTTGAGCAGGCTTCAGCTCGGTACCACAGCCAAGCCCGGCTGACAGCTATATATCGATAAGCATGATCTTCTGGCTTGTCAGTTTTCCTATGGATGATAAGTTTTTTGTGTAAGTATATAATTTTATTGTTGCACTGAGTGAAACGGATTGTTCAAGTCAGTTTGGAAAAATCAGCTCATTATAAAGAAAATATACGACGACGATATGTATATATATGACGACGTCTGTGGTCTAGTGGTTCGAGTGTCAGACTGCTATAACGAAGTCGTGGGTTCGATTCCCACAGGACACAAATATTTACGTGATGAACATAGTTTGTGTTGGTCTGGGTGTTTCTTATGTCATCATCATCATCATCATTTCAGTCGAAAGACGTCCACTGCTGGACATAGGCCTCCCCCAAGCATCGCCAAAACGACAGGTCCTGCGCCTTCCGCATCCAGCGGATTCCCGCGACCTTATGTAATAATAATAATGTCCTCCCGGCCGAATTTCGGTTACGGCGGCCAATCTCAATGGAGACTAGCCATCTGCGCGGGACATATTATAGTGCACAAGTGTGTGCGCAAACACAGGTGCACTCTCTATTCCCTCACTCTCATAATCCGATGGGACGGCAATCCGACACGACCGGAGAGAGATCAGGCGCAGGACCGACGGCTTTACGTGCTCTCCGAGGCACCACACACACATGCACCTGAATGATATTTGTTTTTGGCGAAGCTTACTGGATGATTCCGCGACATGTGTACTGAGAGCGGTGAGCACAGTTCGAGGTGCATATGTGTGCGTGAGCGCTGGTTTGTACACGGAGGAGCACGATTTTGTTGGCTTCACTATGATTGTTCGCAGCACATAGTCTATATTTTTTACTATGTCTGTGTCAACAAGATATAACTGTGACAGCAGAAGCTGTTGGTCATTTAACTATCAAATTCACTCCAGTGCAACATTATTGAAAAAAAGTTATCTTTACTGTGACATAACAATAATTATTAATAATAGAAAATTGACAAGCCATAAGCAACATGACCGTATAATCAGTAATCTGACCTGCCTCGACACTAACGCTTTGCTGAAAAATAAATATTATATTTATACATACATAATTATTATCATCTATATATTGATTTTAACCTGGCACTGTATTTAGTGGGCGTTTAAATATGTGCTACGATTCATTGTGTTATTATAATAGGGCAGGAAAAGTACAGTACAAGAGTCTTGGACAATAAATAAAGACATAATATTTTCCATTAAAATTAAGTTATTTAAATTATCGTCTCGCCTTTCAATTCTCTCGATAATTCGCTAGTTGATCATAAAAAAAAAACATTTATTTAAGGTTTAACCCATACCTATCATAAAAAAATATCATGTCATACAAAATAAAATGAGTTCAAAAATGAAAATAAAATCATACAAAATCAAAATCATGTCAAAATTAAATGGGATTAAAAAGGTCACTAAATTTTATTTGACATTCTTCTATGTAAGTAAAGAACAATAAAATCACTACAAAATTCAAATTATGCCAGCTAGCGTCAGACAAATACAAAACAAAATAAACAAAAAATCTACTCAACATGCCCCAGCCACGTGCCTGCCACAGCAAAGTCTGATATATGGGCAGTCAAGTCGCCCAGCGATCATAGCTAGGACAGCATTGGAGCTGGCTCGCACATGATAATCATGATTTTCTGAAGACTGGTTCTAATAGATTTTGTGCAATTTTACTTAATTCTTTGAAAATACCAAGTTTGTTACACACATAGAAACATGTTATCCTTTACTTATTTGAATGATCAAATTGCGTTACTGTCCTTTTCCTGTACTGCTTCATACTAATATACTTATAAATAACCCACTGTGTTAATAAATATTAATTGTATTTAGTACCTTAACATGTCAAAGCATCCTCAACCCAAAACAAGCACAGGTACAGTCGAACAAAGATATAAGTATGCAATGTCGATATTTAAAATGCAATTATCTTAGAAAATCATGATGAATATTGTTGATAGTGTTTTATATTACATTCAGTTCCACTATGTCCATTTATAAAATAAGAACGCTTTCACATTAAGCGGTTTAGTCGCGCTGCTAAACAGTGCGGCAGTCGCACTGCTTAGTCGCGCGATTGGGAACCACATAAACATTAGCAGTCACACGACGGCGGCAGCGCGTGACTATGCCACTGCGAGCTTGTCGAGCGAGTTGTCGCAGCGAAACAGCGCGCGATTAATCTATATATATAAAAATCAATTGCTGTTCGTTAGTCTCGCTAAAACTCGAGAACGGCTGGACCGATTTGGCCAATTTTGGTTTTAAAATATTTGTGGAAGTCCAGGGAAGGTTTAAAAGGTGAGGAAATGTGGAAAATTTGCGAGGAAAATAGTAAAACCAACAATTAATTTTCCCATACAAACTGTTCCTACCTGTCAAACATTTGTTGTTCGTCCCGTTTGGTATGGTAAACTCGGGTCCCCTCTAATTTAAAGAACGTATTAAATAAGATTTGGATGAAATTTTGTGTGTATGTTTCAATGGGTTCCTGGATGGTTTAAAAACACAATTGGACCCGGTAGGTGGCGCTGCTGTCGGTATGTCACTGATCTCCTAAACTGATAGATTTTAATGATATTTTTTGTGTAGGTCCGTTCGAGTCCGGGTTTTTGCAAGGTTTGAATTAACAAATGGACCTGGTAGGTAGCGCTGCAGTCGTTGTGTCACCAAATTTTGATAACATGGAACGGGACATGGGACGGGACATGTGACATGGGGAACGGGACACGGGACATGGGACGGGGCGGGACATGGGCCGGGACGGGACATGGGCCGGGACGGGACATGAGACGGGACATTGGACATGGGACGGGACGGGAAATGGTACGCGACGGGTCATGGGACGGGACTGGACATGGGACGAGATAGTGAGATAGTGTGATAGTGAGATAGTGGGATAGTGTGATAGTGGAATAGTGGGATAGTGACTGGACTGGACGGTCCCGTTGAAAGGATGGATGGATGGAACTGGACTGGACTGGACTGAATTAACAGGATCCGTCACGTGGGTTAGCAGAATTAAACGCGAGCGAAGCCGCGGGTAAAAGCTAGTAAAAAATAAAATAAATCAATCAATCAATCGATCAGTCGGCGTTTTTTATTACTTTGAACACAGTTATGTAATCACTATTTAGATATCGGTTTTGAAGCAATGGTATACTCAGTACTGCTTCTTTCTTTTTGTGTGCGAGGAAGATGGCGTCGAAGAATTATAAAAAGTAACGAATGCAATAGTGCTCCGTTGGTATCCATATTTGAAATGACAGCTTTCACTCTCCACACCATTTAAAACGCGCGACTTCGCGCTAGACTGCGCCGCGCAGTTGCTTCGCGACTAAGTAGCCTTGCAACCGCAGTAATGTGAAGGAATCCGCTGGTGGAGCGCTGCTACAGCGCGACATAGCCGCCTAATGTGAAAGCGCTCTAATACTTCACTGGAAAACGTGAATTTCCTGAAATAACTTCATCTATACTTGGCAACCCTGAATACTTATATCTTTGTTCCATTGTACATACCAATTTGGTTACACCACGGAATACTCTATGGGTTACACTATCAGTACCTAGTGCCTAGTGAGTGACTAACTCATTGTCAGTAACTATTCTAGCTATGCAGTGACGTCCAAGGAATTTATTAGAGTCACAAAACAGATGGATGCAGAAGTTTTACTTTGTGATAACAAGCTTACATTCTCAGCAGCTGAATAAAAAACTAATGAAATTATTGCTAAAGCACTTGCTATTACTAAAAGCAGCAGTTCAAGACTGTCTCATCTAATCTGTAATGACATATAAGTGTGTATTTCAATTTTATTTTGCGTTGTCCTTCTGAATCATCTTTTGTGCTAGTATTATCATTTTCACACCTCAATATCAGTCATATCACAACATTTCTACTATGAGGAATATGTAGATGCCTTATTAATAACTGAGATATTCTTGCCTGTACACTTCACTTTATTTATAAGCGTGAACTTGGAAATATGGTAATGCTGTTTGCAAGCACGCACGTTCTACGTAATTAGCTAAATTACGTTATAAATAAAGTAAGATTAATTACTATAAATATATAAAAAAAAAACAATCAAAAATTAACAAAGCAAAAAGTAGATGGCGGCCTGGACTAGTAGTGGGGAAAACTAAGCAAAAAATATCTTTGTTCATTAAAATACCTATTTCCTTTAATTTATAAATTGGATCCATAGACGAATAAAAAAGGCGGACGGAATGTCTCTAAACAATAAGTGAAGCACCCATATGAAGTGGGCTCGCTTGTAAGTATGGGCTGGCACGCACACATTCACATGCACAGTAAGTGTAACAGTTGCCATTACCCAACATATCTCGTGTGATGTTGAAGTTGAATATTATTAATATATTAAAATATTAAGTTGTTGTAGTGTCACAAATAAATGAAAATATGCTTGCATGGTCTTAAGTTGGAAAACAAAGTGCTTCAATCTTTTCTTAACGAGATTTCATCCACCTTTTTAAATTCGTCTGTGATTGGATCTATTACCCAGTAAAATCTCTTTCATATTACAAAAAAAAACCCTCCTTCTTTTAATATACATAAGTAGATACACTATCTATCATACAATACTGAGTTTCACTCTTACCTCGGACACAGACTTGAGCAGGTGCATGATGCACATGTCCTGCGTGTTGATGGGTGCTACCAGCTCCTTCTCAACATTGTCCATCTTCCACTCCATCATGTCTAGCTGCTCATCTGTTCGCTTCACCTGGCCAACACCCAGTATATGGTCAAAGGTCTTAGGATTTGATTTAATTAATAAAAAACAATTTAATTAATAAAGAATAGCACCACCCTTATCTCTTCTCATGGGTGTCGTAAAAGGCGACTAAGGGATTCACCAGAAGATGGGCAGCAGCGTTCTCTGAGTATTTAACCAACCAACTGCGATCGCCAACCCGCCTGCCAGGCGTGGCGATTATGGCATATCCCCCCCTTTATTGGGGAGGCCTATGTCCAGTAGTGGACGTCTTTCGGCTGAAATGATGATGATGATAAATAAAAAACAGAGCTAAGTTAGTCACTGGCGTACTGAGCTAGGAGTTGCAGGTTCGAATCCTACTCGTGAGCGATTTTTTCTTTCCACAATTTAAATCGTTAATTTCGTTTCGCGTGCGTAAATGCATTAAAAATAATAAAATAGGTTCCATAGGCTGGATTAAAAAAAAAACATTTGATCATCATAATCAACAGACAGGACATGTTACAAGAAAGTACACTATATCCACCTGGCAGCTACTTCAAATGTCTGAATTAGCTGCACATTGCATAGTGCTGATAAACAATCCTGACTCCCAAAACACTGAATTAACCAACCTAAATACTTACCCAGGTCACTTACTTAGGTCAGTGATGGACAGAAGCACTACTATGTGTAAAAAATAGGCAGAGTATAGAGTGAGAAGGAACAACACCTCACCACACAGTGTTTTAATAAAACATATTAACAGTATCTCATCTTTGGAGTCATGAATAAATCAACCACTAACACCAAATTATTTGTGGTCATCTATAAATATACAATGTATGGTTGTAATAACTGAAAACCTCTTAAGGGGTAATTATGCTCATCAATGTGAACAACTTTTACTATGGGACCAATCCAGAAATTGTGAAAAAAAATTCTGCTGCTCCTACATTTATGTTCACTTAACTCAACAAAATGTAGGCAACAGTTTTTTGCGGTTTCTAGATTGGTCCCATAGTAAATGTTGTTAACACTGATGAGTACAATGACCCCATTGGTATTGGTATATCACATGATATACCAATACCAATCTGATCCCTACATTTGAGTTCACATAAATCGAAAGAAATTAGGGATCACCTGATATTTTTTTCGATGATCGCTGATGATTACAATGACCCCATAAAATGTTTTCAGTTATTTCTATTACACATTGTATAAAACTAGATTAATCTTAAAATCTCAAAGGGTATTGCCAAGGCAGACAACCTCCCACAGGTAGAGCCCAAAGGACATTGCCCACGGATGGGCCCATTTATGGCACCATGTCAAAACTATATGTTATTCAAAAATTGTCTTATTTTTTCATGTTCATTTGATCTTTATCAACATTTCTTTCACCCTAGTATTAAAAAGCATAATAAATATGTATTAAACTGAATCATAAGTATATCCTCCATTCAAACCGAACGTAAATGTTGCCAGATATCAGACTATTTCAACAAATAATCAGAATCGATTCTAAATATCGATACTTCTATAAATTCACTTTTACTGTGTTTCAGATGCTATTATACTAGACTTATCGTAATTGATTGATTTCTTATTTTTTCTTTCCACGATTTATATCTTTAGATTTCGGTTTGCATGCGTAAATCCGTTAAAAATAATAAAAAATCACTTGGATGACGTCAAATCAAAATAAATAGCAAAACATATTTTTGAAACTTTTTTTTGTACTGAAAAATAAGATGATTCTTTGCTTTAAAATACCTAGCATTCATTGTAAATATTGTTATAATCATTTTAAATTAACTGAAATATTACTTATAAAATCGATATTAATGAATACCTACACCCCACAGACCAGTAAGCTTCAAGACTCCGCATAAACAAAGTTTAGTATTCGAACGCAGTCGTAAAACGTTGGTGGGGTCAGGGGGGCGGACGGCGCGTTATGATTGGCCGGCTCAAAAGTTCGGTGGTATGATTCCTTATGATTGGTGCCGCTCGCTGACTGAGTGACGTTCCGATTGGCGGAGTGACGTATGATATGCAGTGGTAGAGCATATGCGTTGTGACCGGGGGTGTCCAGCTAACCGGCGTCTAGAGGCTTACTTTATTTAAAAAATACGAAAAAATCGATTTTGAAAATCGATTAACAAAATAATTATATCTTGCAACACCATACATGATGTCTGGCTGTCCTTAGGGTGTGTTCAGTTATATCGCCCAACGATGCACGGAGCATACTTATCAATCAGTTATGGAGTTGGAAAAAAATAGATTTCTCTTAAATTAGGGTGAAAAAATTAAAATTGTTTGCAGAATAATAAAAGACAATTCTTGGCCTACAAAATAAGACTAAAACCGCCGTAACATAGCAATTTTTTTCGAGGGGCCTAAAGCTCCTAAGAGAATGGGCATGTCCTTTTAAACATATAGACAAAGTTTGAACTTAAATACATTGCTAATAACTATAGGTAGCTGGTAGCAACTGGACAAGAGGGGCAGAGAATTGATGTCAGTAGCATGCCATTGGAGAAGCCTATGTCCAGCAGTGGACTAATATAGGCTGATGATGAGCATGGAATAGGTCTTGAATTATAGTCAACACATTCTTGTTTCAATAGCTACCTAGAAGCAGGTGTAAATCAATATGACACCAGTAGTGCACTGAGAATCGGAACAATACAACAGCTAATGTGTGCTAAGTGCTGACCTACCATGGTGTGGTTGTGGCACTGAACCCCAATCAATGAGTCACCTCTTATACTGCCCTTTGTGTCCCTATAGCCTGGGCGACCTTTGTGTTGCCACTGATAACGCCGTTGAAGTGGCAAAGTTATAGTATAGTATAATGGGCTGGTTTCCGCAACTCCACGATCAAGCGTGTATTTTGCGTACGGGTGGGAACTTACTCGATCCACCCTAACTCCTCGAAAAAGGCCAGCAACGCCTTGGTGTTGCTGGTGATCTCTCTGAGGGTACCTGGGTTACCGAAGTACTTGGCCCTGAAGTGGCAAAGTTTTGGGCTTGCCAAATCTGACCCAAGAGTTTACTTAAATACTATACCATCAACACGAAGAAGAAGAAGACCTAGCATCTCATATCTAAACAATAGCAGATACAATAGGTCCACATTAGGAACATAATAACAGAGCTCATATGTTGCACTTCCATGTATTGCCGAAAGTCAAAGAAATATGTTTTTTTATGAATGAACTTCTAATTTTAGTGACAATCAACATAAATGCATGGTAATGTTCTACTTTTAAGGCAATGCAATTAAGACTTCTTCTTACAAAACTATGTAAATATTTAATTTTATCGAACGAGGACGTGTAAACAAGGTGTTTACGGCAAAAATGACGCAAAATTTGATGCCATGAGTCATGACGTCAGTTCACCGTGATATCTGGGTAAAAGACACGTCCTTTATATAGCCCTACAGCTGTATATTCCAGCAGTTTATTATTTTTATGGAAGATGCGGCTCTGTGACCTACATTTCGGTTCTGCGATTAACTGTACTTCATTTGATAAACTACTCGTAGATAAAACTGTTGACTCACCGTTTCTTCGAGTTCCTCCACCGAAATATCCTTGTCAGTCATATTTGAGACACACGTATTAATTTCCTATACAAAATCTAAATGAAAACACCAGGCTTGAGCAAACCGACCATTTTCATCCGGGAAAATGACATTTTATTGAAAAATGAAAATGTCAAAATGTCAAGTGATCATGATGAACACAACTAAACGCTATAAAAACATTAACGAATCTGACATTTGCCAGAACTAAAAAGTAGCAACAAAACGCATTTCTTGGCGGGAAATTTCAAGGTTTTTTAACATTTTCAGTTTTCTACTATAACTACCACAGAGTACAATAACTACGCCTTTGCTGTTCTGTTGTGGGATTAATTGTTTTATTTTTTGATTTATTTTGTTTTAGTGGGTTGAGCAGCCGGTCTCTGTGGTAAGTGATCATCAGTTTTGCTCACAGAACATTACTCCTGTTCTAGTATTTGATTATAAAGTAAGCAGTTTCAGCGTTCGGTTCAAAGCTTTGATCAACAATAGTACTAGATTCCCGATAAGCGCTTCAAAATCGGCCCTAAAAATAAGAGCACTAATAATTTTGTGGTCTTATTAGAAATTAGTATCAAAGATAATACTATACGTATCATAGCATAGCCGTATACATGGGCCGTATACAGATTCTGTCTGCGATCATAACCAACAAAATGTCGCAGTGCGCGTTCAAAAATTGTGAAAATAACCATCGTAACACCAAGATTTCGGAAGGAATATGTTTCTTTCGGTAAGTTTATGTAAATTGTAAATAGGTACTTGATCTTGATAATTTAAAAAAGATAATATAATCACTAAATCATTTAATAATAATAGAGTTAAACTAAATGAATAAGCTTGTTTGACCAACGTTTGGGGCAACGCGCCAACTATTGCGTCAAGTCGAACTGCGTCTAGTTTCAAAATTGAGTAAGCACCAAATGTCCTTGGTCATCATAGCTAGCTGATCTGACAACGGATACCTAACGGCTAGCTCTACAGATACCGGCACGAGTCATGAGCACAAACTTCACCTGCGCAGAAGTTCATTTATAGATCTGTTTGGTGGAATGACAGGAGCGCGGGGTGCCAACGCCGAACATTGCATTTACGCGATTGGTCGACAGTCGATGCTCGTCGTCTATTGGGCAATTAGGTGTCATTCGGCTACCGTACACTTTCGGTTCAACTTTATTGACTCACATTTTCGAATTTAAAACAGTTTATTTTTCTTTTGTTGTAATTAATTTATATTTTGATTTTTGAGTGTTTAATGTTTTGAATTAAAAATGGTTTTTTTTTTCTTCTTCATCTTCCTTTATTTATTACAAGATTGTATTTAACTTGCAATGTATGTACGTATGTAAATATATTTTGTTAGAGTGGAATCTTGCAACTCAATTTTGAAGCAGATATCTTCAACCTATTTAGCTGAAATTTTGTACAATATGGGTATCAAATATGAAAGGACTTGCTGAGAATACGAATGCGAATTAAAAAACCTATCCATCGATAACTAAATAGTAAAAAATAAATTAAAAGTCAAAATGTTTTCTGTTTATATATATGTGCGTAAAAAAAAGTCCCAAAATCATAATATGGGTGAAATTCGAAAACGTTTGTATTTTCTATAACTACCCATAATCCTTATAAAACGCTAACGGTGAAATTTAGTGAACAAAGATACTAAATAATTTTGGTCGAAAGTGTACATGCGCGAACTTGCCCCCACTACTGTCCATCTGTGCTCACGACTCATGCCGGCTACTATACTAATATAGTAATCTGTGGGTCAACATATTGTTGGGTTCAACCCTATTGTCAGCAGTAGGATTTTGTTTTATTCTTACTGGTATAAGGCGGCGACGTTGGCGCTATCGAATACCGTCTAGCTGCCGTCAAAATACAGAAAACGCCGGAAGATTTCCTTTACGAAATCTAGGCACTTAGGGAAAGAACAAAAAAAAAACAAACTCGGTAAATTATATACACATTTATTTTTTGTCTTTAATTTTTACACATTAGAAATGTAGACGAGATAACCATTTTGGCCAGTAGCAGTCCTGATATTACCCTTTATACAAACCTATGGTTGCGTCGTAGCAACTACGTATTAAATTCACGTGTCGTTTATATAATATCCACTTAAATATACTCTACTAGGAGAGTATTAAATTCAAGAACACTTCAATTCGTTGACCATCGTCAATTATGATTTGTCAATATTACTGTTGTTATATCCGCGGCACGCTATTATGGGGTTTTTGACATTTTCCAATAGTGTTGTGACACATTTCAAATTATTAACTAAAAATATAGGCAAGTGCGAGTCGTTTAATCAAATTTTCCGTGACATGCTTAAAAAAACAGTAGAAATAAATAGAATTTGAATAATAGATTCCAAATTCGAAAAATTATATTGCTGTAGCAGTGCATCACTATTGATTGACAATAAAGTACGGCAATTGTACCTTCATACGTAGCTGTCAATATTTACGGATCTTCATGAGCAGGCAAACGTCAAAAACGCCATCATAGCGTGCCGCAATTATAATGTAATGTAAAAAAATGTGTTTAGTACTCTCCTAGTACTTCTAAGTTTTTTTTTTACATTTATTTTTGACACCTCTAATTGGAACATTATTAATAATAAGCCGTACAAATAAATTGAGAATAAAATAACAACTAGTACAGAATATCTTTGAGTAATTTGATTTTGAAAAATATTATGTAATACTTAAATTCAGTTCGACACAATACAGAGAGTGCATGATAGCATAGTATTATAATCTCACTTATTGTATTATAGTAACAGAAATAATTCATGAAAAGCGAACGGGACATTATTGAGTTTGGGAATGTAACTAGTGTAAACGATGCAACTTCCATCTTGTGTCGAATTGACATAAGCAGTTTACAGACTAGCAATTCGATTATAATTTAAATCACCATAAGAAACATGTCTGCCTACATTCAACATCTTTTTTTTCGCGCCATGTTTTGACGCTTAGTATTTTCATATTTTGAAAGAATGGTGGGAACATAGAATACGATATTGCACGTGCGTTCGATACAAATATAGTATGCTAACATCCGATAAACATACAATAATTAGTATTTATTATTTAAACTATGTTACATCCACGGAGTTACTAAAAGAAAGTAAAATAAACTACAACATACAATAATTAAATAAAACACTAGGATATTTGTACAAAAAGAAACTAAAATTCCATTTAATTCGTATACAAGAACGTACCGCGATATTGACTTGGTCATGAAACGTGAGTAATAAAAAATGAAGTGCTCAAAAGGCTTGAGGTCCACGGTCATAATGTATTAAGAAGTAAAAATACGTAAAATACCTAAAATAAATCTTATGCACTCGTGCATGTAGATCATTCTCACTAAACTTGTGTAGTGACGTCATCACGTACGCCGTGCGTGCGCGCAACAGTTCATATTGGACACCAATAATATTTACTTGTCTCGTAACGTAACATACTATTTATGACAAAGTAGACCGCACTTCAGTGGTAACAGATTGACATTGACAGCGCCTTTATTTCGTAAGCAGTAAGGGCGATTTTCTAATTCAAGTGTTAATACTGTCATGCAGTCGATTGTACGTTAATGTATATTTCGTTACAAGACACACGTATGAATATAGCGGCAAGAATATCATCCTCCGAGCCTTTTTCCCAATTATATTCGGGTCGGCTTCCAGTCTAGCCAGATGCGGCTGAACATCAGTATTTTACACGGAGCGACTGCCATCAGACCCCCGCAACCCAGTTACTGGGTAATACTGACATTCGGAGGTTAGACCAGTTGTCAGACTTTTAGGCTTCTGACTACCCGTAACGACTGCCATAGATATTCGTATGACAACCGGGACCGACAGCTTAACGTGCTCTCCGAGGCACGGAGGGGTCTCGATGTGTAACGAAACGGTCACCCATCCACAGACTGACCGCGGCAAGTGCAGCTTAACCTTGCAGATCATACAATCCGCGCAGTCGTTGCTTCGCTACGAGCCCCTCTATAGCGGCAAGAATAGAGGAGATAAATTAAAATTGAAACTAATAAATACAAAGACATTTACATTACATTACACTAGATGTTCCTGCCGAATTAAAATTAAGCGTCTGATAATATCCTAACAGAAAAGTCCAATAACACTAGCCCAACGTAACAATCGAATCTACTGGGTGTCAGGGAAACGCTCCCGAAACTGAAAGGCTATTATTAAACTACCTAAACACAATCGAATACCAATAACCATATACTCATTGTTTTAATGATTTGTTATTTTGTAAACCCGCAAGCGTACAAAACTCGGGATCAATGCCGCGCGTACCTAACCTACCTACGCTCGCTACGCACGGACTGCGTATGCGAGCGGATGTCGTTCACCCCTAGCGCCAGCTGATATTTTATTTGAATTACATTGCGAACTTTAAAAAATTAAGTAAATAAATGTTTTTTTTTTTTGCAAATCAGTTTTATTTAACTGAACAAAGCTGGTTCATCATCATTTCAGCCGAGAGACGTCCACTGCTGGACATAGGCCTCCCCCAAGCATCGCCACAACGACCGGTTCTGCGCCTTCCGCATCCAGCGGATTCCCGCGACCTTCACCAGGTCGTCGGTCCACCTTGTGGGGGGCCTACCCACGCTGCGCCTTCCAGTACGCGGTCGCCACTCCAGAACTTTACTGCCCCATCGGCCATCCGTTCTGCGAGCAATGTGCCCCGCCCACTGCCACTTATGTTTGGCAATTCTTCGGGCTATGTCGGTTACTTTCGTTCTCCTGCGAATCTCCTCATTTGTGATTCGATCACGCAGGGACACTCCGAGCATAGCCCTCAAGCCCTCACTCAACAAAGCTGGTTATGTATAAAAAAAAAAATGAAAAATCTAAAAAAAGAATCACATTTTTTTTTTGTGGTTTCGTATCAGTAATCTCCAGCATTATCACCTATCTTCATTTTCGGAAGCGTTTCCCTGACACCCAGTATAATGCTGGCTTACCACAGTGTGTGTGTGTGACATGTCTCTCGGATTTATCCGGAATCTCTCACAGAAAATCCGACAAATTGTGACAAGTCTTGTCATAGAACATCTCTACGAATAAATACAACCTCATCTACAGTACAACACATTTTATATGGCCCATCGATGTACCTGACACTGACGATGCAGATGACACAATATAAATACGCGGGAAATTGGTTAACCAATCAGAAAACACCATCGCTGCTCGCCAAGTCTCAGCCGCTGCCGCTAGAGTACGGTAGCGTGTGAGCGAAATAGAAAAAGACGTCACAGCAATCAATTTTAACACCTTACGGCATAACATAAGGTTGATTATATTGTTTAAATGTTTTGGGTGTTTTCGTCGATCGTCTTTTCGTGTCTGCGCGACCGTAGATTGACGCTCCTTATTTTGTGTCGTACTGTAATGCGTCACGCATGACGTAAGCATGACGTCATACACGCCACCTTACACAACCGCGCCGTCTCGAAACCGACGCGTCCCCTTTCAGTGTTTGCGAACTTGCTTAATAATATCATGGTTGGACTGTGTGTATTATTATCTCGTTCCATTAAATTGACTTACGATATGTAATACTTGAACGTAAATTATGTTTATGAAAGTTTAGTTATACAAAAAAAAGTCTACGATAAGTTAGAACCATCAACCATATGCCTATAGAGGCCTCATAACAGGCAACCGATTTCTGTTAACTCATCTGACTAATCGTATCGTAGTAGTAGAGCTCCTTTGTGAAAGAGCTCGTCCGGGGAAGTACTACCACCATACCTACTTCTCCGCCAAACAGTGATGCTTGGCTTGCATTAGAATAGAATAGAATAGAATAATTTTATTTCTCAGTATATGGTAGGTACATTGATGTCTTACGATATATATGGTGTCACATATACATTGCTGTGTTTCGGTCTGAAGGCAACGGGTGCCGGTGAAATTACAATCACATGAGACTTTTCTTCTTCATGTCTCAGTTTGGCGAACCGACTTGCGGTACCATTTAGGCAACAGCCTAGGTGGTATTGAAGTTGTTATGGGCAAAGGTAACCGCTTAACATCAGGTGGGCTTTTAGCTCGTTTCACCATTCTATACTATAAAAAAAAATAGATCTGATATACGTCGCCACTATTCGCCACTTGAAAGGTGTTCAAATTAGTTTCGACCACTTATGTGAGCCGTACGTATTTCCGCGTTCGTGATTAACCAATAGCCGCTTTGGTAGGGCCAATCGGATTGCAGTACTCCGCTTCCTCGTACTTCAGCTAGATGACAGAGTTTATTGTAGCATTATATTCAACAATAGGCGTCTATTGGGCTGTATAATCGATGGTTAGAGCAGACTTGGGAATCCTAACCTACCGTTTATTTTTGTGACATTTAATTAAAATTATGTCATGTAAAATCATTAGGCCTCATATTTGATGCTATAATAAAGAAAGAATCAAGAAAAATCATTCATTGCCACAAAATTGTGTTAACGCAACATAATATCTAAAAGGAAAAAAATTAAGATATCAACAAAGAAAACTACAAAATACTGCAACACTACGAATTTACGACACTTATGTATCCAAAAATATAAAAAAATATCATTAGGACCCTAAAATCATTCGAAGAAATAAATAATTCACATCATTTATATCACAAAAAGAAATAAAGACTATCTTCAACACGACTTCCCCGCGTAACATCACACAGTCCGATTCGAACATCAGTTGTCAAACACTCAAAGGGTGTTCTAATAATCAGTCGTAGCTCCGCGGATCAGTCAGTTGTTGACTGGCCGCCGACCCGATCGGTCGTGCTGGAGAGTAATAAAACAAAGAGAGAGAGGAACTATGGTGCGGGCGTTCATTTGAGCGCGTCTGTCTGCTCGAACTTCTGCTCACTGACTGACACTGCGTCCGATGAGAGAGCCTCCTTCAGGGGCTCCACACAGTTCTTTGGGATCAGCGTGCCTGAAAACCGGATTTTTTGTCATTTTAATATTTTCTGCAAGGTCGTACACGTATACATGTTATTGAAATAACTGAAAACCTCTTAAGGGGTCATTGTAATCATCAGCGATCATCGAAAAATATATCAGCTGATCCCTAAATTTTTTCGATTTGATGTGAACTCAAATGTAGGGATCAGCTGGTATTTTTTTTGCGATTTCAGCTTTGATCCCATAGTAAAATTTGTTCATACTAATGAGTCCAATGACCCCTTAAGAGGTTTTCAGTTATTTCAATAACATGTTGTAGTTCGGTATGACGACGTATCTGTGTAGGGTGTGGTGTTAGTGCGCTCACCGACGATCTTGAGCCCGTCGTCGGTCTTGATGCGCACCACCTGCATCTTGTTGAGGTGCGCGCGCGCCGCCAGCACGTGCTCCACGCGCGCCCACACGGCCAGCACGGAGCCCGCCAGCACGTGGTGCGTGCGCACGCGCAGCCCCACCTGCACACACATGTACACCATCTTCAAATGAGGAAGAAAGGACACACAACTGACTGGATAGACCCCTGTCCTCTATTTTTGACAAGACCTACTTAGTTTAGAGGAAGGTGTTTAGTCTTAGGTATGTATTCAAATCAATGTTGTACGCACGGCTCCACATCAAGCTGTAAATTTCCAGTATAAGCTGACCTCTCATTGTGAGGAACGCCTATACAATGCGAGGTCAGCTTATAATGGAACTTTATAGCTTGAAACACAGAAATAGATAGAGATAGAATGGTTGTAGTCACAATTTTACTTGCGATTCATGCGTGACAACTTTCGATCAAACTACGCCTTACACATTGATGATTAATTTACAAAAATTCACTTTAATCAAATGTACTTTACAGCTATTTTATTATTTTAACGCATTTTACGCATGCGAAGCGAATTCTAAAGATATAAATGGTGGAAAGAAAAAAAAAAAAATTGTGGAGGATAATTTCGATACCACGAGCAGTGTTCACGGTAGCTTAGTGGCTAAAGCACTGGCGTACTGAGCCAGGAGTCGCAGGTTCGAATCCTGCTCGTGAGCGATTTTTTCTTTCCACAATTTATATCTTTAGAATTCGCTTCGCATGCGTAAAATGCGTTAAAATAATAAAATAATTAGTAAGGGTAGGCATATCTATACGACTTTGATTTAACTGTAAAGTTAATCGAGTCGGTTAAGGAACAATGTTTCTTAATAAGATATCGCTGACGTCACCCAAAAGACGTATAGTGGAGGATAATTTCGATACCACGAGCAGTGTTCACGGTAGCTTAGTGGCTAAAGCACTGGCGTACTGAGCCAGGAGTCGGAGCAGGTTCGAATCCTGCTCGTGAGCGATTTTTTCTTTCCACAATTTATATCTTTACAGCTTTTGTTTCTGTAGTTAGAATCAGCACAATAAGGTATTTTTGCGGGTTTTTGTTACATTATTTACAGAAACAAGTCGTAAGGCGCGTTTTAGTTCACTTTTTCGTAAGATCGACAGTTCTCGGCGGTTCTCGATTAAGAATGGAGAGAGGGAGACGCGCTAGCATATGTATAATAATTATTTAGTTTTTATTTATTTATTCATGAACAATTTATAATTATATTTGAATGTGGTAGTTACTACTACTAGTACTAGTTGTGGTAGTTTATACTGAATTATTCCAATTTTATTATTAAGTAAACAATTATTTGAAAAACTGTAGTACCAATGCTGGTTAAACCTTATCAAGACCATCACACACTCCACCATTGTACTAAGTGCGAAACCCATGTGGAACAGCGTGACGGAGTAGTACACATTTTATATGGCCCACCGATGTACCTGAGCAGATGACACAATTTAAATACGCGGGAAATCAGTTAACTAATCAGAAAACACCATCGCTGCGCGCCAAGTCTCAGCCGCTGCCGCTAGTGTACGGAAGTGTGTGTGAGTAAAATAGAAAAAGGTCACGGCAATAAATTTCAACACCTTATGGGCATTGCATAAGGTTGATATGTTTCGGGTGTTTTCGTCGAAAGAAGAAGAAACTTTAAAATTATTATGAAGAAACAAACAGGAGCTGAAAAGGTCACAATTTAGTAAAAAAAAAAAATGTTGGGCCCTTTGATTGGCATTGCCTAGGGGCCCTCTTCATTGTTTAATCCGGCCCTGACGACGCGTCTTATCTTCCGTGTGGTACTGACCTCGCAGTCGGCGGCGTTCCTGCAGACGGCTCGCCAGTAGGCGTGGCTGCACACGCGCTGCGACGCGGAGTACTGCGCGCGCCACCACGACTCCGCCTCCGTGCTCTCCACGCGACGGTACTTCTTCTCTATCTCCGCCAGGGACTCCAGGCGGAGCTGCAGCCCGGTGTTGGGCCTGGGAACGAAAGTTTGCTCAGACGCAGTCATAACAAGCGGCGTAGTACCAATTTGACACTAACTCAGTGCTGGGCAGCGACAACACAGCCCCTAGACGGATATTGTTGAATTTAATGCGTACAAACAATTCTGCCACTAGCTGAGGTATGAGGAAGCGGGGTACAGCGATCCGGTTGGCCCTGACAATGTCATTATGTCATAGAAACTTCAAACTTTGTAGGGTTAGAGACGAGACAGATTTAGATTCAACACAATATAATATCGATAAAATATTATTTTATCGATATTATTTTTATGTAATACTTAGTATTAATTATAAGGATTTTAGCTTCTTATTTCTTTTAATATTATTTAATAATAAAGTAATTAATATACTAATAATAATAGTAAGTATTACAAGTAGGGAGGGAGTCTTTCAAAATTATCTTAATTTTGAAAGTAAGACGGGTGCTCTGTACTTTCAGAATTAAGATAATTATATCTTTAAAAATATCTTTATCTACACTCGTATCGTAAAATTCGAATTATGAACTCGAAAGTAATGTCATAATGACATACTTTACGCACATGCACCTGTTATGAATTTAAAAAGTTTCATTACGATACAGTTTGCTGAACAAAACAATGCGGTAATTTAATTTTTTTTCCATAACCGCACACTTCAGCCTAACTAAGGAGTTTTTAATGCCACTTCGACCTAACCAAGGAGTTTTCAAACCTTTTTTTTAGCAGTCGTACAGTTTGGCAATGAGTACACAAAATTCAGGGTGGCGCCACTTGTCATACATTGAAAATTTTTATCGTTTAAAATCGCGTTTTTGGCAGAACTTTTGATTGTCATATTGCTTTTAATTATATTTAAGTGTTTACAGGCATATTTTTTGTATGATAAAACAGAGATTGACGGAATCCTGACAAGGATAGAAAATTAGTTCCGATTATAATGTTGTCGCCAGACAATATTTTATTATCTGTGTAGGCGCGCACCAGCGCGCGTGCGCGGCCGCGCGCCTGGCCTACTGGATATGGACATCGTTACTTGTAAATTTATTGTTATTGTTTACGTTATTATTATGGTTTTGTGTGTCGAAAGTTTTATTCTGGGCAAAAATATCTGACTACAGCAGTGATACTGAACTGAGGAAAATATGACCCCGCCTGAATTTCTGGATGCAGCAACGTAAATGACGAACAATCTTTTACCAGAGAAATCAAGAAAAACAACGACAATGTTAGTAAGATTTTGACTTTGGTATTTTATTTAAAATTGTATGAGTGTAGATAAAATAGTGTATGAAACTGACATAATTAGGTATTAAAACACTCGTGTGATACTATTAAAAACCTCGCCTACGGCTCGGTTTTTAAACTCACACTCGTGTTTTAATAACCCCTATTATGCAACAGTTTCATAAACTACTATTATGTATTTATTTGGTGTTGAATATGGAGTTATTATTTTGTAAAGCGGATATTTTAAAAGAGGTAATTGTCCGTTTATATATTAAATAAATATTAAATAATAAAATAATTAATTTAGTAGTAGTATTATATTATTTATTTTATCTACACTCGTATCGTAAAATTCGAATTATGAACTCGAAAGTAATGTCATAATGACATACTTCACGCACATGCACCTGTAACGAATTTAAAAAGTTTCATTACGATACAGTTTGCTGAACAAAACAATGCGGTAATTTAATTTTTTTTCCATAACCGCACACTTCAGCCCAATTAAGGAGTTTTTAATGCCACTTCGACCTAACCAAGGAGTTTTCAAACCTTTTTTTTAGCAGTCGTACAGTTTGGCACCAATGAGTACACAAAATTCAGGGTGGCGCCACTTGTCATACATTGAAAATTTTTATCGTTTAAAATCACGTTTTTGGCAGAACTTTTGACTGTCATATTGCTTTTAATTATATTTAAGTGTTTACAGGCATATTTTTTGTATGAAGAAACAGAGATTGACGGAATCCTGACAAGGATAGAAAATTAGTTCCGATTATAATGTTTTCGCCAGACTATATTTTATTATCTGTGTAGGCGCGCACCAGCGCGCGTGCGCGGTCGCGCGCCACGGCCACTGGATTTGTTCATCGTTACTTGTAAATTTATTGTTATTGTTTACGTTATTATTATGGTTTTGTATGTCGAAAGTTTTATTCTGGGCAAAAATATATGACTACAGCAGTGATACTGAACTGAGGAGAATATGACCCCGCCTGAATTTCTGGATGCAGCAACGTAAATGACGAACAATCTTTTACCAGAGAAATCAAGAAAAACAACGACAATGTTACCAAGATTTCAAGATTTTGACTTTGGTATTTTATTTAAAATTGTACGAGTGTAGATAAAATAGTGTATGAAACTGACATAATTAGGTATTAAAACACTCGTGTGATACTATTAAAAACCTCGCCTACGGCTCGGTTTTTAAACTCACACTCGTGTTTTAATAACCCCTATTATACAACAGTTTCATAAACTACTATTACCCAGCAATATTACACAAAATGTTACATTAACATACTAGGTACTACGTCTAGGTATAAATATTATTGGACCTACTTAACATTTAAAAGTGAACACAGCATGGAACAAAAACAAATATTATTGCAAACTATAACAGCTAATTAGTACGTAAATAAAACTTTATTCAAAAGAAAAGAACCTACTCAAAAATAACATAAATTTAAAGGACAAAAAAAAAAAAAAAAAATCTCATCACCACTAATCATTTTTTAAATAAATTAATTTTATATATGTATAGCCTTCGAATAGTGCATTTGTAACTTTGAGCTTTTATAATAAAGCCATTATAAATACCATTCGATATAATCAAATAAAACAAATTTTGTGACTAATGAATATAACAACTGTAATTTGTTTCTAGTACTCGCTAGCAGCTACCGCGGCACCACTCACTTCGCTCGCTCACAGTTCTAACCTTACCTAACCTATTTGATATATTTCTGATTCTTTTTATATAAACAATGTTGAATTAGACAGTAAACTGTAAAATTGTCGTTAATGTAACCTCAAATTATGCGACTGCTCAAGAGGTCTCTTTTGGATATTGAAATCTTTTTTATTATTTTATTTTAGTAGTAATTGAAAGCGAAATTCTGATAGTACTGAGTAATTTTTTCAGTGTTTACGTGTCAAACCGCGTTTGACAGTATTATTGTGATATTTAATAGGTTTTAACAAAACCAAACATTTTCAGGGATGTAATAGTGCGATTGATTTTAATTGAGGATTTTTCTCGCAAAGAGGCCTTCGAAAGAAGTAAAAGACCAAGTAGCTTCATGGAGAAATATTACACATCCGTGCAAATCTTAAATAAAATCGAATGTGACACAAATGTTGTTATTTTACTAAATTATTCATTCCTAGCTGTGCTTGTGACCCTGTCCGTGTGGAAGTTGTAAATTAACATCGTGGGCCTTACTCCCGACCGGTTCAAGCTCTGAACCAAATCGAGCTAACTTCAATTCCTAGAAAAAAGCAGTACGATTTGACACTAACTCGAATTCAAATTCGATTGATACAGCACTCGATCCAGGCGGGGTCAGGAGTAAGGCTTAGAAGTGGGTAGCTACTCTAATAACTAGCTAAATAGCGGCTATTCAACAAATAGCCATGGCTACTTCGATCAATGGCTACGATATCTGTCTACACGATAGCTAGCTATTGGCTACTGCTTCGAATAACCAACAAGTTTACGGTGTAGCGGGCAGCCGCTGCGCTGCCGTGAGCTGACCAAGTAAAATAGCTATTGGCTATTGGTAGCTAGCTAGCGACTTTCTTTATTTTTACGATTTCTAACTTAACTTAGTAGTCAATTAGGTTTAAAATCGTTTGAGATCTATAATTTTGTTTGTACAACAAAAGAAGGGTCTTTTGTTGTAGTTTTTGCTGGAATTTTATTAGTTAATTTTAAATTTTCTATGTTTTCGACAGTTAAATATGTAGTAATTAGTAATACGTAATAAATGTAAAAATACGTACGTACGAAGGAAAGTCATTTTTTTTCAACAATACAATACAAATACTATTGTACACAAAAGAAGATAGCAACATATATGACTTATATAGAACACATGTACAATGGGCGGTCTTATCGCTCAAGGCGAATTCTTCCAGACAACCTTAGGATGGACAATATGGGCAAGTAAAGAGAGGGGTATTACGCAGTGTAACAACATAATAGAATACATATACTACATAACATAAATACTATACATATATCTATAACAAAACTACATAAATATAAGATACAATAAACATAATAAATACAATACAATATGTCTAAATATTACATAATGTACCTGCCGGAAATTACAGTGATGATAGGTAGCGATCATTTACCAGTTTTTTGAATATAGGCAAATATTGAGCACGCCTCACTTGTACTGGCAAAGCATTCCACAGGCGAGCAGCAACGTGAGGTTTTCTGATGACCTTAAAAGCCTCGAATGTGTGTCACGAAGGAACACTAACTAACTAAAGGACTAACTAAAGGAACTAACTAAAGGACTAACTAAAGGAACTAACTAAAGGAGCATTCTTTGCTAAGATCATTTTTCTCTAAGGTCAATGACCTTTGAACTAGGACGTCTTATGTATTTTTCAGTTTTCTCTCTATAACTCAAAAAATTATAATCACATTATACTCAAAATAATTTTAAAAGAGAGTTTTTATAAAGGTCTATCAATGTGGAGAATTATAAATATCTACGTTACATAGTTTAGAGATGGCAGGGGGGGGGACACATTGCAAGTCACTTTAGCTGGCTATATTTCGCAGATGGTACACCTGATAAAAAAGTGCTGTATCAAACATTACCTTCATTTTAGTAGACCTATTCAATGATACCACACACGAGGGGGTGGAGCGAAAAAAATATTTTCATCCCCATTTCATTTCATTTCATGTATGGGCGCCACCCCTAAAATACATAATCACGCATTTTTTATTCTTTTAAAATTGAGATCTATATTTAAACTATCTTTTAACAAAATTACATGTACTTATATTTATAACTGTAGAAGTTATTAAGCTGTAAAGGATTAGGACAGACGGACAGATGGGAATACGGACAGACGGACGGACATGACGAAACTGTAAGGGTTCCTTGTAGGACTACGGAACCCTAAAAAAGGTACATATATCATTTATCGTGTACGTATCGGTCGGAACAAAAGCTCGTTTATCGTTGAACGGAAGTAGACTCCCTGGCTGTTATAGGTATATAAAGATTGAATGTTTGAAATCGTAGTTTTTTTTTTTTTTGTAGATTGCAAAATATTCTACTACCTATATTTTTCAATTTCGTTGATAGTATGGAGAACTTTGTTTCATCGATAACAGATTTAGTACATCACTAGTTACATTGACAATTAAATAGAGGGAAAGAGATAGTGTATTAAGTGCTTGCGTAAGAAAGAGATGTTTTGTGAAAGACATCAACGTGCCGTCTGCACCTTTGGTGTCCGTTGCGAATTAACCAGTATAAGATGAACTCTCATTAAATATTAAATCAGTTGAAAAATCTAATTGGATAATGACATTATTAACTTAACGATGAAATGTTATGCCGTCTTTCTGGACACTCAAAGTCTTGCTGTTTTTACAACACAATCGTACTGTGCAAGAAGTCATTATAACATTTATTTGTAAATTTTGTGTTCACTAACACGGAAGTGTCAACGGCTCACAGAAGTGGTCATAACTGATTCAAATTGTTTGAGTGGCGGCTTACATACAGGATTTTTCCCTTATGTGTGATAGAAATCGGTCGCCTGTTATGTGGCGTCTAGGGGCTGTGTCGTCGCTGGTGCTGGGTGACATAGCACGTGTGCTAACACGATTGTAGCTGCTCAATTATTCAATAAAACTTTTTTACAAAAAAATTGAGCCGACGAAAACAGAAACTGAAAAGTCTTAATAACAATTCTCCTAACTAAACTAATGTAAATAACTAATTATGAGTCAGCGCCAAACAAACAAGGAAAGTGCGTGCAAGTTGCAAGTGGTCGAGAAGGGAACGCATTTTTGGAAAGTTATTGTTTATCGTTGAAAATATCATGTTGTATTTGATGTTATTTTGTTTTTATTAGTAGTAAGCAATTAAATGATCTTCGTTTGATTGAAATGATTGTGTTTAAAACCCTTAAATTGCAAGATGTGAAATAGTCTTGACAAAATGGCATAACGATTAAGTCACAACACAACGACCTCTGTGGTCTAGTGGTTCGAGTGTCGGACTGCTGATAACGAGGTCGTGGGTTCGATTCCCACAGGACACAAATATTTGTGTGATGAACATAAGTGTTTGTGTTGGTCTGGGTGTGTTGCTTATGTATTATAAGTATGTATTTACAAAAAAAAAGTATATACGTATTATATCCATTTTCTAGTACCCATACCACAAGCTCTGCTTAGTTTGGGACTAGATGGTGCTGTGTAAAAATTTCCAAAGATATTTATTTATTTATTTTATTTATCCAAATTTAGAAATGTCCAATATACAACAATCGTGCATTTTTTTTTCATATCAATCGATTCTGTTATTAATATGGAGCCGTTTTTTGTTTCCAGAGCAACGCAAAATTCGCAGTTTATAAATTAAAACCAGTATGTACGGTGACACTGTACAGATTGCGGAATTAGCAGTTTTACTTAAATTCATCGGACGAGTCGTTAGTACCTAATAAGCGGTCTCCGCGTGTGCTCCCTCGCACTTTTGTATTCTTAACCTTTGGTCCATTAATAAATGAATTAAATGGTATTTTGAGTATCATTGAGCTAACTCCATAACTTTACATGGTCCTTCGAGCTATCGTGCGGGTCCTCGCGAGTTTAAGTATTCGTTTTTCTCCGTGGAGTGACGTGTATTGACTAACTTGTGAGTGAACTCGTGCAGCAATCAGCACATTGGTTTACAGTGTTACGTGTGAACTTTGAACATAGTTTTTAGCAGCAGAACTTTAGCATATCGTTTTGGACACCATACCCTAGCAGCAAAGGGTGGAGTTCCAGAACCTAGTTTCCACTAGCGAGTTAAAGGGCATCCCGAGCATAGGGGTGTCAGCAGTGGGACATCAGCGCCTCAAGCACGAGAAAAACAGCATCCTGAGCAGCAGCACATCGGTATTAGCAGCAGCTGCATCTACAGCAGCAGGACGTCAGTGTCCAGTATCAGCAGAGCTTCGGAAGACGGAGTTCGAAAACAGCAAAGCAGAGTCAGTCGAGAGCATACAAGTAAGATCTTTCCTTTTATAAACTAGCAAGCAGCGTAATGGAGGATCTTTACTATCAGCAACTCGAACTGATCGAACTTATCAAGAAAATACCGATTAATCTTAAAAAGGATAGCGCCGATAGGAAATCGGACGACTATTTTAAAAGGCGATTAGAGTTGTTGGAAAAGTATTGGTCGGATTTTCAAAACAATCATTTATCTATTTGTGAGTATGGGGTCAGAGATCATATGTATTTTGTCAATTCTGAGCATGAAGAATTGAGCAAGGTCTATACAGCCGCCAAGACTTTAATCAACGAGCAACGCCTTCAATTATCTAGCAAGCAGACGCCGTTAAAGGCCCTTAGGAGTACTCAACCAGATACCGAAGAAGCAGGGCTATCAGGTTATGAGCAGCAATCTAAGCAAAGCAGTCATCATGTCATGCAGCCACGAGGCTCGACAAGCAAAACAGACGATATGATTCGTAAACAAGCAGCAAATTTTAGAGCATTTAAAAGATCAGCCGGTTTTATCGATCTGGACTCCATGTCCGAAAAATGGGAAATGGAGGACGCATTAAAAACGTTACAAGCGCGCTGGTCACAAATCGATTCCCTTCACTGTGAAATCGATTGCGAGATCGGTGGAGAAGATGAAGAATATGAAGCAATTTATAGCAAGCATGAGCAATCATATTTTCATCTGAAGAAAACTATCAACAAAAAGCTTTGGAGTGTATCACATAGAGAGCATTCTACGCCGAAAATTGATATACCAGTATTTTCAGGCAATTATCAGCAATGGACATCGTTTAAGGATCTCTTTACCGAAACGATCCATAACAACCCTTCCTTGTCCCACGCGCAAAAAATGCAATTTTTGAAGGGCAAAGTAAGGGGCGAGGCGGAAAGACTTATACAGCATCTTCCCATCAGTTCTGATAACTACAGTACGTGTTGGGAAATCCTAAATCATAGGTATAACAACAAAAAGCTAATTTTTTCTACTATCATGAATACTCTCCTAGGTTTACCCAGTTCACAGCAGCAATCAGTGGGTAATATTAAAAAGTTGCATGACGTCGCCCTGGAAAGCTTACATGCCGTTCGGAATTTAGGGGTTGATATCAGCACTTGGGATCCGCTTCTCGTGCACTTATTAACACAGAAGCTGGATAGCGAAACCTACGGAGATTACATCGATTCCTTGAAGAATTCGAGAGAGCTACCGGTGTTGCAAGAATTTTTGGATTACTTGGAGAGTAAGTTCACCAGCCTAGAAACTTCTCGCAGGAAGCTAGATCAAGCAGCACCGAAATCTAACAGTTATACATCCAGCAATCATTATCAATCTGAAAATCAAAAGATAAGGCGATACAATCCTAATTTCGCCAAAAATTACAAGCCTCAATTGGAAACAAAAGCCTTACACGTGTCAACATTTAGTTGTCAGCTTTGCGGTCAACAACATTCATTATTTAATTGCGTTAATTTTTTAGAGTTGCCTAATCAAGCAAAATTAGACACTGTTTTAAAATTAAAATTATGCACAAATTGTTTGTTCGACCATAATGGTCAGCAGTGCATTTCCGTTAGGCGATGTCGCAAATGCGCAGGAAATCACCACTCGGTTTTACATGACGCATGCTTAAAAAATATATCGCAAACAAGTAATGCAGCTATAATAACAACGTTAACGACCGACCTAAATCAAGCAGAACACGTGCCTATAACAGCACATGTCTCTCAAAACGATCCTGGTACGAGTGAAGTATTGCTGGCAACAGCATTAGTTAAAGTTTTAGCAAGTGATGGATCCTGTCACGTTTTAAGAGCCCTCATAGATCCAGGATCTCAAGTTTCCCTTATCAGAGAGAGTGCTGCACAAAAATTAGGATTACCAAGATCAAAGTTTAGCGGCATGATATTCGGCGTAGGGGAAGTCGAAAACAACTGTAAGGGCATGATCACAATAACTTGCAAGTCGACGTATAATGATGTTACGTTTGCCACCGATGTACTTATCATGAACAATTTACTGAAAGATATGCCATATAAATCGTTCGACACATCGGATTGGTCATACATAGAAACTTTAAAATTAGCTGACCCATACTTTAACATTAGCGGGCCAGTGGACTTGTTGCTTAGCGCGCAAGTTAATGGTTCAATATTATTAGGAGGATTGCTCAAGGGCGAAAACTCATCAAAGCCAGTTTTACAAGAAACTCAGCTAGGGTGGATCATATACGGAGGTGGTCAAGTGTCCTCATTACAATGTAACGTTGTCCTGAGCTACTTCGAGGATATTCAGCAATTCCGAGAAATTGAGGACATTAACGAAGAGTCAAACATATTGGTGGAAGACCAGAAATGTCTTGACTCCTATTTATCAACCACAAAAAGTCGTGAAGATGGGCGGTATGAAGTTAAGTTGCCATTGAAACCTGACATTCATGAAAAGTTGGGACCATCTGAAGAAATGGCTACAGTACAGTTTCAAAATTTGGAACGTAAATATAGCAAGCAAACTAATTTAGCAGATCAATATAATGAAGCATTTATAAGTGAGAACATAGCCTTAGGTCGTATGGTGCCGAGTAATTATATAAACAATAAGCTAATACTATCATGTTTCTTGCCGCATCAGTCCGTGCCCCGCACGGAATCTGCAACTACGAAGTTACGCGTCGTGTTTAATGCGTCAGCAAGGACGTCCAGTGAATACAATATGACTGACCTAAAAGGACATAATATACAGCAGGATCTACAAGGATTTATATCTAAAAGGCATCAGTATCGGTTTGCTATCACTTCTGGTATCAAAAAAATGTATCGTCAAATATTATTGAGTGAAACAGACCAACAATATCAGCAAATAATGTGGAGATATGTACTGGATCAACCTCTTCAAACATATTCTCTTACAATTGTCACTTATGGCACAAAATCAGCGCCAGTCTTAGCCATGATGATTCTGAAGCGCCTGGCCTCAGATGAACGACTTAATTTCCCTGAGGCAGCTAAAATATTAGAAAAATCCTTTTACCAAATACGAAGCAAAACAAATGAGTCATCTGTGGTACTGATTGTTTATAAACCAAGATTAGTACATGTTTCCAAAAGCATATCTCTGCCCAGATCAGAGTTAAGTGGGGCATATCTATTAGCTAAGTTACTGAATAAAATAATTAACTATTCAAGCGAGCTTGATATTCGGATATATGGGTGTACGGACTCAATGGTTGTTCGTGGGTGGTTGCAAGGTAAACCTAGCCGCTGGAAACCCTTCGTTTCCAATAGAACTAAAAGCAAAATTAAAATAATGAAGCCAAGCTGCTGGCAATATGTCAAGTTGGAAGACAACCCAGCAGGTGCAGCCAGCAGAGGAATTTTAGCCTCTCAGTTGAGAAATCAAGCCCTGTGGTGGCAAGGACCACAGTCATTAAATAATGTTATGTTTCATGAAAGATTGGAGAATGAACGAATCAGCTACACAACTAATCAAGAAACAAAGGCCAATTTCACCTCAAGCAAAGTTAATTCTGTGCTAAATAATAGCAAGAAAAAGCCTGAATCTAAGAAGAAAACCAGCAAAGCCAGATTTAATTTTGTCTCGGTAGGAATATCAATAATCTTATTTGCTTCTTTGATAACATTATCTCGAGCAGCGTTTAACATATCAGTTCCACCTAGCAACAATTCTTTATATTTTGAGTCGATAGACAACATGCAAGTAATTCGAGATAAATGGAATTTGATCGTTTACTATGACATGGAGCCCTATTGGGAGGGAAATACTGCTGCAACTAAGTTTTTAAATTATTTGGATAAACTCTGCTCATCCATAAGCGATAAAGGTCATTGTAGTATGATTACACATCAATTAAATCACGACTACAAAGAATTGCAGCACTATAACCAACTTATGCTGAATCAACATTTTGACGCTCGTAGCAGACAGCGTCGCGGACTTATTAATGGTATAGGTTACGTAGCGAACAGCCTTTTCGGCGTATTAGATGAACGATTTGCGGAACAATACAAAAAGGACATCCAACTTATAAAACAAAATGAGCGGCATCTTACTAATCTTATAAGAAATCAGACCTCAGTCGTCGAGGCTGAATATAACGTTTTAAAACGTACCGAGCAAACTATTCAATTTCAACATAAAACAATAAACAAACACTTAAATCAGTTAGATAATGCTGTTATTACAATAAAACAAGAAGTTGAAAGTTTGGCCAAAACGCAAGATTTTACCTTATCAGCACTTACAGCTATTAACTTAATTCAGAACCTTAAAAGAATTCAAGACACCCTGCTGGACACTATCACGGATATTTATCATGGGAAGTTTAACACTCACCTGTTGACTCCAGAGCAGCTACAACATGAGCTACAGTTCATCTCGGGACAGTTAGCAAAAGATTTAACTTTACCCGTGGACAACATACAATCCGATTTAAAACATATTTATAGTATGCTTAAAGTTAAAGCAAGAATGATGGAAGAATACTTCATATTTGAGATTACTTTTCCTTTGACCAGCAGAGATAACTACAAAATCTACAAGATCTTGCCAGTTCCTCGACAAGTCCAGGATGATAGGATCAGCGTCCTACCAATATCTGAATTCATTGCTATCAACTTAAGAAAGGACTCTTTCTTCATCATGTCGTTTTTGGAGCTTCAGTTATGCCTGCATAGTGAACACTCTTATCTGTGTCACATCAATAAACCAATTAATCATTTATCTATAGATGAAAAGTTTTGCAAGCTTGACAGCCGATTAAAACAATGCATTGTAACTAGATCTCCGTGCCAAGATATGTGGCTAGAACTAAATGGTCCATCTCGGTACTTTTATTTTTGCTGTAATACGTATGCAGTCAGGATAATTTGTCAAGATCAAGTTACTACCAAACAACTATCAGGATCTGGTATAATTGACCTGGAACCAAAATGCGTCATAAAAAGCAAAGATTTTACTTTATTTTCACACGCTCAATCGGCGAATACAATTAAATCCAGCTCAGAGATCTTTACCACACAGATAGCAGAGATAAATCACATTGTGAATATATCGTTATCTCACTACACATCTACACAATCTGTCGACCCATTGAACAGTACATTAGTTAATCTGGGAAAACAAATAGAGCAATTGAAATCCGCCAATTCTATTCCACCAGATGACACTTTATCTACGCATGACATTCATCAATATGCACTTTGTTACGGCTTGCTAGGTGTGGGCCTTGTAGTGGCTACATACTTTCTGTGGAGGAGGAGACGAACAGCTTCGTCAGGAGAACTACCGCAGCCTCAAACTGCGACAAACAGTGTAGTGTTTTCGCGAAAGCAGAGTACGGCTGACCGTCAGCCTAGTGAAGTGGATGTCAGTGCATGCACTAGTATTAAACGTAATAAAGCTACATCTCCTGTTACTAAAAAATGTAGCTTTATTTTAGAAGATGTATAATCTCTTTTTATCTTTTTGTATCTTTTTGGCCCGGGAGCATGTACGGTGACACTGTACAGATTGCGGAATTAGCAGTTTTACTTAAATTCATCGGACGAGTCGTTAGTACCTAATAAGCGGTCTCCGCGTGTGCTCCCTCGCACTTTTGTATTCTTAACCTTTGGTCCATTAATAAATGAATTAAATGGTATTTTGAGTATCATTGAGCTAACTCCATAACTTTACACAGTAGGATATTCCTTACTTAGTAAGCACAACGTTTGCGATGGCTCGGCCACGTCGAACGCCTGGGGGAGAATCATGGAGCCAAGAAAGCGTATCTGGGCCAACCAACCGGACTAGACCAGTAGGTCGCCCCAGATATCGCTGGGGAGATGCTGTGGAGGCGGATCTGCGTGAGCTACAAGCTACCAACTGGCGAGATATCGCGCAAGATCGAGGAATTTGAGAGTTCTCGTTTCGGAGGCCATGACTCACTTTGGGTCGCTGAGCCAGAGGAGTAGTAAGTAAGTAGTAGTAAGATATTCCTTGATTTCGTCCACGTAACAACTGGCTACCATTACACTGACCTGTATATCTGGAACATGATGTCCTTCTTGGTGATCTTCTCCTTCTTGGTGTTGGTGATGGCGGCCACGCACAGCACGGCCGTGTACTTGTTGTTGCGCGCCTGCTGCGACACGTAGAACCCTTCCTTGGCGCCGGCCAGCTCGGACCACTTCTCTAGGGCTTCGGTCCAGTCCATACCACGCTGTCCGTACAAATTATCAAAGTTGATTTTATTTCCACTTGTACGGTGCACGTACATGAGTTAAATTATAGGTATTTGTATAACAAGTAGGCTCGCGTATCTGCACTTTCATCGCGACCTACATTTAAAACTGCAGTGACACATGGCGGAGCATAGATGCTACATTTATGTTAAATTTTTTATTAATGTTCAATTAGACGTGGTTTGGGTCGGACAACTTGCATTTTCATTTAGACTCATACCCGTTGGGCACTCACTGATAATCTGCATTGCAGTGCATTGACTATATTAATGTTTGGTTGCACCCAACATGTTTTTGGTCCTTCGAGCCGGATTATTCGCATTCGGAATCGCTTCTACGTACAAATCCATGAAAGTAGGCCATAAAGTGTAATTTTGTATAAGACATAAGGCTGAATGCGCATTTTTTTTTGCGCGGTTCTTGTTATATTTTCAAAAAAATAGAACAAGAACCGCGAGCTGACGAATTGGCGCAAATGAAAATTTCATACTGTTTTAAAATCACTTCGGAAGTACTCGGCTTCGCCTCGTCCTTCCAATATTACTCTGCTGTCGATTGCTTTATTTCTAGCCTAGACAGTAATGTACTATTAAAAACAAAAATTTGGGTTTTTTAAATCTTGGAACAAAAACTGGAAAAATAAAGAGAAGTGATTGCTTCGCTTCGCTTCGCATCGCCATACCTCGGAGTGCACGGTGTGCAGCTCGACGGGCGCGCGGCCGGTGGCGTGGCGCCGCACGAAGCGCACGCAGCGCACGCGCCGCACGCGCTCGCCGCAGCTGCCCAGGTCCAGGATGCCCAGGTCGAAGCGACCGCTGCGCTTCGCTGCACAACACACACACAACACACACCCATTAGTACGCTAGCATAATGTAATAAATTCTAATAGTGAGTCAACTCGGCCGCCAGACAGAGCAACAATGCAATGCAATGCATAGCTTAGAACAACTTTTACTATGGGACCAACCCTGAAATCGCGAAAAAAATATCAGCTGATCCCTACTAAATCATCGATGTCGCTCGACAAAATGTAAGGATCAGCTGATATTTTTTTCGCGATTTCAGGGTTGGTCCCATAGTAAAAGTTGTTCGATAGCATCCCCTGAATGAGCTCTTCAAATATGACCACGCATTTCTGATACACGTTGTAAATAATGTATTTTTTTTATAAATTTATTTTCTTTTGTAACAACCCTTGCATATTTTTAGGTACTAGGTAGTCACCTGTCGGAATTTAGCGCCGCGACAATGGAGTTGACTCACTATTAGTATTTATTGCACTATGACGCTAGTAACCAGGATAAGATCGCATTTTCGAGAGATACGGGTCGTCCTAGGTGAGCAAACTCTCGCGAACGTGATGCGGTGCCAAAATATCAAATAGTCGAAGCGACTTGAAGTGTCCTAAGTGAGCGAACACGTGCGGGTTGCGATGTGGCGCGGAACAAAATGAAGCGAACGCGATCAGTTAGTTTGATATTTTCGCACAAACTGAATGCGGCGGAAGAAGGTGGCAGCCGCGGCCTTGTGCACACAGGACAGCATAGCTGAGTCCCACCACTTTGCGACGCGAAGTTGGATCCGGATGTGCATGAAAGATTAAAGACTGACATCCAGGTCCCATATCCGTCGGACCCATATGGGCCCGGCTGTCTAACCATGATGATTGCATCTCGGAGCGCGGAGAGCGCGAGTCCGATCCCGCCAATCCGTTTCCCTGTGCATCCCACTCCGATCCGCCGTCCTCACTCGCCGGTCCGTCGCGATTCTCTATTAGTTCATGCCGCTCAGTGCGTGTTCTTTCTTTAGCGATCTGACGTAGATTTGTGGATCCGGCCGGTACTGGCAGATCGGTATCCGAATTGCGGTCGACTGTACATTCATCAATAACGCAAGTAATGCGGGTCCGCGGATTCGTATCCATCCAGATCTACCCATCTCTACTTCGCGTCACTCCATGTCACGCGACAACGATTCGCGTTGAATCGCTTCATTTTTCGCGCCGCACCATATTCGCGTGAATTCGCCCCAATTCGCTCACGAGGGATGACCCGATAGAGGTAGGTTTTACGAAAACTTAAAAAACAGTAGAGGTAGGGGATCTCAAACAAATCTAGTATTTTGCCAATCTTGTTCTTTTGCCTATTTTCCCCTTAAAATCACTTTAATTATTTAAATTATAGTCACTCAAAAAACAGTAGAAATAAGGACTAAAACAGGGATGACATGCGATAAAATTAACTTTAATAAGAGTAAAAACCAACTTCAAAAAAAATTAAATAATGTGTGAAACAGTTTAAGGAGTTGGTGCCTTTGATTCGATTTTATTTAAGAAAAAATTGGCACCGGCTCCTTTTATTTTTCTATTTTGAGTGGCACAGGTAATACATAGGCAAGCGATTGCCGTAATCGCGGGTACTATAATCCATAGAAGAGTTCGCCTCTTTATCTCCGAAGACCTTAATCACATCTACACCAAATTTTAATCAGACCATTTTGGGAGAAAACTTTTTCAAACAAAAAATCATCCAAATCGATGCAAATTTTCATTGAAGATTTTTTTATTTGGCATTGGTTTTTAGAAAAAGATAGGTTTTGTATCTCAGGTTATCCAAGGCGGATTAAACGGCAATGGCAATGTCGGAGTTCTGTCCGAAAACATAAAAAATACATACAGACGAATTGAGAATCTCCTTTTTGAAGTCGGTTAAAACACAGTCTCTACTGTGAAAACTGCATTAAATAAAAAATAAATCTCTTACCCTGCTCCATAACAGCGGCGAGCGTGTCAGTGAAGTACTTGAACAGTCTGTTCTGCAGCTCCACTGGCATGCCCAGTATCCTGTTTAGGAACTTGGACATATTGTTGTAGTCCTGACAACAAAATAGCCTAATGTTTATTGAAGGACATCATCATTATTATAAGGATTGGCAGTCACTGGCAGTATATCGTAACGACTTTTTTTTATACAGTAAGGGCCTATTTCACCACCTCCTGATAGTCACTATCTGCCAGATAAGCTAACCGGAACTCATCAGGAGGTGGTTTTAAACAGGCCCTTAATATTTGTTCTTTAGCATGAGTGCGTTTGCAGATGTATTTAGACGGGACTTAACCCTTTAACGGGCACAACGATCTGACATAGGAAAAATAAAACTAATATTGGTTTTACCTAGCTTAAAAATTCATTTTAATTTTTTTATATAGTCATTATGTACATGGTGGTTAATTTAAGCCCTTTACCTTAAGAAGGGTTAACGCACTTCGAAACTATAATTATGATAATTCAAAGTGCCTAGCCTAGTGCGAGTTTGAAACTTACGCATACGCGATCGATTGCGACGACTTTCATTCAAAATGAGTAGCGCCCCTGGCGGAAACGAGGAGGAACTACTGATTTATGGATGAAAGTCGAAGCAATCAACTGATTTTTCGATCGCTTATGCAATTTTCAAACTCGTAATCAGAGTGCCTAGTGTGTTTGTAACTTAAGCGCAAATGACACACAACGCGGGTACGGGATGGGCGCGGGTCGGGTCGGGCCCGCGGCGGGGTATTAACCTGTTTTTATATGGACGACATCACACACAGCGCGGGTACGAGTCCGCTCCACACGACGCGGACCGGGCCCGCACCCGTGCTGTGTGTGGCAGGAATGGATAACTCCGGACACATCTATATCTTCGGATATATATCCCAAAGCGGATATATGTATCATAACTCCTTCACTTTCAAAAAATTCATTCATCCTATATCCGAGTAACTCCGACGCCCGACATTGGACACTGATTACAACGACATGGAACGAAAAACTATGTTTAGATAATAATCATTGTACATAATAGTTGATTTTTAAATACGCCTTTCATTTTATTATTTGTTAGACAGTCCTAAGCCTGTAAAGTATGAAAGGAAATCAATTATCATGTTACTGTCACTGAATCGTTCCGCGATCGGCTACAATATATCCAGCCTCACTCCGGTGGATTTATTTAGAAGCCGGAGTTATCAATCTCGGAGAGGGGCTCGTAGCGAAGCAACGACTGTGCGGATTGTATGATCTGCAAGGTTAAGCTGCACTTGCCGCGGTCAGTCTGTGGATGGGTGGCCGTTTCGTTACACATCGAGACCCCTCCGTGCCTCGGAGAGCACGTTAAGCTGTCGGTCCCGGTTGTCATACGAATATCTATGGCAGTCGTTACGGGTAGTCAGAAGCCTGAAAGTCTGACAACTGGTCTAACCTCCGAATGTCAGTATTACCCAGTAACTGGGTTGCGGGGGTCTGATGGCAGTCGCTCCGTGTAAAATACTGATGTTCAGCCGCATCTGGCTAGACTGGAAGCCGACCCCAATATAATTGGGAAAAAGGCTCGGAGGATGATGAGTTATCAATCTCGGACATAGCATGCAATGTAAAGTTACTTCAGTCCCGGATATATTAACGGCCAAAATTAATATCCAATCCATCTACGATTTACCCTACTACAGATAGAAATTTGACATATTTTTTATGAAGCTTATGTCAAATTCCTATCTCTAATAGGGCAAATCGTGGATAGATTGGATATTAATTTTGGCCGTAAGCGGATATGGATATGCTAATCGGACACTTATATTCAGTTGGAATGATATATTACATATACAATCTTTTACCGGAGCTAGTTAGCCCATGTCTACTGTGTGGTTTGCGCTTTACGCATGCGCGATCGAATGCGTCGACATTCGTTCTAAATCAGTAGCGCACCTGGCGGAAACGAGGAGGAACTACCGATTTATGAGTGAAAGTCGACGCATTCGATAGCGATTTAAATGGCTTATGCTTCAAACTCGGAATCAGCACTCGGCACTCTGAGATGCTCCACATAATGTTATGGTTCAGTGGTGATGGGGTTGTAGGTACTATCAGCAAACTTTCCGGTGAACCACCACTAAGGCTAAAATCGCTTGCGCTCAGTGTTCGACGGCAGCCGTAGGTACGTGTAATGTAGCAGGATTCGTTCAAGGGACCTTGTCGACAAAATGTATCACCGGGAAGGATCGTGACTGTACGAGGCGATCAGGCAGGTTACTGAGCTTTTGACTGCAATGGGTGCAATTCCCGTATGGAGGCAAGTGTTTCACCTTGTCCAGCGACAGCACTCCGGGCGCAGATTCACTGTTGACGATGAGTCCAACGCCAACGAGCGCGCTGGCCACGTCCTGGAAGAAGTCGCCCGCGTAGTCACTGGGGGGCGGCACTAGGGGGGTCTCGTACTTCATGATGGCTCGCATCACCGTTTCTAGTGCCGCACGACCTGGGACAAGCAAAATAATTGTGATAGTTTATACAAACTACAACATTTGTTTTTAGGCTACAGCCTAGGTGGTATTGCAATTGTTATGGGCAAAGGTAACCGCTTAACATCAGGTGGGCCTTTAGCTCGTTTCGCCATTTTCAGCTGCGACCCACGAGTGCCATACGCTCGAAACAAAATGAAGACATAGTGCAGTTACAATTATAATGAAGGTTAAAAATATACAGTAGCCAAGACAACTCACCGTATTTATTGTCGATATTGAACTGGCTAAGGTCCCTGGTCTCGGTGGCCCTGCGGTCCCCGTGCGTGAGGGCTCCGAGCGACTCCAGCCTCTTAGCCACAGTGGACGCGAAGCGCCGCTCTCCCGCCAAGTCAGAGATCAGGAAGATGTATTCTGGCGCGTTCACCTGATTAGATCGGTGGGTACGACCTGGGGAGGACCAAATTTAATTATGTTTAACTTCTGCTAATATATATAATATAATAAAAAAAAATACATTCAATCCACTTATCTCCATCCCCATTTGTTCCACAAACTATATATAAGCGAGCAAAGATTTCAATAAACTTTGTAAAGAGTTCTCATTTGACCCATTTACTTCAAAAAAGTCTACGGTACGCAATTTGCTAAACCTTGACTTCTTTAGAATGACTGAATAAGTAATATTCAATTTTAATTAACATTTTTCAGCTCCTATCAATCGTAATTTTTGTGCTTGCCAGTAATTGTCAAAATCAGTGTTAATTTATCCTATTACTAGCCGTGGAAACCTGTAATTGGCTTTATGTAACCTTTGCTAGCTGTGTCTTAATTTTTATATAGCTGTTGGTTTTCCTAGTTATAAATAAATAATATTATTGGCGTGATCGAAGCACAATATCTGCGATGACTCAGCCACGTCGAACGCATGTGGGAGGATCGAGGAGCCAAGAGAGTGTATCTGGGCCAACCAACCGGACGTAGACCAGTAGGTCGCCCCAGATATCGCTGGGGAGACGCTGTGGAGGCTGATCTGCGTGAGCTTCAAGCTACCAACTGGCGAGATATCGCGCAAGATCGAGGAAAGTGGAGAGTTCTCGTTTCAGAGGCCATGACTCACTTTGGGTAACTAAGCTTAAGGAGTTAGTAAGCTTATGCCAGCTGCTTTGCACGCGTGTAATTGGGTTTATCACAGAAAGATATTGTCGAACTTCCCTCGAAAACTATTTATCTTCCCGGGATAAAAAAACCTAGGCAGCGTATGTCCTGTACATGGCTACCTCTTTGTCAAATTTCATTACAATCAGTGCAGAGGTTTATTAATTTAATTTAATTAATATTTATAATTTTTTTATTCGTGAAGAGGTAACAAACAGACAGATACTTCCGTATTAATAATATTTTCTGTGATTTTACTTCTAGAGATAGGAAGCAGGAAGAAAACGACCTTTTTTCTGCTAAAAACAACATAACTAAAGTTCGTGTCAATCCAATTAAATAATTGATGTAATTGGCACTTACACAAAGTTGAAATTAGAATGAAAAACCCGTTAAGGCCCTGTCCCTGCACGAATTTTAGGTATTTGAGGGGGTGAAGCAGACGAAGCGGTGGACGGGTAGCCCC